>CM065925.1:29961546-30540933 GCA_033439105.1 Magallana nippona | reverse complement strand
ATTATGTAGTACATGGATGTCTCAGTAAGACTGATCAGGATGAGCTTAAATTTGGAAATGATGAAATTGACTCTTGCGTGTTCTCTGCATTTTGTGCAAGATTTCATACTTTGAAAGTTGGTCAGATTTAGTATTTCAAAACATTTATATACTACATTCATTCCACCTTCAATCTCAAATTAACAAACGAGCAGACACTGTTTATTGTTTCCAACGATTGCTACATTATGGAAATTTTTGTTTGGAATGATACATATGTGATAAATTTTTATGCATTGACAGTGTACTGTAAACTAACTTTTAATGGCGACAACTTTATTTCGCAATTTACTTCCGATTGGTTCGCGACGACTATTGTTCGCGACCAAGCCTTATTCAGACCCGTCTTTTTATAACAACCATATGACAACGACTGGTTCACAGCAAGAAATATTCGTGACGACGAGGCCCTCGCGAACCTCGCGAAAATTTCTCGCACACGAATAAAAGTTGGTTTACAGTATTTGGATACATGTATTGATATTTTGTATGATGATGCACATGGATTCATGGAAACATTTTGAATATTTACGTGGACTTGTTTGCAAATGAATTGTAATTCACATTATGTGTTCTACAGATGAGTTGAAATTCTGATGAAATTCATTTGATGATTTGTTCTTTTGCAGATGAATTGACATTTTTGAGGATGCATGATTTGTTTTGCAGATGAATTGATGTTGAATGGAAGGGTGGTCCAGGAACTGTGAGAATTTTGGTCAGGATCGGGGAATGGATGCCTCCTATTGGTCACATTATGGCGGTCCACAAGGGATGGAACCCACAGGCCAAGTCCTGGGGGGCTGGAACCCTGTCTGTGATCAGCAACAAGGACCAAGTCAAAATAAACAATGGTCCAGGCCCCCCTCTACCGACATGGACGCAAACTTTGAGGTACAGTTTGTCTTATAAATAGAACTAAGTAACTTTATATAGGAAATGATTGCTTAATTAAGAAGCAGTTTGTTGTTGATAGTATTAGTACAATGTACAAGGGAATATAGAATGAATAATTTGGATTTTTATGTACTTTTTCACCTATTTTGGAATATAAGTATGTAATGTTATTGCAATGTTTAGAGGGAGAGAGAGAGAGAGAGGAGAAAGAGAAAGGAGAGATAATAGACTGGCCCATATGCAAATTGAGAGAGAGAAAGAGGAGAGAGAGAGAGAGCTGGCCCACATGCAAATTGATCAGAAAATATATTGTAATGATAACCAAACATTGGCTTATCATGGCCAACAGTTTGTATTCCTGTAAATTCCTTATTTTATGCGATTCAACCGTTTTATATCAAATAATCATGAACCCCAAATTTTTATCATAGTTTTGTTTAGTTTACAGCTGACCGAAAAATAAAAGTGAGATTTTAAAATGGACTAGATATGTTTCTCACGAATTTACACAGATATTAATTCTTCGTGTTTAATTAGGAATCTGCAGTATTATGTCATGATAGTAATATGTCAAACTCAAAATGCTAATATTGAATAAATTAAAACTATTTATACATATATCATGGTGGGAACAATGATCAATTTTGGAGAAGAAAAAAAACTTCGCATTGAAGAGTAAAAGGGGGAACTAAGGCAAAGTAAGTGAGTAGGAGGTGGATCTTTCTTATGATAAGTAAGTTTTAATTTAAGCCAGAAATTTCTGCTGACATTTCTGCAATGTGAGCTCTGTTGGTGGCATGAAATGAAATGCATGCCTTTGTTGCACTAGGTTTGTAGACTTTTCAGTACTTTAAATTTGATGACACATCCCGTTGTAGTGCGAATTCACCTGTTGTTTATTGATCTGCATGATGTTTCCTGTGTCAACAGATGTATGATGAATCTTTTTAAAAAGTTGGATAATAAACAACTCTTTGTTGGAAAATGTTCATATAAAAAAAAAGAAAGGCCCCTTTTTTTTTCTTCTTGTCATCGATGCCTAATTTAGTATACTACCTGCACCTTTCTCACCTGAATTAATTAATTATAAATGCAAACTGAAAGAAATCTCGTGTCTAGACATTTCAAGGTAAGAAATAGAACATTTTGTCTGCAGTTTTCAAAGTGGGTGTTATCATTTGCAGTCTGTCTGGGCAAGTGTTACAAGTTGTTTCCAGGTGAATGGAGAAAATCCTGTTCTGCAGGGCAGTTTCAGCTGGCCTTCTTGTTCTTAGGGGAAGGCAGGAAGGCAGGCATATTAATGATTAAAACCTGTCGACTGATCAATAGAAATCATTACAGAGGGTTCCGCTTAATCTGATAGACAATTTGTTAGGGAAAAATTATCAGATTAACCGAAAATCAGAATAACCGATTTAGCGGTTTTGTGGTCTTTGATTTTGGTATAGAATTAAATATAAATTGTTTCAAGACATAATTTATCAATGAAAGGATATAATTTGTATGTCAACAGTTTGAAATGAAATAATTTACCTTGCAATAGCAATGAAATAGCATGAAAGTCTTTATTTTGTTTGTAAATGCCCAAAAGAAAATGTTTCTCTACATTACGATGGTTTTAAAGTGGCCGCCATTTTGACAGGAACTAATAAGAGGAAATGGCTGTCTGAACAGTACCTCTTTTCAATTGAACTATTTATTTTAATTCTTTTTCTGTTATAAAATGCTCTTAAATAATTAATTATGCATGATAAAAAAATATTTGATTTTATTTATAAGTTTTCTACCACGATGTAAAATTGAAAGTAGTCAGAATTTCCTCGGTGTCACATGTTCCAAAGCCTGTCATTTTTTATTCAGAAATTACGTTTAAATACTTCTTAATGGTGCAAGCCCAGCATGAAATTAACACATGCGATTGGTAAGTAAACAAACAATTAAAATTGTACACAGGTAAGGACAGTCCTGTGTGCAGTCATCCGAAACAATTACCGATGTCGGTAGCTTTCATCTTGCGAAGAAAGGAGCCCCTTGTGTGCGTTGAAGTGTAACTAATGCCATGGAAAGAATACTGTGTACACAAGAGGGGTGTCAACCAAAAAAACATAGGTGTATACAGGTGTAAAAGGGTGGGGAATCAATATTACACTGTCACAATCCTATCAGATTAACCGAAAACGACATTTTTTCCTATCAGATTATCAGGAAAAAATATAAAGGGATATATAAGAAATGGTTTGGTGTTTTGATATTATATCAGATTAACCGAATTATCAGATTAACCGCTATCAGATTAAGTGGAACCCTCTGTATTACTATAGTGATACAGGGGGATTACAGGGGTTTTTACTGATAATTGTTACTACTGCTTTCTTGTATCCAGAACATTAAATCAGTCCACATACTCCCACCCCCTCCCACCTCTCACCTTGAGACACAGAGACACATTGAACCAGGAAGTTAAATTCATCACAGACCTAAGTTTTTATTATGCTTTTTTTTTGGTCACAACTACCGGTACTTGTAAGGGTGATTATAGATATGGGAGCTTAAAGGTGACCTCATTTTTGAAAATTCCTTCTAGCACATTTAAGTGCCTTTAAGATGATTCGTGGAAATTCTCAATTGTAATCAACAACTTTGTGCACTGAATTATTTGATATTCATCAGTTGTTGAGTTTATATTTAATGAGGACTATGAATCTCTGATGGAGAGTAACTCTTCCCATACCGGTATTCTATATTCAACACAGTTGAAAATTTATTTTAACTCGTCCAAAAGGTTCATGACATAGTTCTATTTTAATTGAGTTTTAATTATTCAAAACAGTCTCCCTCCTAATGTATTCAGTATTTTAAAATCAAATTTTCCTTTAAATAATATGTATCAACATGTGATGCAAGTTTTGATATGTGTAAATTTTGATATATATTTATGTATGCACTTTAAATAAGTTAATATATATATATGATATAAAAAATAACCAAAACCACCATTTCCTTGTGGTTTTGAATGTCAATCAAAACTCTGTTTAATAGTGTGCTAGTTCTTAAACATGTTTGAAATAATAATCAGAACTTGATGGAAGGCCAGTACAAAGATTGTGTGCTCGTGATGAGAGAGAAAAAGTATCGCATCATATATTCATCTGAAGACATTTTCAAAATTAAATTCTCAAGTTCATTTTCTCTACATATTAGATACTGTAAAATTTTAAATACATTTGCAATGGATGTGCAAAACTGGCTTTGTAACCTTTATATATATTTTTTTTTTATGGTGTGGAAATACATTTGCAATGGATGTGCAAATCTGAACTCTTAGGCTGGATTTAAACCTTTATAATTTTTTTATGGGGGGGGGGGGGGGTTGGTTGTTGTGTGTGTGTGCTGAATTGACATGTGTGTGAATGACCGTCTCATTAACTGACCATGGCTGTCTGCTAGAGTTCATGAAATAGCGACCAGATGGGCTGTCTTATTAAGGTCACAGGAATATTTACTTGTCTTAAATTGCCACGTGTTTGCAATTTCTCAGTTGCTGTAGTTGGTAGGAGAGTTATCTTGGTTCTTGTTATTACATGGATTGTAAATGATTTTTGAAAAAAATTGAAACTTTGGGAATGGGATGATCATTGTCTGGAATCGGAGCATACATATATAAATATACCGGTATATGTTGTAAGTATTTATGACATTTATTGCCTTAATTATGTAATGGTAGGTTTTGATTATAATGATGCAAAGAGTTTGATTAGTGGGTTTTGTATAAACGAGAAATTGCTGACCGTTTTCACCATGCAGGTGCATCTATTTCTGTATGGGATTTTCCTCCACGCATATTTATATCACAAACGTAGCGGTACAAACAGATTATCGTAAATATGTCCTTGAAATGAGGATTTAAATCTATTATAACGAAGAAAAAAACCTCATGCACTCTTCCAATTAAAAACAAGCAATTTCTCTTTTTAACAAACATATGGCACAATTGTTTAGTCTGAGCATTAAATTTGCAAAGCCAGCACATTTTTTCAATTCAAGGAGAAGGGGGAAAAGATGTAGACTAAGAATGTGTGTTTGTCTGAGCCCTTATCGCGAAATACGGAGGACTTTGAAGAAATAAATCTGTTTGGCTGTGTTTTGTTATGTCTGGTTCATGAGACTGAGTCCTTGTAAATAGCAAAAATATCCAGTGTCTCTGGTGAACGGCAAAGTTTGTCTTAATTTTCTCAGGATTAAAATTAGGTGTCTGTTTAGCTAAAACACAAATTGATATTTTTATACTGGTAAAACACGTACTGAGGTCTGCTTTAAAGTACAGTCGAGTTTTACGCTAGTAGCTGTAAAATATATAGCTTTAAGACATAATTATGCAGCTTTGATATCAACGAAATGTGATCGACTTCTCAGAATTTCATCAAGAGGACAAACAATTTAATTTATTTAACAGGGATCCATCAGAGATTTAAAGAAAAAATCTAATAAAGGATGGAGCAAATTAACCGAGATATTTCCACTACTTGAAATTCTCAATAACGGCATAATATGGCATTTCTTTAATAAAGCAGTTCAAGAACAACTAGTGCAAGATTGCTTCTCCAGGAATTTGTGTGTGTGTGTTGTTTTAAAAAAAAATTGTTTTTGAATGCTTTTCTCAGCATAAGATGTCTAGCCTTGTTGACCTTCGGGAGCACTTAAATGCCCTGATTCCTGGCGAAGACTGTGGGTGGTTACAACATTCACTGGTGCATGGATGTCAATTTCAAGACTTCTCAATTGAATAATATGACAGACAGACACCTCATTAACAAGATCCGTTCTTTTTTGCTTAACGTACAGTCAGGCATGCAGTATGGGGTGTAAAAGCATGCAGCCTGAAATTTTAGAGGGCATGCATGAATGCTGGTTATCAAACGTATATGGGAAAGTCCATATTTTTAATGAAAAAAGTACTGTTACTTGTGGAAATTCTATTAGACCACTGAAGACACCTGAGGACATTGACCTAATTACCTGCATTGCCTGCTAATTATAGAGAGCATTTAGATTTGTTTACCTTCAAGGAATATGTATAACAGTGACACTAAGTATTTGCTGACTGTAGGTGTAGCTGTGAGGAATACATCAATTAGCACATTAATTAAATTCCATGGAGTATGAATTTAAAAAGTTCAGACATTTGATGGATGTGATTATTGCATTGTCAGCTGTACTCCTGAGAGGTCTACTATGTGAAATTTTGGGATGTATAATGTCCTCTAACTTGTGTTGTAAGTAAGTATACATACATGTGTGTTTGTGAAAATGATATGATGGACTATCTTTTATTTGAAGATTTAGGGAATAAAAAGGGTACATTCCCAGTACATTCATTTTTTTCTTCTTAAAAAATTAAGGATCTCACTTTAAAAAACACCCAATAATTATTTTTTTAGGGGATGGGGTGGGGGTGGAGGGGGGTAGAGTTAAGATGAACGATTGAATTTTAATTTTGTGAAATAAAAGATAATATTCATATTTTTAGGCAATTAGTAAGTTCTGAATAAACAGAAAATAGGAACATTAGCCTATAATTCAAATATTTGCAAAAATGGGAAAAAATGCTAAGTAGCATAATTTTTTTCCTTGTTTGATTGTCCTAGCGCAGCCATGCATGACTAGGATATCCTCTTTATGATGAATCATGCTCGTGTGTTAGGAGGCCTGTGCAAATTGTGTACGTGAGCTGTGTCAGGGTTTTCTATTGGTTATCATTAGAAGCACGAGCAATCAATATTTTGTCTTTGTGACATTTACTATTGATTAGACGACTATGACCTCAATCTCTCTGCTTATGCACCGAGAAATGTTTCACTCACCTAGCTGGAAGCTTGAAAGTATGGATTTTATTTGTCTCCCATCTCTGCACTAAGAGTAAAGGCAATATATTTAGGTTTGCAGTTTTGTACTACTATTTTGTCCTTGAATTTCTGTTAATGCATTCTGTGGCCTATTTGCGCTAATAATTTCTTTCTCTCTATTCTTTTTGTTTGCCTCAATTTCATGAAGTTGGGATTTTTTTCTATTGGTGAACAAAGGAAAAGGGTTTAAATTCTGGACAATATAACCAAGCTTTCAGTGTTGTTGATTGTGGCTTTGTGTGGAGAGTTTACCTGGAATTTGAAGGTGGATTACCTGTTATCAGACGAATATATCTTACCAGGTACATACTGCTGACCAGTCAAGCATTTCCCCGTGTCTGGTGTAAACCGTGTGTATGCTTGTCTAAAATGATAGTCTAAATTCTGCTATTAATAAACCATAATATGCAAGGATTTTGTCCAGTCTTGGGAGACATGGAGAGATAATTGGTGTAAATACTTTACTTCCATGGTCACCAAATGTATGTATGTATGTTAGTCACTTTGCATTATGCAATCAATGTACTGTAAAGTACGTTTGTTGAAGTAAGGCTAAGCATTACAACTTGGGGTATTAATGAGATAAGAAGTTTCCTGTATTGTGGTGTATTAAGCTTGGTACATTAATTGTCAAAGCAGTATTATATATACTTGCAGTAATGTGGCTTTTAGGTTTGTTTCCATGTCTTATCTTTGTTATAAGGTTACGATCAGGATACCCAATTATGTATTTTCTGCTTTACTTTAATTGGAACATAGGTATTACTATTAAAACCGACTTGTGAAAAAAGAAATGATAACTCAATCTATAATTTTTCCATTTGATTCAGTGTTATTGAACTCAAATCAATTTGATGTTGCGGTAAGCGTGTGTTCACTCTAGGAAACGATATCCTACGCATATCGAATTAAGTTGAGATGACCATCCAAAACAGTTTGGGATTAAATAAATACAAACATCAGTCATCAGATTTTTGTAAATGCCTGTATTTATTTCTGTCAATAGTATTGCCATTGCTCCACGTGGTAATGTTGTTATGTTATTCACGATGAAGGGGATTTCCACTCGTTCTATTTATAGCGAGCTGTGTTTACATTGCAACGCATGGCAGGTCGATGTAAGAAGAAAACAAAGTATTTCTACGAAGAGTGAAATTCAGAAACTATTAACTTATTTTATAGTCTTTTTTCAATTGTTTCATAAAGCCGAATAAAATATTATAATTGTTTTTTTTCTTCCAGAAACCTCAAATGGCAGCACCACCCAATGGATTTTACTCGCATAACTTGTCATTCCTTGATCCTTTTCATCAGCAATATCAAATGAACCCAACTCTAAATTTCAACACTGGATTTTCATCGGCTCTTCCTCCTAGTACCTCCCCTCTCAGATACTCAGTACCACAGACTACTGCCACTCCAACCAATGTGCAGACGTTCAGCAATTTTCCGTTCTCTAAACCCAGCAATTACATGCCGTTTCCTCTCCCATCACTCCCAAAAAATGACCCATATAAATTCACTGATGAAGTGTCTCTGAAACGTAATTTGGAACCCAATAGTGGACAAACACCAAAAAAGAAGAAAGTGAAAAATCACGGAGAAAAATTAAATGGCCATGTAGATGCAGGGAGCTTTATCAAAGCAAAAAATGTGAAAAAAGTCATAGAGACAAATGCGCTTTCATTGAACGAAATAGAAAACCGAGTGCAAAATATTCTGCAATCTATACAAAAGGAGTGTAGTTCCAAAGAGTCGAAAAATGTGCAATCGAATGTGGCGATTTTTAAAGACCCCACTAAAACAAAGGATGAAATAAAATTAGATAATTTATCAGAAAAATTTCTCAAGAGTCCAGAAGAAATTCACCTTGAAAAGCTCATGGGAAATTCTTTGGAAAACGAAGGTCGTAAAACTCCGCCCAACTGCTGTACGAATTGTGAGAAATTTGGCTTCCGAAATTCCCCTCAGTGTCTCAACAAACGTTCGGCACCAGAAGTGGATGTTTACGAGTTTGAGGATGATGACGATATCTCAAATCTTTCAGAACCCAAAACTTGCTCAAGAATCGAGGCAGCAAAAGCTAATATATTTAAAACTGAAGAACATCAGGAAAAAGTGGTCCAGAATATCAAAGTTGAATCGGATAACCATGATTCAGAGAAGGAGAATTTTTGTGAAAATGAAAAGCCTATGGAAGCATCCAGTTTTCCAAAACAACCTAAACTGGACCTTAAAGATGAAAGCAGTGCTAAGATGGACCTACTATCAGAACATTTAAACAAGCTCAAGGAAACTATTACGGAAGATGAGGAACATTTAGACAGACTTAGGAAGAATATCAAATCAGAGATGCCGAAATGTAGCTGTAGAGGTCCTGATTGTAAGTTAACCATTGTTTTTGATAATAGATCACCTTTTAGAAAATATTATCATTTTTCTTGAATCTTCGAGTTGATACATTGGCACTTGAAGTAGGGATAAAGGTGTTATTTTGGTCTGATATTCGTGAAGATATATATAGCCGCTTGCCTTTTTACTCTGTTGGTAAAGAAAATGATATACCCAAAAAAATTTCACATGGAATTGATGATTTATAAAGAATGTATAGATTTGATATATGAAAGTACATGTAGGTTGAAAATAATTTAGAATATACAGTGTACAGTTAACTTTCTCCACGTTTCTATTGATGTCACTTATTCTTTTCAAAAAAACATTGTTTAAATCATAATTCGATATGTTGAAATATCACTGATTTTGAAGATTTATCATTGATTTTAACCTTTTGGTCTGCCGAGCTGAAAAGGAGTTGTTTTATTTTGCTACTTGATAATTTTAAAGGTAGTTGCTTTGTCAGTTTATCTCCTTTTGAAAGAGCACAGCTGGTGGAAACACCCTCAAATTGTTTTTTGGGAATCTGTGCAAAATTATTCAAAAATAAATCTTGCTGAATCTTGATTCTATATCATAATCGTTAATTGAAGTCTTTTATATGTCATAATATTATAAGTAAAAAACTATGTAATGACTATTTGAATTGATTTTTAAAAAGAGTCGCTTTGGTGTAATTCTGAACTTGAGTTAAATTGAAAATTTGATATAGCTGACCTGATTTTCAATACATTCAGAGAAGACTGTATGTCAACTGTACACTGTTAAGAAATGACAGATGATGTGTTTAGTGCTATCTAAGGTACCAAGTCTTGAATAATTGGTTAAAAAGTTTTATTAATTTCTCCTTGTATACATTCAGTTTTTTATTGTTTTCAAGTTTGAATGTTCTGTATTATAAAAGTTTTTGGAGCAGGGGATGTACCTTTATTTTTTTCCAACCTCTACATTCCTCAATCAGTAACGACGTTATTCAGGACTTTTCTGAAAGTCTTATAAGTCATTCATCATTACGGTGTCTGTAGATCAAAGATCGGTTGCCTTTTTTCTGGCCTTTAACTTTTAGTATTTTTTACTTCATATTTGATGACCCTAATTGTCAAAAGTATGTCTGCTTTTTAAAAGGTCAAGATCATTGTCATTCATTAATTATGACAATTGATTGGCTACTCTGTACAGTTAAAAAATCTTGTTTCTCTGTTGCTTTTGTTTTTTTTACGTAAAGTCCTTGTTTGTAATTTGTAGACGTCCCTAGCGAGGATGTAGAGGGCCCTTACTACACTCATCTGGGAGCAGCTCGTAGTATTCAGGCTGTCAGGGAGCTGTTGGAAAAACGGTCAGTGTTTCACTTATGATTTCAATTTATCTAATATTTAAATTTTTTTTTTATTATAAAATGAAAAACCTTTTAATGACAGTGTATTAATTAATGTTAACAGTATATTTGTTGTTTCTTTCAATTAAGAAGAAAACTTTTTAATTTAAAGTCTTATTGTAATTAAGATATATTTTAGATTATTGGGAAAGTTAAAAGCTTTTACTGTAAACCAACTTTAATTCATGTGCGAGAAATATTCGGGAGGTTAGCGAGAGCTTCGATGACGCTAATATTTCTCGCCGCGGACCAGTCCTCGGCATATGATTGTTATATCAAAACATATGTGGATATAAGGATAGGGCCTGAAAATTTATCGCTGTGAACTAGTTTATCTCAGGTTAATCTCGAAATATAGTTGTCTTTGATTTATTTTTTTCATCAAAATCTTAATACATTACCTTACAACATTATTTGAATGATATATTGTACATTGAGAAATTGAGTTGTTAAAATCATAGAATTATTTAATCCTACATGTTTTGAAATAATGTTTTTTCTTTGCATTGTAGAACTGGCGAGAAAGGAAGGAGCATTCGAATTGAGAAGATCCGTTACACAGGAAAAGAGGGCAAGAGTTCACAGGGCTGTCCTATAGCCAAATGGGTAAGACAGGGAGCATTCATCTGATTTATCAACTTTAAGAGGGCTCGATGGTGGTGGCCATTTTTAGACTGAATTGATCTCCTTTAGAAGGATATCTGTAAAAAAAAATATAGGGAAAATACCCAAATTTAAAAGGTAAAATATATGGAAATTTTTTTAACTTAATAATAGTTAATAGCTAAACAAATCATATTTTAAAGTTTTAGCTGGGTCTGATGGTTAATTTGTTGACCATCCAGCCTCCTTAAAAAACCCAGACCTTTAATTCTTATGTTTGAAGGTTTTAAGATATTCAATGGCGATTGCACAGAAAATTTTAAAAATCAAAATATCGAGGTAGCTGCTTGCATTTCATATTTTATTTCTTGTACTTGACAAAAAGGAGATGTCAAGGCTATGAAAAGGAAGTTGAACAAATCTCCCTCTTAATATTTGAAAAATAAGTTCCTGGTTAGTGAGAAACAATTATTTGTTTTATCGTTCTATGGAAACATTTATTCAGGAAATAATGACTTCAATGCTTTTGAGTCCAAGTACAGGATACAACATTTCAACACCACACAGACTTCTATTCATACTGCGCAATTTTTTAAACCCTATGTGAAACAGTACTAATAATGAAAATGTGCACGAAATAAAATAAAATGGCTAAAAACAGATTTCATGAACATATTTTTGGTTTCAGATAATCCGTCGATCTGGGCTAGAGGAGAAGTACTTGTGTGTGGTGAGACAGAGGCCCGGGCATTTCTGTGAGACGGCCTGTATCATAGCTGTGTTAGTAGCGTGGGAGGGGGTACCACAAAACATGGCCGATGATCTCTACCAGTACCTCAGGACCACCCTACCAACCAATGGCTTTGAAACAGAAAGGCGTTGTGGCACCAATGAAAGGTGCGTCAAAATTTTTTAATAAGATTTAATGAAAATGGCTCGTAAATTACCGAGAATATTTTTGAAAAGAAAATTATGTTTCTGAAAATTTACAGAAGACAGTACATGATTGCAAACAGGAACAAAAGGCTTTTTGGAAGTTGTAGAAATTTTTTAAAAAGACTAATTTACCAAAGAGCTAATTAATTACAAAGAAGAATATCTGATGTTATATATTGTCTTTGTAGGAAGACCTGTGCTTGTCAGGGGATAGATCTGGTGAGGCGAGGGGCCTCCTTCTCCTTTGGCTGCTCCTGGAGTATGTACTACAATGGCTGTAAGTTCGCCCGCAGCAGGGAGGCCAGAAAATTCAAACTCAAGGACACAACAAAGGTAGTATATAAGACCATGCCTAGCAGATTTACTGTCTGTAAAGAGATTAGGTGCTAACTAAAGATGAATTACATAACCATATGTTAAGTTGTATATATTAAATTTTTTTTGAAGTATAATCTCCTTTCTTGGGCTAAGGAATAAGTGTGTAATTAAATATTTGTCATTGCTAACAAAAACTGTTGCAGATGATATATGGGGAGAATTTGAAAGTCGGAGATATATAGGGAAAATTTGAAAGTCGGAGGTTGGATTCTCCAATGACCATGAATGTTCTATTTTTCAGGAGGTTGAACTAGAGGGAAAACTGCAAGATCTAGCTACAAAGATGGCCCCTCTGTATCAGCAAATGGCCCCAGATGCATACTCCAATCAGGTATGTCAGAATGATGGATGCTCTGATGTCACATAAATTCATCCCATTCTCATGTGCAGTGACATTTAGTATTTGATTCTAGTTGAATTACATACTCAAAAGTGACTTTGTTATATACTTCTTGTATACATATTAGTGATGACTATTGATAGCTTTTACGATTTGTTTTTCAGACACAGTTTGAAGACACAGCTAGGATGTGTCGCCTTGGAAACGAGGAAGGGCGTCCATTTTCAGGAGTGACAGCTTGCGTGGATTTCTGTGCCCATTCTCACAGAGATCTTCATAACATGAATAATGGGAGCACTGTGGTAGGTAGCTAGCAGGGAATGAAGAACAAACAAAAAATGTCAGAAGACATATCTTTACAAACGGTAGATTTATGGATCATCCAGGGAAATTAAGTTTTGTTTCTTTGCATTTCAGGTTGTGACGTTGACAAAGCATCGAGGAATGGGAAAACCAGATGACGAGCAGCTTCACACACTTCCATTACATGTGATGGACATGACAGACGAACATGGCAGCTCTGAAGCCCAGTTTGAGAAAGCCAGGAATGGCTCTTTGGAGGTTTTGCAGTACTACCCCATGGAGGCCAGAATGCGTGCTGTGCCCCTAACACCAAAGAAAAAGAAGAAGGGAAAGAAAGGAGGGAATGTCCCAGCCAAGAAAGGCAGGCCATTCAAAAAAACAGAATCCAGTCAGGACCAGAAAGGTTCAAAGTTCTCTATCGATGAAAATAAGAAATTCTTGACATATGAAGATATGATGAAACTTTCTGAAGAGCCAGGTTTTGCCCAGATGTACGATTCGTTTTGGAATTACTTTTACAGATGTGGAACATTTCCGCCTCCAAATTTTCTTTGTTCCAATGAATTCAAGAGTCAAATGGCCAGTAAACCTTCATCTGTGATACCTAATAATTTAGACTCTAGTAATACTCAGGGTCATCCCTATGGTGCTGAGAAATCATATCAAGGTCAAAATAGTCAACCTCAAGCTTCAACCCTTGACCCCAACACTAGGCAGCAGCCTGATTCCCCTCTTGACTTGTCATCCTCAGGGTCATCTATACACCTCAAGGCAGCAAATCATGATTCTTCAATGAATGCACCATCTAATCAGTCACCTTTGGACATTTTGTCAGATGTTGTCTCCATGATGCCATACTGCAATACAAGTCTACCTCAAAACAAAGACAGCAAAGATCAAACTTTGAATCAGCAACATTCCAGCAACAATGAGTCTCTTCAGGAGGCATTTGATGTCAAGCTAAAAGAGGCAGAAACGGCAGGAAGCCACGTGAAAATAATTGATCCAACAGTTTTCAAGTGCGAGATGGAATTCAATGAAAATGCTTTTCGTGACCCAGAGATCGGAGGGGTGGCCATTGCCCTGCAGCATGGCGCAGTGTTGTTTGAAGTAGCCAAAAGGGAGCTACATGCCACCACAGGCTTACGAAATCCAAATCGATACGAGCCCACTAGAATCAGCCTGGTGTTCTATCAACACAAAAATCTCAACTACAAGAACCATGGAATGTTTGAACACGAGAAGAAGTGTGAATTGTTAAAGCAAAAGCGACTGGAAAAGCTGCATCTGGAGACCAACAATCTGGTCCCAGAGTATGTGAAAGAAGGAGAGAAAATGAAGAAGAAGAAAGGAAAGAAGGAGAAAGAAGTAGATTTCTCCAAGACTTCTGCTGCTCAGTATAAATACATGTTGGAAGCACCTGCTGTGAGTTCAGTGACTCTGACCACGGACTCGGTCATTACAAGGTGGATTGACCCTCAACCAATGGTTACTGGGCCTTATCAAAGATGGGTTTAACTTTTTGGAACTTATGATCATTCAAAGCCTTTTTGGCTACTATTTATATAATTATACAAATGTATTCACCTTTTTTAGAAACAAGAAAATTGGCAAGAGAGATAGATTTTCATTGTTAAGACAGATTCTGAAATTGTTTTTAGATTCCTTTATCTAAAGTATATTTGATAAAAAAAACTCTTTGATTATTATTGAATTGTACAGGTAAAAAGATTAAGAAATATATTTTTTTTCTTTTACATGTATGTTTTTGCAATTACATGTACAAGTTAAGAGTATTTTAGTATGATTGCATGTACGTTTCGATGTACGGTAGCTCTGTTGTTTACTGAACACATTTGTATATTTATTAAGGTAACAAATTTATATAGGGCAGCAAATTCAGTATTGTTATTCATGTATTCAATGGACAATTTACAGGTACGTGTTTGACAACTGAATAAGGAATATAGATCAAAAAAATGCAGCATATTTGGTGGAATAGCTAAAGCCTACAAAAGTCATCTGTATCAAACTCCCAAATTCTTCTTTTGGAGTTTCTTTTTATTATAATTTTTAAGTTTTGAGTAATATATACATGTATATATATTTACATACACTGTACCTGCTGATCAAAAGCTTGGATAATATGGAGGAAATTTTTACTATTTATTGTGTGTATTGTGGTTATAAAATTTAAACTCATACTTTTCTGCAATTGTCATTTTTTTAAAAATGTATTTGCTTTCAATATTCCTTACTCTTATGGCAGGCATTTGACAAAAATGAAAGCAGACTTTCTTTTATCATTGCAGAAATTTTTTAGTGCAAAAAAGAAAAATAATTATGTTTTTTAGCGTTTTGATTTAAGACAAAGTTCTTGGTTTTTTTGTTTTTTCTTTTTAGAAGTAGAATTTTGTTAAGTTTAATATTTGTTCTTTTAATTATTTTTTTTGTGCTTCAGTCTTGTATCTGTGATTTTAATAATTCCTTTATGACAACAAATGAAAGAAAAGCCTTGTAGATGTTGTCCGTTTATATATAATCAATTTTTAACAATGAATTAATTTACAAATCATAAAATTGTGTATATAGGATATTTTGTATATAGTATTCATATTATTTTGTTATTATTAATTTTCAGAATTCCCATGTTTATTGACCATTCTCAGGGAAACTCATCTTTTAGTTTTTACATCAGCCAAGACGCTGAAGATGCCAGTTTATTTAAATCACTTTGTTATTCTGTGATTTCAAAACGCTGTAAGCAATATGCGATGATATTCTTTTAACAAAGTGCTAATACTGAGTTTGTGTATAGAAACTAGTTTTTAACACCCCCTCCCCCTTTTCTTATGTTGCAAATATGTCTCATATATTATTTAACTTGTATAAGAAAAAAAAGAAAAACAAAAGCCATATTTTATTCCTTTACTATTTCTGATCCCTGATCTGTTTTTTATAGATCCTACTGATTTTAATTTTTAGAGAAATAATTTGTACCAAGATAATAGTGAAAGTTGGAAAACTACAGCTATATCTAAATCATATTCAATTTGTTTGTTGTTTAATGTGAAAGTGAATTTCAACTGCGTTGATTTTGAAAATGATCCTGTTATGTCCATGTCGTATTATTTAGAGGATGTAAAATCAAGGTCAGTCTATCATAAAGCATTTGAAATAAGCAACAAAAGGGAAAGGAAAAAAAATGTGCTGAAATCCAGATGTGATACCTATATAGATTGTTAGAAACATTCCCCTAGAATTAGTTTATTATTTAGATATTTTATTTAATATACAATGTCTAGGGCAGTTCAGCAAAGAACAAAATGAAAAAAAAAAGAAGTTTTTTTACTAGTGCGCAAGCTATACATATAAGATTGTTTAGTAGATGTATTTTGGCAGCGGTTGAATTAGAGAGTGCTTGAGAACTTTGGTTTCTTTGATAGTTCAAATGTCAATTTCTTTTTTAATCTGCAAGTGTTATTTCATAGTGCTTTAATGCAATACACATTAATTCTCAGGAAAAGCAAAACAAAAATTTTGACAGACGTGTCTTAACTTTCCAGAGAAGTTTAAAAAGTGTAGCTATTTTTAAATGAATTTAACTGTGAAGTGCCCATATTCATATGGATTACGAAACATGCTGAATGGAATGCAATGAACATAAAGAGCTTATTAATTTAAAAGAAACACATTTGAATAGTCCAGTGTGATGTGTGGATGTTGAATATTGTGGAAAATTTTTTCTTGTTGTTGGTATTTGTATAAGCACAAAAATGTCATGCCATTGTAAATCAGTAAACTTTTTTTAATTATTATTATTAATTATGGACAGTGTTGTCCAAATTTACACAATGGTGTTTATGAATGACATACAGCCATTTTGGAATTAGCTTTTTGTCTTGTTAGATATCTGTATGTTAGTGTAGATTATGTAATTTAATGGAAATGCATATGATATATAAATATATATATAAATAAATATTATATAATGATAAGTAAAGACTAGAGGTATAAACAGAATGCACTTTCTGTTTTGTCCTGAATAATAAAAGTTGTCAAAATGGATTTTTAGTGTTGAATTCTTTCTGAAATAGGTTGACTTTTTATAGCAACTGTATTGTTATTCTACTTACCGGGTAAAGTGTTTCTGAAGAATAGACTGAACAGCTTTACATAAAGTTTTAGTTTGACAATGTACCGGTACCTCTTGCAAGAAGCTAGTACAATGTACTGTCAAAATTGGATTCGTCGAAGATATTATAATGCACTTTCCTTTGACGTTACAAAATCAAAATCCATGGATAAATATTAGCGAGACAGAATGTACAGAGCTTTTTAGTAACTCTGGGATTTATCCATGATCGAAGAAAAAAAAACCCAAAATTTTATATTAATTTGAGAATTAACAAAATTCAGTAGCTTGAAATCCTCAACTTGAAAGAAAGAATTGTGAAAACTGGATTATTTTTATCCTTGTTGGAGTAAAGAATGTTGAGGTTTTTACAGGTATTATAAAATGGATGGATAAAACCTTTTAGAACTTCTATGCAATATATCATCTACAGGTCCTTATGGTAACGTCAGATTGTCAAACATTGAACAACTGGTCATAAAAGACACCTACCTAAGTAGATAGCTTAAAGGTTTCTCAGGAGTAAATGTACAAACCTTTATCATGGTCAATTAATTTAGAGATTTCATTCTTGATTTATTACCAAATTCTTGCATTAAGAGGTGAACCTGTGTGTCTTTCAATGGGACCTTTTAAATAACAAGCTAGAGGTAAATAAAATTGTGTGTTTTTAGATAACAAAGGTACATGTACCATGTCATGGAAGGCTCTGGAATGACCAAGAACCTTCATTGTTTAATCAGTCTGATCAAAACCATCCCCCTTCTCCTTACACTCGTCAGGGTCTGACCCTGTGTAAGGACAAGGGGGATGGATTGAATCAGACTTCTGTTTAGTGGCCTCATGCACCTATCATTGATCTAGCTGTGAAGCTCTATCTTAACCAGCATCTGGTGACAACTCAAATTTGAAAGAATCTTGATGTGATGTAAAACGGCAATCAGACTACTGTTTAATGGCCTCATGCTCCTATCATTGGTCGATCTCTGAAGCTCGATCTTTACCAGCATCTGGTGACAACTCAAATTTGAAAGAATCTTGATGCGATGTAAAACAGCAAACAAACAAAATCACTTGTAATAATTATATATACTTTTATTGCCTAAGTGATATTATTAAATAAGCATGTAATTTTGCATGTACAACAAACACAACAAACCATAAATGTATATAGATGTGGAGGTATAGTAATTTCACGAGATTATAAATTTTTGTCACTACTTATTAAAAGAAAAATTCACTAGGCAAATCTATATGTAAACTTATAAGCCCATGAATTATGATAAATAATTTTTAAAAATCACAGGTTGAGTATAACTACAAAATAAATTTGTAAAGTAAAATATTTTGTTTGAAATGTTATAAAAAAAATATTCATGTACCAGTAGTATATATATATATATATATGCTACATGATAAAATTTGAAAATCATTTTATAATTTCATTTCCAAAAAATAGTGGTAGAGTAGGTAGACATGTCTATGGTAATTATGTGAAGGAATGGAAGCAGCGAACACCTGAATTTCTACGGCACAACACAAGGTTTTTGGCCTACAGTTGAATAATCTCAAGACAGCGGTAATGGCGCTGCCCCTGCAGCTGGTGGACACACGTAGAATGTTGCAGTCTGACTGTAGCGCTTCTGTTAAATGAAGAGATTTTGCATAATTATGTAACTGTAGCATTCCTTTCAATTGCAATTAAGAAAGATATTTTAGAAAACAATGTTATTGGAAATTCCTTGGAATCCTGAGGGCCATCTTCGCTAGCCAAGGGTGACGATCCACGGTGTTTCTCTATTCACAGAAACACCGTGGATCTCACCCTTGGCTAGCGAAGATGCCTGAGGGCAAGTCTTGCACATATTCCATACAGCAAAATTCGAATATATTAAACACAAATTAATGGCCATAACGAATTCTTATTCATGTCCCGGCAAAATTCTTATATAAACATATAGAAAATTGCCATATATAACAACACAAATATAACGAAATTACGGCTATAACGAAGTAATTTTAAGACCCCCGCTGGCAAAATTTTAATGATTTCATCATTTATAAAACAAATTTTTTCCATTACAAATTTCATTGAAGATACATGAAATTATTAGATGCATATCTTAAATATTCAAATTTAAATATTCATAATAATACAGTAAATTACAAAAATATTAAATGAAAAGGTTATATTAATATATCTTGTAAATGGCCTTAATATTGATTTTATGGTAACTAACCATATCGCACAGTTTAAAGTACTTTCAGCTGACCATTTTATAATGAATTCGCTATAAGATTTCTATAAGATATAAGAATGGAGGTGCTAAGGCCTTGAAGATTAGGGAATACTATATTATGTCAAAAATGATAAATTATGTCATAAAATTTGTGAAAAAAACCCAATGAAATACAAATCAGTGTATTTAAACTTGACTACATTTACTAAAAAGAAAAGTTTTCAGTGAGAGAAGTAAAAAATTGTGAAATATTTCAAGCACTCCCACATCAAGATAGGAACCTGAGTGTTTATCAAAAGGATATTCTACCCAAGATAAGTTTGGCTATCAAGTTTATACAGTAAATGTACTTATGTTGGTACTTTTTCACTGCTTCTTGTGTCTGCTTATACAAGTCCAGGAAGACACTAAGGAGGAGATAACTCTTTTGATTATTATACAATTGAGGAATTTACTCTTTAGGGGCCCAATTTTTGCAATGTTTTTTTGTCTGTTAATTAATTCAAGTCTTGAAACTCTTTTGGGTACCTTTTCTTTGTGATGCTTCTTGTCAGCTAATTCAAGTCATGAATTCAGAAATACACAAAGTATGAGATAACTTGATCTATGAGCCTATACCTGTATATGTTGAATGGCCTTCTCCACAGCCTCTTTCTTCAGCAGGGTGACTGTGCACCCCCCAAATCCACCCCCGGTCATCCTGGACCCAAATACCCCCTCTACCTCCATAGCAGCCACAACCAACTCATCCAGCTCTGGGCAGGAGACTTCATAGTCATCCCTGAAACGATTGTCTTTAATGGTTAACATGGATAAAATGTGCACAATATTACTCAAATCAAAACAGTGTGCTTCTTTAACACTACCGGTAGTTTCGATACTATTAATAATTAAGTAACAAAATGTTACTGTTGCATAGTTGATTTACAGGGAAGTTAAACTTTACCTACCGTATATTGAGAGTTACTGGGAAAGTTTACATTTAGTTAACGATAGAGTTTAAACTTTACATTTCGTTATCAGGAAAGTTTTAATACAGCCAAAGAAGTTAATTTTATGACAGATTTTCAATACCTTAAAGCATCGTGACTCTCAACCATTAGTTTGCCAAATCTTGTGTAATCTCCCTGCTCGAGGCATTTTGCTGCTTCCTCTGTTCGAATGATTTCGCCAATGACATGACGGGCTCTCCTATACATCACATCATCAAGTTTTTCTTTAAATTCTAATAATGAAAATAAAACAAGGCATTTTGATACGACTAATGCAACAACCCCATATTTTTTTTCTGTATTGTCGAAGTGCTATTGCTATATTTTAAATTCATCAATTTAGATGTCCCTACAAATCTCTAAATCGTCAGTATATAATTTTAAAGAACAGATCACTAATATATGAAATTCTACAGTCAACAAAAATTTAAACAGGGAATAAATAGATTATTTAAATCTAAAGCTAATTCATTTCATGTACATGTATATCTTTTGAAAAAAATCATGACAGAAGAACCATATGTGATAAGGTCTAATTTCTGCCCCCATTTTTTATAAATTTGAAAAAAAACATCATATCATATAGATATTTTGATAAAACATAAAACTGAATATGCTAGTTACAGAAATCTAAAAGTTTTACAACATCGATCATTCCTCGTGCTTCTATGACGTCAAGTAAATTGGCCATTTCCCGCATTTTCTCAAAAGCATGAAAAATTCATCAGTTTTTCTTCATATTCAAGAGTAGGGGATATAGAGCGCAATGTTGCTCCAAAACCATTTTTACATATATTAATGTTCATATCATTTTGCATATCATATTAAAAAATGGTAATGGAGCAAGCATGCGTTTGATGTTTCCTTTTCAAAAAACTTATAGGAAATGCCATAAAAACATAAAAACACTTTATCCTGCACATAGTCCTTTGTTACAAATTCCAGTCAATTCTGCATATGCTCAAATATACTTTATTTTGACAATCCCAAGGTTATGATATCCCTTTTACATGCAAATGGCATGGTTGCGTAAGTGACAAATATAGGAATTGCAAGTGCCAATAAATACTGTTATACAGTAAAACTCGTTTAGTACGAACACGGATATAGCGAAATCCCGGATATAGGGAATCTTTTTTTTACTGTTATATATGTTATACCACACAGTATATCATACTTGTTAAATATCAATATGCCTCAAAGAATCTTTTGTCATTATTATCATATTGACCTGGTCCCGATGAATGACCTTGAACTTTACATGTACCATTGTACCCATTATGTTCAAGACAGGGGGACAAAAGAGACAGACAAAATAAGAGATGTTTGTGAAACACTTATGCCCCCCTCCTTTGAGGACCTCTGTGAAGAAAAAGAATGGAAACTGCAAAAAATTGGAATTTTTCGAATTCCAAGGACTATAACTCTTTCAAAAATTGCTCGATCATATCCAAAATCGAACTTGATCTAGATATTCTTAAGATAAATCTGTACACCAAATTTCATTTCAGTAGGTATAACCTCTGCAAAGAAAATGAATGGAAACTGCAAGTAGAACCATTTTCACAGGAGCTTGGACTTTGATTAGTTGTGTCAAACAGCATTGTGACGGAGGCCTGTCTATTTCATTGTTGGCCACTCAGCCACTGCTCTTTGAAATCAACAAGATTTGTCTGGCTTTTGAGCTAAGACTACACAATCGGTGTTCACTTGAACCCAGCGTCATTTTTAACTTGTTTTGACGCAAGAAAAAGATAGTTACATCCTACCGAAAGTTCAAGGTCTTGTTAAAATGGTTCTAAATGGAATTTTTCGAAGTCTAAGGGGCATAACTCTGTCAAAAATTGCTCGATTATACCCAAAATCCAACTTAACCTACATATTCTTATGATAAATCTGTATACCAAATTTCATTTCAGTAGGTGTAACCACTGCGAAGAAAATGAACGGAAAGTGATGATGGACCGACCGACAGACAGACAGCAGCAAAGCAATATGCTTTCCCTTCTTTGAAGGGAGGCATAAAAATGATGAATCTGATAAATTATGGGCTCATAAAACAAAAATTTAAGTACCTTCTAAATCTTTCATAGATGTCTCCCTCAGGCTTTTCTTGCCCATAACTTTTGCTGCCACTTCACACTGCTTCTTACGTGTTGGGTATTCTGATCCAGTTAATTCATGCTTGACATTTGAATTTGTTACCAAGACAACCACATTTGGGTCATTCATTGGAACTAGTTTACCCTCCATTGATCTGAAATATTGCAATATTGTAGATACGGCCTGTAGATAATACACACACAAAAATGTATATGTTACTTTAACTGCTTCAAATCCATTTATCTGTAAGAATTGTTTAAGATCCCTTAAATATGATAATTCCACACTTTCTTATAATACACATGTATGCATTTACTATATGGTACATTTCCAAAATAAAAAAAGAACTGGAATAGCAACTTAGACCATGCATCAGTTTCTTAAATCCCACACCAAACCAACACTTTTGACCATCATAATGATACTATTAAATACTGGTGTATGTATATGGCACTATATATATTTATTAGTAGTAAGAATTAAATTGTACTATTTACCTGCAATCTATAAGAAGGGCATGACCTTCCTGGCCCATAACAGAGATGAACTGGTCCATAATTCCACAGGGCATCCCGGCGTATTCATGCTCGGCTTTCTGGCAGGCTAGAGCCTTGTCTTTTTTGGATACATCTGCTCCTCCATTTGTAAGGACATCTAGAAAGGTGTAGGTAGCCACCTCCAGGGAGGCAGAGCTGGAAACCCCACCACCCAATGGCACTGAAGAAACCACCACAGCATCAAAGGGGACAACTGACCCTGAAAAAAAATCAGTAATTGTGTTCAAAACAACTTTTTATGTAAAAAATTAGCATGGCCCTCAAAATATGCTATGTTTTTCAAGAACTTAGTTTTTACTGCTTCAGGTTATCAATAAATGTTGCTGCATCAGTTTATTGCCATATAATGAAAAGGGGATATTTATACATGTAACTCAATTTTTAAATATTATAGTTGAAATATAAAAATAGAGTTATCTTGCAATAAAATTAAGAAACAAAATACCTGTCTGATGCAATTTATATTTTGAATTGTTTGGCCTGAGAAACTAAAGATTTAAATTTCTTTTTTGCATATAAAATAATAAATATGAGACATACGTACAATGCCCTTGAATAAATAAAATATCAAGTTTTTAAGTATTTGGGAATTGAAAAATTGCTCTCACTAGCTACACTGTTACACATATGGATTAAACCTTATAATCTTCATTATATCAGCAACAAAAAACCTTTGCCATTCAAAACCTTAGGTTTTAATATTACACATAAGACTGGGGCAATAAACACTCAATATAAAACAGATGAGACATAGTTATTTCTATTTGAATATTATGAATATGTAAGTACAAAACTATAGCATACCTATGTAATTTGCAACGACCCCTTTCACATAGTTGGCCCATTTTGGAGAGCCTGGTTTTAGTTGAGTTTCCGCTGAAGGAACAGGGAATTCCACGTACTTAGGCTCATCCACTGATTCTGCAAGGGTTAGAACTCGGCACACGTTTAACTCAGACTTTTTCCCTACAACTACCGTCACCTGTGGTAGGGCCTGAAATAAAAAAAAATATATCTCGATTTTATCCAATTTGCACAAGATAATATGGAAACTAATTTTTGCTTTACACTGTACATTTAGAGGTGTGTGCAATCCGACCAATCATGTTCGAGTAGACACGGTAGATGAATCTTACACGATACAAAAAAAATATATATTTACCCCAAAACTGAGTAGAAGGATATAGATGTAACAATTTATACTAAACTATTGAATATTTACAAACTTTTAAGTCGATTGGCAATGTTAGAATATTGTGTTATCAACAAACTTTGTTATAAGAGCATGACACAAACGTGATCAACAGACCATGGGGAAAACAAAGCCTTCGTTGTAGTCGGTGTGTTCTCCTATGAGGTTAACTCTTCCAGGACCGTAGGCAGCACATTGGGGTTCACATCCAAATTTGTCCACAAAAGCTGTCTTGGCCTTAGAGACAAGCTCTGATACAGCGGGTATCTTTGTGGATCCTTCGACCTCCATGATCTCGAGCAATGTGACGAGGTTTACAGGCGTGTCCAAAAATATGTTACGACTTATTGATTTCGGAACTTTATATGCTACATTGTTCATTTTGTATTTTAATTACATATTCAATATCCGATTTTGATTTTCGTCTTGCAACGATGCATATTGCCATATTTTCAATCATTTCTTATAGTTTGCAATTATGTCAGTCAGCGACCCTTTGCTAAAAAGTTTGAAGGGTATGTAGAAACACATTTTTACTTGTTAATGTGCCTTATGATGAATGAACAAACTTATTTAATGTTAAAATTGGCATCATTAAATCATGCTTGATTGGTTTTGTTAGCCAGATCAAGGATTTCAGGTTATTTGTATCAAGTAGTGCGTTTTTGTGCAACATCCATGCATGCATGCATAATATAATTTTTTTCCCTGTATAATGATAGGGCTTATGCAGTAAAATGTGTGTATGTTCATATGCAGGCTTTGCTCAAATGTTACATTCATCATATCATGCACATATTGATGCTACAAATGAATTAAGCAATTCTATCTGTATTTTGATATATACATATTAAACAGACAATATTTTTTCTTGAATTTTTCAGGATTTGTTTTGGAATTTAGGACAAATAATATTGTTGTCACTGATGACAATGAAAACTTAGCCAAATTGTGCTGTGTATTAGAGGAAATTTTCCAAAAAGGAATCAAAAGCAAGTATACAGGAAATAATATGAAATCAAATCAATTGCAAGGGTGGATAAAAACTATCATGAAATTCAATTACTTTTCTGCATAATAAAGAATACCATCTAAGAATGCTGGAATATTTTACGCAAAATAGATGTTTAAAATTGTTCATTCCCACTACATGTATAATCAATCCAGATTCTCAGGTTTATATGGATATCCTACACTCAAATATTAAATGTTTTTATTTTACCAACAGAATCCAAATGGTTTGACAAAAGTGACTATTTCTGGCCATGGGTGGCAAAAATACCATCGTTCTCAAAAGAAAGGTAAAAATTGATCTTTTTTCCTATTAACTTAGCTTAGAAAATTAAGAAAAAATGGTGTCTGATGAAATCAAACAAAATTTTTGTTTTATATTGAAGATGCAATCCCATACTGTCAATGGTCATCGACACTGTCAAAGAATCAAAAAAGGTTGGTTCTGAAATTCACTTGGGTAAAAGATGTTCAAGGAATGTAGAATTTGTAACTTTCTTCCCTCTTTTGTTTACACAATCACCCCATCATTCCTTTATGTGCACACATGCATACTTCTATTACACTTTAGTTACTTCTTCAGCAGAGGATAAAGAAACCCAACATATCTTTCCAAGAGTCAGTGATACACAGAATTTGTTTGTAGGTCACACTTGATCTGGGTCGAGGTCGTCTATTTATCAGATCAGCCTTGATGAAAAAAGTTCTGACTGTACCAGTACAAATTATCGCCAAAAACAGACAATTAGCAAGGGTAAGTCACATTTCAATCAGCAAATAATCAATGGGTTTGCCAGCCATTTTTTACAGGTGCAAGAATTATCTAAAGTAACAAAAATTAAAGAAATATTGATTTTCATTTATTATCAGTGCTATCTGCATTGTCTGCATATTGTTTTGATAATGTTTACATTAGATCTTTGCTAGATATTTAAGTACCAGTACACAACTATTCTCTTATTTGGATATGTGCAGGAGGTGTATTATGAAAATGACAGCATTCTTGGCAATGAAATCTTGGCAGGTATGGCTTTGAATGGATTTTGAGAGCCAATTGATATATCTACTTGTAATTTGAACAGTATAAAAAAGTTATGTAATCCTTCATTTATGACTTCCAGATATCATTGAAACAGTAGTATTATAATGATTTTGATGTGTTAAAAATGGATTTAAGAGTACACATTTTTTTAACTTTGATTTTGTCAGAAATTCTGCAGTCACTGTTGTTTGAGTTGACGGAGGCACACTTCCAGCTGCGAGTTCATGTAAGTTTTGTATCAATATCAATATCAATAGTGTTATTTAAAAAGTCTTTTTGAAAATATAGAGGTTGTTGTTTTTTTAAGCTCACCGAGACAAAGTCGGGGGGAGCTTATGCTATATCCTTGGCATCGGCGTCAGCGTCCAGACCTGGTTAAAGTTTTTGTTGCAGGTCCTGTATCTAAGTTATTACTTGTCCTGTCTTCATCAAACTTGCATGGATGATGCATCTGGACCTACTTATGGACTTGAAAGACTTGGATGGGCCATGAATTTCAGATGCTGGAGAAAGTTAAGGTTTTTGGAGCAGGTTAAGTTTTTGGTGCAGGTGCCCTTTGATAGCAATTTCTAAATTACTACTGGTACTAACTTCACCAAACTTGCATGGATGGTGCGTCTTATGATACTGATGCACCTGACAGGCTTGAATGCTGAATCTGAGCCATAGGTTTTGGATGCTGGAGGAGGTTTAATGTTTTTAGAGCTGGTTAAAGTTTTTGGAGCAGGTACCCTCTGATGATTATATGTTATTTATTCTGGTTTTAACTTCACCAAACTTGCATGGATGGTGCGTCTTATGTTATTGATGCACCTGATAGGCTTGAATGCTGAATCTGAGCCATAGGTTTTGGATGCTGGATGAGGTTTATTTTTTTGGAACAGGTCACATGTTTTATAAATAATAGCTTGCATAGTGTATTTAACTATAATATAAATGAATCACAGAGGTAGCTTCAGATGCAGAGCCTGATCTCCGTTATCAAGGATGCTAAAAAATATCTCCTACCTCACTCAAACCTTCTTGATAGATGTGTTTGTTGTTAAATGATATAACATGATTTCAATGATATAGTATTGTATGATATGATACACTTTTGCTTTATATGATACATGTACAATATTATATCATATTATATTGTAAAAAGTTATATGATACGATATGATATTGTTTCAATTTTTTGTCCTTATGATATGATATTGTATCATGATATTGCTATGTATAGTATTGTATATTATGATACAATATTGTATATTATGATATTGTATTATATATTATTTTATCACATGATGTTTTTTCATATGATATTGCAATATATAATATTGTATCATATGATACGATATTGTTATAATATGATATTGTATTATGTAATATGTTACTATATCATATTGTGTTATATAATATGTTACTATATCACATGATATTGTATCATATGATATGATATAATGTTGTATCAAATCATATTGTGTCATATGATACAATATCATATTATGTATCAAATATACAATATCATACAATACAATATCATACTATATAATACTATATAATATTATTTGTTACAATATTTTGATGTTTTATGTGATATGATATTGTATCATACAATACTATATTGTATTATATATTATGATATTGTATTATGTGATCAAATACAATAATGTATAACATGATACAATGTCATATCATATGTTACAATATCATATTGCATCATTATTTATTACAGTATTATATTGTATTATATGATATATATTGTAAGTATCATAGAATGCAATATCGTATTTTATTTTATTGTATTGTTAAACATTGTATCTTATAATACTGTATGAAATGAACATATGATTATCATACAATTTTTAACATATGATATACGATATTGTGTCAAAACAGTATCCATGAGTATCGAAGATCATTGACTATGATTTTTCATATAATATGATAAAGGTGGTCTCAGAAAGGTGATGCCTCATAAAGGTGATGCCTCGTCTCAGTGAGCTTTGTAATCTCTGATTACCTATGTTTAAATAACCAAACTAAAATGTGTTTTTTTCTTCAGAATGCAAGTTTCTTGGACAAAACATGGAATTTACCTGTAAGCAAAGATTGAGTAAAAATCTGTGTCATTTGAAACTCTCAGAAATTTATTATATATGTATTTCATTCAGAAAAATTCGATCTCCTTTTTTCTTCCCTTCCCTTTAGATATACAAGCAGTATGAACTGGTTCCGTGTGATAATCTTGGCCTTCATGTCCAGTAAGTTAATATAATTTATTGTCTTAAAAATAACTTTTATGAACTTTTACCAAGATTTACCTTTCACTTATGTTCATTTTTCATTGTTTCCTATATTAATAGATACATTAACGGCTTTCTTTTGGTGAAAGCTGTAGAACAGGGAAGTGTAGCAGAAGAAAATGTAAGTTACATATGTACCAACCTCTCGAACTGTACTGTAAATCTGGATTTATATAAGGAATAAGAAATCATTCTTTGAGTATTATGAGGTGATCAAATACAGTCGGGGTCGATCAAATCAAATAAAGCATGAAGGGCTTTATGATAGATTTGATCACACCTGACTGTACTTGATCACCTCATGATATTTAAAGAATGAATTAAATCGTATTACTTATATTTATACAATTTTCAGCAATTGTACAATGAAATATCAAAATAGTCATTGATGAAATGTATTGGACTAAAAGTGACAAAATCGATTCATATAGTGTTGTCACAAACCAAGACACTGGAAAATGTAAATATTGTTGGATAACCTTTTACTGCTAAGCAAGTTTGCATTAATTAACTGTTGACTGATGATCTAAGGCGTGTTCAGGAATGAGAGTGCTCGTGAGCGCTTGCCAAATTTGTGTTGCGGGTACTGGGAATTTTGGTGAGCGATCGCTCTGTTGAACACGCTTCTGTCCACATCTCCACTAATCCCCTTAATCTATCCTCATTATTTTTCTATTTACATCATGCAATTCACTGTTACCTTTGCCTGTTAAATATCGAGTGGAAATTTTAGAATTTAATCTTGATATTTTATAGGACAAGATTCATCCTGGAGATGTAATAGATGAGCTCTATGGAGAGGCACTGAGGGGAAACAAAATGTCTGCTGTGAGTTTTGTTTGAATAATTTTCTTAAATTTTTTGGTAGAATTTGAATGATATAAATTTGTTAGTACATTTATCAAAACAGCATTTGTTTTGGAGGGTTTATGCATTTCTAATTTATTTCTTAATTTTACAGGTACACAACATTTTACAAAAGTATAAAGGTCTTCCAGTTCATATTCATGTTGTTAAGGTAAGGGTTTGAAAAAATAAAAGAGATGTACATTGACATTTTATTAAACCAATTCACAACATATCCATGATATGTAAGTATGATTTTGTAGCAGTGTACTGTCCATCTAAGTCAATAACTGATAGACAGCATTACATAAATCACCAAAAAAAAATTAAAATTAATGGTGTGTTATAGGACCAACAATATCAAAAAATTAGCATTCAATGCATAAATGATCTGACTAATGTACATGTACATGTACAGAGGGTTCCACTTAATCTGATAGCGGTTAATCGAATAATTCGGTTAATCTGATATAATATCAAAACACCGAACCATTTCTTATATATCCCTTTATATTTTTTCCTGATAATCTGATAGGAAAAAATGTCATTTTCGGTTAATCTGATAGGATTGTGACCATGTAATAATGATTTTCCACCCTCGTACACCTGTATATTCCTTTGTTTAATTGGTTGACACCCCTCTTGTGTACACATTAACTCTTTACAGGGCATTAGTTACACTTCAATGCACACGGGTGGCTCCCTTCTTCGTAAGATGAAAGCTACCGACATCGATGGTTGTTCTGGATGACCGCACACAGGACTGACCTTACCTGTGTACACATTCTTATTGTTTGTTTATTTACCAATTGCATGTGTTAATTTCATACAGGGCTTGCACCATTAAGAATTGTTTAAACATGTAATTTCTGAATCAAAAGTGACTGGCTTTGGAACATGTGACATCGAGGAAATTCTGATTACTTTCAAATTTACATCGGGGTAGAAAACTTAATAAATAATTATATTCAAATAATTTTTTATCATGCATAATTAATTATTTAAGAGCATTTTATATAACAGAAAAAGAATTAAAATAAATTGTCCAGGTGAAAAGAGGGACTGTTCAGACAATTAGCCATTTCCTCCTATTACTTCCTAGCTGTCAAAATGGCGGCCACTTTGAAACCATCGTAATAAACAGAAACATTTTCTTTTGATCATTTACAAAGAAAATAAAGACTAAAAAGCTATTTCATTGCTAATGCAAGGTAAATTATTTCATTTCAATCTATTGACATACAGATTTTATCTTTTCATTGATAAATTACGTCTTGAAACAAGTTATATTTTATTTTATACCAAAATCAAAGACCACAAAAACGCTAAATCGGTTAATCTAATAATCGGTTAATCTGATAATTTTTCTGTGACAAATTCACTATCAGATTAAGCGGAACCCTCTGTATTAGTACTCAACTCTCTCCCCCTCTCTCTCTCTCTCTCTCTCTCTCTCTCTCTCTGCTTGAATTCTTTTACTCAATTTGTCTCTTGCTACCATACTTTGTGTTTTGTCTTCATACAGGGATTTGATGGCCAGGGTAATCTGTACAAACCTATACAACACCTGATAGAGGATGCTGATGTGGACATCACTACAGCCGAGGAACTGATACAGGTGAAAAAGGGCAACAGCAACGATTACAAGAAACCACCACATACCATTCTGAACGAGGAGGAGGCTGAGGAAATCCCAGTTCACGGGTCAGAGGGAGGGTGAGTGGAAATCGTTAATGTATGATGTTTCAGAGGTCAATATCAAGATATCTTGTTATCTCATTGTGTGGTACAGTATGTCTGAAGATCTAGCAAACTAATTTGAAATTACATGCGTATACTCCGGATGTTGTTTCATTTATTTTTGAAGGCATCAATTTTTGTTGGATTTTGTGAAATCCATGATTTCAAGAATATGTACATTCATGGACAATGGCTCTCCTGGCCATTACAATTTTTGGGCGTGTTTTTTACTTCATTGTGCATTTGATTTCACCAAACAACAATATTCGTTAGTATTGATGGTCAACAGATATTTTTGAAAGCACATTATGACATTCAAAAAATGATTTTTTCTCTTTCAGTGCTACATATGATGCTCACTATCTTGGATATGTTACTCTTGGCCTCGTAAGTTATAAGAATATATAACTGATGAACAGATAAAAAAATATTTTAGACATAAACAAATATTTTAATTAAAGGTCTATTTCAGTAAATCTTTACATTAAAACAGCTATATTTATCTCCAAAATGACGTGCTAAATTGTATTGAGCAAGGTCATAATAACCACATATAACACAACGTTGCATCATTGATTAGGCTAGAAAAATTAATTTGTGTCATTTAAGAGGCGGTCTCAAAAACTTTAAATTATAAATCAAATTGTATGAAATAACTAGAACAATTATAATTGTGTGATTTTACATTTGCTTTATCCAACTCATTGAAATGGTTATATTCACCATTTTAACTCAATGGATAAAGCAAATATAAAATCAAACAATATAGGTATCCTCTATTCATCATATGATGTTTTGATTTGTAGGATGGACGAGTGGTCAGGATTGAAGATTCTGTTTTGGGAGTTTTAAGGAACCATACCCAGAGAGTGGTAAAGACTAGTAGACAGTATACTGTAAAAGTGGTTGTTTACATGTGGGAAAATTTACACTAGTTATGTGGTAAGCTTAAAACCACGCAAAATACCCGCGCGCGTATGTTAAAAACATCAACTCTTTAGTAGGGTAAATCATGCATCCGTGTATTTAATACCTACATGTTTTGTTTGACTATAGAAAATACGTACTTTACCACCAGCGTAAATAACCACTTGTACAGTATTTTGTATTATTGTACATGTATAATAAAATAATAAAATAAGCAAACTTCATTCCTATTGAACAGTCCTATTACCTGGAGGATTAAGAGACACGCCACCTTTGAAATTATATATATGTATGATTTTAAATTTTATTTAAATGTATTAAAAACTTTAATCATCTAATAGGCTATAAAGATGGAACTAACTGAGAAGGAAGTTTTGGTCATTGACACCAAAGAAGAGAAGGTATGTTAAAAGAACCAGCTATGATGATTGCTCAACAATCTTGATAATGTAATTATACATTAATAAAAGTGCATCTGTTCTTTGACCTCACGAGGTTTTGAATTAATTAAAATGTATCTATTCTTTGTAAACAGCAGGAGGTTTTGAAATCAAAATGATCCTTTGAAGGGTTTTTAGTATAGTATAGTATAGTGTAGAAGAAAAAAAATATGAAAAACACATGGACCACTGTTAGTACATTACTACATATATTTTTTAATTGATCATATTTACTAAAACTGATCCTGTATAATGCAGATTGCCCTTCCAATGGCCCCAAGGAAGATTCCCCTTCCAATGGCCCTACATTGTATTGCCCTTCCAATGGCCCCGATGCAGATTACCCTTCCAATGGCCCCAATGCAGATTGTCCTTCCAATGGCTCCACATTGTATTGCTAGACATATCCATTTAAACTTGTTGCCATCAATGATTTCCTGTTATTCTCTCTAATCTAAAATGAATTCTTTACATAGAAAATTTAAATAGGGTGCTTCTTGGAAAATTTTGATTAATTTTATGTTAACAAAGATGCAGTAAAAGCCATGAAATGTTACTGGCAAAGTGTTTTTTCCACATAATATACATGCATTGCAGGGCTTCATCAGATATTCGAGACTAGGCCAATACCATATTGATGAGATAAAAATGTTATCAGAAAAATATTTAATTATTTCGGTCGGGGCGTGGTCAAATCCAATGATAGATTTGACCACACTCTGACCGAAATTATCACCTCATGATATTCATAGAATGATTCCTTATTACTTATATTTATATTATTTCCAATTTGTACACTTTAAAACAACATTTTAAAACCACTATTTTTTCATGTAGCACATGCTATGTATTACTATGTGGTGCAGCCAATACCGTTTTCCGGTTATGCTATAAGACACGCCCATTTTCTGTCACTCATCTTTTATGAAGTTATTGGGCTATAGGCTTCAAAATTGATTTGTAATGTTATCACAGACAAAGCCAGTCGAAAATGTAAATATCATGTTATGAAAATTGATTCACGTTTCTTATGCGTGAATATTTCACTCAATCTACATGTAATTACAATTACCGGTAGATGTTAGATTTCACTCGATAAGTTACTATGTATTGTTTATCCTAGAAATTTGGCAGCAGAGATAGCTATTTAATTGTATTAATTTTACTTTTATCTTTGCTCAGTCTTCGTTCCAAATTTACTTGTAGTTTGATTTTGTATATGATATTCTACATTACAGAATTTACTGCAACATTCTTACACAGAAATTTCAGCTTGTGGACGGAGAACTGATCAACTTAAATACATTGCATACATTGCAGGGTGAGAGGAAATAAATCAGGTTCATGTTCTAGTTATGTTTTTAAGTAGAAAGTTCTCACAATTTGATGAAATGTTTGCTTTTTGGTTTTTTTGCAGAGAAACCACATGCAGTCTCGCTAAAAAGTTCAATTGTTATGTTTTTGAAATGCAAACCAATGAAGAGGTAAGCAACATTTTTTGAATTTAATACTAAATACTACATATAAAGTATTTTACATGTATATTCTATGCTTTGTTATAACTGAGAATGCTTTATCACATTTTTAATTATTTTTCTTTTTATTCATAGGCTCGATTTGCATTGTGTGGCATTGGTAAGTTTTGTTTTTTTTGTTACATATCTACATATTTACGACATATCTTAGTTATTTTTTTTTTTTTATTAAACTTGGAACAGTCAGTACTCAGTACATGTATATGATGCTAAGCTTGCACATATCTGAGGATCTGGGGGAGGGTAGCTAAGGGAACATCTGGTCCTGGAATTTGCAAAGATATAAATTTTACATGGTTAACTAACAAATACTGTATACAGGGAAATATTCACCCCTGTTTTATTTTCGCCCTTTTTGCCCTCATTGTCAGTGGGTGAATTTAAGACTGGGCAAATTCCAATGTCTCAAATTATCTTTCTTTAAACACAACTGTATCTGGGCGAATTCAAGATGGGGCAAAACTGTCTGCAAGTGTAGAAGGGCAAAAATTACATGGGGCGAAATAACCCTGTATACAGTAGTTAACAGACATTGGACCTCCCTGAAAAACAGATTACCTAGACACCATTAGTGAGTTCCTCAGAATGTAGGTACATGTATGAATAATGATTGAGATATGCACCAGGCCCCAGGAAGTCATTTCTTTGTTGATTGTTTTTTACGAAATTAGGTTCTAAAATTATCATTGTTGCTTACATGTGAATATTGGTTGTGACATTATTTTATAAGGATATTGGAGCTTATTAATAAATTATTAAATATGTTCATGCTTTGAATTGGAAGCTATTTCATCTACATTTATTTATTTTAATTTCTAGCTCAAGGATTTGAAAGAACACATTTGCTGTTGTGAACAAAACATTCAAAACTGCTTCCCTCCAAGATCAGATTTAGAATTTACATATTTGTTACTATTTATTTTCACTGGTTATGGTTACTTTTTTCTTGCATACATTTATATATTACCCAGTTAGTTAGTTGATTTTTTTTTTACATTTGTTATTGCAATTATTTGTTAAAACTAGTGATTTGTTTATTAGTGAATGCATAATTTCTTTGTTAATAAACTCTACATTTATGTACCATTTTATGGATATCAAATTGAAAGAAACCTGGAGCTTTATGAACTATATAAATTGATAAGGTTGTGAGTGGGATATTCCCAAGAGAACAAAGACATTTCCAAAAACTTGTTTTTCAAAACGACCCTCTATCTTCCCTCAATACAAAGTATTTATGAATTCCTTGCAGAAATTCTAATAATAGAAATAATATTCATACGTTGCTAACCTGGCCATTGAATGGAATAGACTTTTTCATGCATTTTTAAGCTGTACTTTGTTTTGTTAATTTTGGTAAGATATTAATTCTGAGGTTGTACTTGACTTTATTGGTTCTTTGTGTTTTACTATACTGTAACATCAATAAAAGAAAAAGTTAAATGTAATCAAATTTGATATACATTGTATTTCTTCTCCTCGCTAGCTCATAATTGATATGGAAATAATTTCAGATACATATACATATATTAAGTACATATTATGTACATATATTAAGTTTATAGCACTTCTGTTCATTTCTCTTATCTAAGAAAAAAAAATTCAAAAAGTATGAATAACAGCTCTCGAATGAAATAAGAACAAGCGTTTTTGGCACATTTAGATACTACTTTAGTACATGTATATAGTATAACATCCGATTAACTCTCTGGATGTTTTAAATTGTTAATTTTTTAGACATGTTAATGATTTGCCCACTCATATCATAAATGATATCCTAGATCAGTTTTCTACGCAATATATCGTATTCCATATGAAATAAAAATCATTCATTGCAATGTTTACAGGTGGCTTGGCTTACGGGTGACATTATAAATATAAATTATCATAAATTATTTCAAAATATGTTACGTTTATAAGATCTGCTTATTCATCCTGTGTTTTCTAGTTTGATAAAATCTTATCATGCTATACAATGTATTTATTTATTTGTATTAGAACATAATAAAGTAAATCTTGCACAGATCTTCCAAATACAAATGTATGAATCTCTATTGTATATTTTATTTTATTTTTTTGTTTATTTCACCAAGTGTTCACTATGTATTTTCCCAATCATATTTTTCCATATTATTTTATTCTTTGAATTGTTTCTTTGTTAAGGGGTTATGTTTTCAATAATTAATGAATCAATAAAGTATGTTATATTACCTACGTCGCGTTATTTTCATTTTTCCAGAAAGTACACGTAATTATCCTTCACACTGTAGGATAATAATGTAATGCACCGTTCTCATGCACATTAAAAACAAACCTGAAAACGAACCAATTTGAAACTGTACTAAAAAAACACCCAGTGTGGGTTAAATGTGAAATATTGAATGGTACGACGAGTTTTTACAAAGATGAAAGATGTTTTTGAGTAATCCGAAACTGATATCACCGAGCCGTCAAAAAAATCCGTTTGCTGAATCCAAGCCTTATTAAGAGGAAGGAAATGTTGATATTTTTTTTGCCGCTGAAAACTGGATTCTCATGATTCTTCAATTTTGAAATAATTCATGAGATTTGGTCACTGGTGCTTGTTATAGGCGACTGGATTCTTTCGCTTAAACAAGAAACCTATCGTGAATGACATAAATTTTTGTTTGTATAGTTCTAAGAAACTCATTTTTATGCATTTATGTTAATGATAGTCATAAAATTATTTCTATCGATATTGTACTATGATTAAGAAAAGTAACATGCATGCATTGATCTGCGATATCTGCTTCTAACGAATTGTAATTTTTCTTATCATTTTTACCAATTTGATTTCAAAGTCTTTTAAATAAAATAGTTTTTTCGAAGTGCGAAATGTATTTTTTAAACCGCTGCCTGCACGAAATTTCGTAAAACTTTTAAGGACACAATGTGTAGATGAGCATATAACCATGAAATTCCGATTCCATTATTTTTCTGGATATTTTGGCCCCATGTAAACTTTTAATTTTGGCCCTATGTTGAAATAGTAATTAACAGTTTGTAAGCTTACTCCTCCCAAACTGCTGCACAGAATTTCGTAAAACTGTGTAGGCGTTTAGGACACAAGATGTAGATGTACATACTAGTATTACCAGGTAATTCCGATTCCATTATTTTGCTGAGAATTCTGGCCCTTAGAATTTTTTATGTTGTTAAAGAAAAAGGAATAGATGTGCATATTTGAAGGAAGTTTTGAGCTGATGATTTTTTGTGAGTTATATACCCTTTTACAAATTATTTTGAGGATTTAATGCATACCTAGCCATTCAATACGGCTAGCATTATCAGGTAAGCGCGAGCGTGGGGCATGTAAGCTTGGTCACTTTTTCATTCATTTATTAAGGAATGGACCAAAATTTATCTGGATTGGGGTGGCTTACGCTTTATAAATTTTGAAGCGATTTATTTCCGTTTTGCAATCGAAAGTTTCTTTTCTCCATATTAAATTTCAAACATCATATAAAAAGTGAGACATGTTCATCTTAGAATTAATATCACTTAGGAAAAAAGTTGTTTTAAGTGATATTTTTTTCCCAATATGACATATTGAAAATCCTATAGGATTTTCTAAATATCTTGTATATATTTTATTTCCTAGAGTTATTTTTCATATCGTAGAGTAAATTTGTAATGCAATATTTACTTCTACAGGAATTTCAACATGTATTTTATATATCTTAAAGTGGAAAGCTCTCCTGTTGGAATTATTACTATAAAAAATATATATTCCTATAGACATTCTGAAAATAAAAGTAGTCACACTTATAAATAATAGTCTGTCAGATGATACAATATTTTAATCCACCTTAAAAAAGGTGCAACCATGCCACCTCAAAGATGGTTCAATTTTTTCATAAGGTAACTTTTTGCAAGTCATCTTGGAGCTTCTCTTTTATCCACATTAAATTTCCAACTTTTTACGCTTGAACCTTTCTGCATTAATATATTGCGTGCAACAAACATTGACACAGTTCTAGTAAACGTATATCACTTGACTGTGTATTATATTAAATTTCGCGTGATTGGCGGAAATTTAGCGGCTTACGCTAAATTAAGTTAATTTTAAAATGTCATGGATTTATTTATAAGAGTAGAATCATTTAGAAATATGCTAATTTAATTCATGCTAAACTTGTAAAAAAAAAAAAATCAGTAGCATGACCTTATTTTAGCAGACACGTTCGCAGTAAAAAAAAAAAAAAAAAAATTAAAAAAAAAAAAAAAAAAAAAAAAATATATATATATATATATATATATATATATATATATATATATATATATATAAAATTGTACCACAATACTAGTAATTATAGAGAAATACTTATTTATGAATACTTGACTTACTTTCTTTAATCAAATAAAGCAAATCAATTGTTTCTCTTTTATTTATAACCCATAAACTGTTACATGTACAACTGGGATGAGTAACGTACAAGGATTACTGGAGATATTTGTACACATTCAGTGTGTTAGTTGAGCCACACCCAACGTAAAGATTGTTCTGGTCATCCACACACACGCTGTATGGGCGATTTATCCCTGGCTGTGAGACAAGATGAGACAAGAACTGGCCATCCTTATCAATAATGTCAATTGTACCATTGTTAAAAAAAAGTATCGCAAACAATGATATGTCCGAGTGTATCTGTACAGGTTCCATATGGATGGAAAGATGACCTCTGACCTTTATAGGAAAATCTAAGCTGTCCTTCTTCATTGACCACCACAACTTCTTGTTTTCCAGAATCCGATGTACAAATATCCCCATTGATATTCTCCGTAATGTAATGTGGTTCAGAATATAAATTTTTGTCATTATCTTTATGTATGTTGTATTTGTAACCTCCATACATGCTATACTTGACGACCTTAGCATCTGAATTGCAAGCACCTGTAGACTTTTTCATTCCAACAAATATTCCCCCAGTTTTATGAGAAGAATGTATGCTGATGGGGTCCCAGTCATCAGTTCTGATGAATTGAGATACTTCTTTATCCATGGGTTTTTTATTAATGACTTTATTTTCTCTGTCTGCATAGATCAAATCCTTTTTCTGTGTGACTGTGTGGTAACCAACACCTTGCCCACAAGTATTTAATTTTTGAAGCATATTTCCTTGGAGATCGGTTTGAACAAGGTTACCTGTATTATCGCTTGCCCAAAGTTTGTCTGATGTATCTAGTGATACATGGAAAATGCGTTTAACATCTGATACTGTCAATTCTTTTAACTTGGTGACAGAGGCAGACAGAGACCATGTTTGTTTTATATATGATACGTTTGGGTACTCTTGTCTTAATTCTTTTTTGGTTGTTGAACAAGACTCCAAAGTTTTTATGTCTCTTATTTCTGGTGGTGTTTGTTCACCGTTTAACTTACCTAGTAAATTGGAAATGTCTTCTTTACTGTATTGACCAGCAGTGTATGTTGGTGTTACTGGTTTTGTTGTTTCTGGTATTGGTCGGATTTCCAGCTTTTTCGAATGTTCGATTATAATGTTTGTAACATTTGAAGCAGACAGATATCCATAAATCTCTCCATCCAGCTCATGAAGATATGTTATGTACTCGTCAACTGTTTTGTCTTGGGATTTAATTTCTTCGAGCAGTTTTTCCTCGCCTCTATCGACATCTTCCAGAGTTTCAGACATTACTTCGTCTACCAAGATTTTTAGGGATTCGGTATCTGCTTTCACTTCTTTCCGGATATTTTCCATGATCCTTCTTATTTCTTTTGCATCTTTTTTAATATCTGTCTGCAACTCTTTTGATGTTGGAATGAAATAATTTTGAATACTTGGAAGTGTCTTTAGACAAGATTGGCAATTTTCTGAATAAAATTTCTCTAGGTCATCAAACGTGTGCCCTTTGTGGGTTTCCTGACTCGCGCATTTAGAACATAAGGGAATTTGGCATTCTCTGCACAGAAGATCTAAATCCTTGGTCGGATGCCTTTTGCATTTCTCCACAGGGAGTTTTCGGTTTCTTGATAGATATGGGACCACATCATGGTCCTTATTGTCTGGACTCTTTAGATGATCATCTCTGCACTGTTCACACATTGGACGGTAACAAGAGTTGCAGTACATAGCTCCGTATCTTTCACAGCTTTCCGTTCCATACTCTAAATAGTGCTGAGCATCATCCGATACTGAAGCCATCTGGAATTACATTAAATATAGTAGTAAAAAAATATATATATGTTTTCGTTAAAACGAGATAATTTTTTCTTTATTACGAGATCATTTTTTTGGTTTATTTTGAAAAATGAGCCTAACAGACTTTCGTAAGTATGTCCTATAGTAAAAATGATACGTTAACACTTATTGGCTGCATGAAACAATCCATGTTTGTAATATAATTTTTCTAAAAAAAAAATAATACATATCAATCTTGATAAGATAGTTTTTATTTTAAAATGGGCATTGTGCTATACACTTCAGCGAAAACCCGTGTAACGGATTTGCGCTTACGGCAAAGTAAGTTTCATTTTCGTATTATTTAAGGAATAAGGGGAAGATAATTACGGTCGATTACGTGATAGAACAGAAAAGCACAAGAAATAAATGCGATTATATTTAAATCTGACATCAATTCATAAATACGCATTATTTCCTATTCACCTATGACTGACACCATATGAGTTTCCTCTTGTTACGCTTATCGCTACAGTTACACACAAGGGTGAGAGCACAATTCATGCTCCACTACATTTAAATATTTTAACCGAACATTAGCAAATGTTTGTAGGATATTTAAAGAATCATGCAATAAAACACCAAGTTAAAACTAAAATTCAAGTGCTGAAGGAGGCAACACATTTTCCATCAGATCTCCCTTAAAATTGTAGAGATGATATTTTTGGCCGTAGTCTTAAAATGCCACGACCATCGAGTCCTCTTAATTATATTTCAATGTCTTTAGTCAGCCCGCGGGCTGACTAATTAAGTTGGGATGAAACTTCAAATGCGCTTGCGTAAAATGGAATTATGGGAAGGATTTAGACAGTCCATGTTAGAAAAATTCGAAGAAGTTATGAAACTGGTCAGTTTCTTGGTCAAACTGCGCATCGTCTTATTGGAAGACTGTCCATGGGTATCGTCTGCAGTCACGATCAGGAAACCGCACATATATCTTTCCGAATTTTAATGAGATTGAAGAGGAAATATTTTGGAAGTGGTTTGCGACGGGACCATGAAAGCATGAAATCAATGTAAAACAGCATGCACAGTTGATTATTATATAATAAGTTAGTTTGGAGTCAGACATTGTATCATGTACACCGCTAGATACTTGTCTCCTCACATACAGTCATGAAAATAAAAGTACACCCGTATATTATTATTAACTTGTAACTATTTATACCTTGTATTTTTATAGATTGTGTATTCTCTATTAACCTAAAATTAATATTCACTGCGGCTGACTTTCTAAGCTTTTTAAAAAGTTAACCTTGTTATTAAAGAAACTGGTTTGTCGTCACGTGCACAAGCCATATACTGTAGAAGATTATATGGTGAAAACAAGGACTTCTGAAACTTGAGTGTTTAGTTTGGAGTTTATGAAGAACACTATGTACTTTCTTTTTTAAATGTGTTTACCTTCTGCCTCGTAAATTAGTGATTCCTTTAACAACTTATTAATACAGTACTCTCCTTAATTGAGCATGAAGTGGTCCAGATGGTTTTGTGAACAAACCTTGTAATGATGGAAATACAAAATTGGAAGGTAAAAAAGGACGAGATTCCTAGTATTGACGTGTGACTGGTTTTCCTAGTATTTGGTGGGAATCCAAACCTACAGTTCACTTAATCAACGTGTCGACAAAACGTAACTATTCAAAACGCGACCTAATTTACTTTTGTTGCGTGTAATTGATTCTACATGAACGTAGGGAGTTTTGAATAGTCCATGCGTGATTAAGGTGGCTGGGTATCAGCTGGGTATCAGTATTGTTAACGAGACGGCCAAACCTCCTGGTTATTAATATATATATATATATATATATATATATATATATATATATATATATATATATATATATATATATATATGTTCATTCTTCATATTATATTATGTACGATTATGAATGTTTATTTTTTCTCTATTCACGCATTTAGTGTAAATTGTTGTATGTATTTGTTTTATTCTCTATGTTGTAAATTACAACCAAAGAGATAAAAATAAACTTTTTAACTGTTCAAACTGTCAACAAATTACCCATCAGATCTACCTTAAATGTTTAGACATGATTTGTTGAGGTGTTTAGTATCTATACTTATAAATGAAGACGGTGACGTTGCCTGGGGGCACCTTGTCCCCCATTTTATTTTCAAAACAGGCTTATATTTGAAATTCTTATTTAGGTTAGTGTGTTAAATTATAGAGAAATTTGACCTAAAGAACAAAATTTAGATAAGAGATACGAATTACTATACACCTGTCTCTGTTTTTAAATAAAAATATGCATGTATATTGCGATTTAATACCATAGATTATTTAATAAAAATGAAAATATTTCAAGTTGCAACAATAACTGCATTTGGAACAAACAATAAAATCCAGAAAACGTTTGTCAGTAATTTTTAACTCACCTGATTGAAAGCTCCAGTGAGCTTTTCTGATCACTTTTTGTCCGGCGTCCGTCCGTCTGTCTGTCTGTCTGTCCGTAAACTTTTTACATTTTCGACTTCTCCTGAACCACTGGGCCGATTTCAACCAAACTTGGCCCAGAGCATCCTTGGGTAAAAGGAATTCATTTGTTAAAATGAAGGGCCATGCCCTCCTTTAAATTTGGCCAGAAAAGCTGAAACTTGTGTGGAAGCCTCCTCAGGTAATGTAGATTCAAGTTTGTTCAAATCATGATCTCCGGGGGTAAGGTGGGGCCACAATTGGGGGGGGGGGGCTCGAATTTTTACATAGGAATATAAAGAGTAAATCTATAAAAATCTTCTTCTCTAAAACCGATCAGCCAGAAAAGCTGTTACTCGTGTGGACGCATCCCCAGGTACGGTAGATTCAAGTGTGTTCAAATCATAATCCCCAGGGGTAGGGTAAGGCCACAATGGGAGTCGCATTTTTACATAGGAATATATAAGGAAACATCTTTAAAAGTCTTCTTCTCAGGAACTGACAGGCCAGAAAAGCTGTTAATCGTGTGGAAGCCTCCTTAGGTAAAGAAGATTCAAGATGTTTCAAATCATGATCCCCGGGGGTAGGGAGGGGCCCCAGTGGGGGCGGGGATCAATCTTTTACATAGGAACAAATAGAAGAAAATCTTCAAAAATCATCTTCTAAAACACAATTTGCCTTGAAAAGCTGTAACTTTAGTCAGTTCAGATAGTGTATATTTAAATTTGTCAAAATCAATTTCTTCAAGAATAGGGTTGGGCCACATGGAGTGGGGTTGGGTTCCAATTTTACAAAGGAAAGCATTTAATTTATTCACAAAAACGCAAATGTTACTATTTATGGTTTTACCAATATCCAAGCATTTTGACATATTGTTAACTCTTTAAAATTGTTTAGACTCCGGCCCCTGAACAATTCTTGGGCCTCACCAGGGGTTTAAAGTTTGATGTAGGTTTATAATCCATATATAAAGAGTTGTTTAAGATCTTCTCGAAAACTGCAATGCTCAATATATGATATGACTGTAAAATCATCCTATTACAAAGGGACTCAATGATAAACATAAAAATATGCAGGGAAATCTTTTTTTATACAGGATCTATTTATCTAAATTGTTAAGATATTTTGTATATGACTCCATACAGCTGATGGGCCCCTTGTTTAAAAAAAGAATTTAGGCGGCCACATGCATGTATGAAATGTATAATCAATTTCAGTTAAGAGTTTCATCCCTGCCTGCTTCTCTAAATATTCAGGAAGTTGCTTCTGTTTTTTGCAATTTTAAAGCTCCGATTTCTTGGCTATTTGCAGTTTCAAATGATTTTCCACACAAACCAATTATCTAAAGATTTTAACCTTCTAGTATTTACAACAGCAGAATCGGTTTCCTTTCAAAGATAGAAATGTTTGAAGAAAATAAGAATACTTCCTTAATGGGAACATATAATAACAAAGCCAATTGCATCATGGACATGTTTAGAAAAGAGAGCTATATTATTCATCAATTGTAAACACAACAAACTTAAGACAAGGTAATGAAAAAATGTACATGTATAAGGTTTATTTAAAAAAATCTGGTTCAACAAACAAAGCCCATTATTGTGTAAAGTGTTATCAATAGTCTATATTTATGAAATAATTTTGAATAATTACGTAAAGAGTGAATATTTCGTAAGCGTATTAGTGCCACGTTGTGTTTTTTTCTTCAAAATTCCAACTTTAAAGTTGGATATTCCAATAATCTTTGAATTTCCAACTTTAAATTTGGAATTTCCAACTTTAATATTGGGATTTCCAACTTTAATCTTGAAATTTCCAACTTTAAAGTTGTATTTCCCAAACTTTAAAGATGGAATTTTTAACTTTAAAGTTGATTTTTTAAACTTGAATGTTGGAATTTCCAACTTTTATCTAGGAATTTCTAACTTTAACGTTGGATTTCCCAACCTTAATGTTAATTTTTTCAAACTTTAAAGTTGGAATATCCAACTTTAATATTGGAATTTCCAACTTTAATTTTGGAATATCCAACATCTTAGTAGAAATAATTTTGAGTCAAATCAACGTTATCAAGTAAAATTAAAGGGTGTCATTGATTAAATGTAGTATATGAAATAAACACACAAAGAGACAATTAAAATCAAAACAAAGCTGTTCAATATGAATATTATGATCATTATCTACATAGTGTTCATTTAGCTGGCTTATTTAAAGACATTTGTCTGAAATTGAGAAACTTATCCTAATACATGTATCAAAAGTAAGATTAAAGCTGGAAAATCCAAAATTAAAGTTTCCAAGATTAAAGTTGAAAATTCCAACTTTAAAATTGTTGGAAATTCAAAGATTAAAGTTAAAAATTCTAATTTCAAAGTTGGAAATTTCAAGATAAAAGTTGGAAAAGTCAACTTCAAAGTTGGAAGTTCCAAGATCAATCCAACGTCAACTTGAACGTTGAAAATCCAACATTAAAGTTGGAAAAATCAACTTTAAAGTTTGAAATTCCTAGATTAAAGTTGGAATTTCCAACTTTTAAAGTTTAAATTTCAAAGGAAAAATTCACAACGTGGCACTTATACGCTTCTGTAGAATACATTTACCGAGAGCTTATTAAGAGTTGATATAGAAAATTTAGATTTGATAAATGTTGAATAAATGAAACGAGCCGAATCGTTTCTTGAATCCACGAGTTGGCTCGTTTTGATGGGAAGAACTTTCCAAAACGGGTTAACCAAGACCGCGGGTTGACTAATTAACACCATGACGGAAAGTGTAGGGCGAGTTCATCATGCATCGAACAGAAACCTTTAAATACTTCCTTTTTTAATACCACTGACAGATTTGTAGTAAATCATAAATATTAATTTTTGACCCATGAACAGATTGTGTTGACAATTTTCCATTACTCTGACGGAGACATTGCGTCAGAAGGGGTTGGGGGGGTGTGGTTAACCCCTTCCCCCTTTTTTCAAAACAGCCTTTCATTTGAAATTCTTTTTACTGGCTTTGCATTTTGCGTGCCTCGCATATTAATTATATTTGGTATATATGTATACAATACCGATGAACCTAATGGCTCAACGTTGAAATAAATAATCATAAAATTTTTGGGAGTGTTGAAAATTATAGTGAAATTAAACCTGAAGAACAAAATAAAGAAAAGAGATACGACGCATTAACAGCCCTCCCCGTTTTAAAATAAAAAGCCTTATATGCATGTACATGCGATTGAGGGTTGACATTTAATACAATATTTATTTCCAGTTGCAACAATAAACTGCCTACAGTCCCTGACCGTTCCCTAAATATCAAGCCAGTTGCTATTTTATTTTAATTTTTAAAAACAGGTTAAGAAAAACAATTAATAAAACAATTTTGGGCGGGATATCATCTAGTTATTTAAAAAAGATAAATTTCATAAAGTTTTAACTTTTAAATTTGAGTATTTTTCTACATCTTTATACGTAGCTCTTCTTATATGATTTTCTAAAAATCTTGTTTCCTCAGCAAAATTTTTCCCCTACATGAATTAATAAGGAGAGGTCAAAATTTCGACCTGATTTCAAAAACTCATAGAAAAGGAATTATTATTTCACTTAAGACACACTAAAATAAAATGGGCATACTTTAATACACGGGAGCAAAAAATGCCACCTTGACACTGGTTAGTTATCGGTAGACTATTATGTATGTTGTTATTGTTAAACAAAGCTATCAGGTAAAACACTTGTTAACTATGTTTATTCACTCATGTATGTAGCTACGGTAACTTTGCGCATGTCATCTTCTCTATTATCCATCTTTAATTTAATTTTTTTTATGCTTAAACATTTCTGAGTTAATGAAAAATAACAATAACAACTGTCAACCATCTCAAAAATCCAGAAAACAAAATACAAATTCAAAGCAGAGCAACACGGACCTCTAAAAAGATAGAGATAGGATCAGGTGCCTAGGAGGAGTGGGCATTGACATAGTAACTATTTTGCCCTGTGCTTATTTTAGCAGATGCTTTTAGTAAACAAATAAAAATTGTACCACAATAGATATTGAGACACAAACTATAATTCATTTTTTTATTTGTGAAACATAACACATCAATACAAGTTTCGAATCTTACATTAATAATTCCACAAGCTACCGGAGGTAGGTATTACGACTGAGATATGTTGAATAAAAGAATTACTGTAGATATTGTACACAGTCAGCGTGTTACTCGAATAACGTCCAACGTAAAGATTGTTCTGGTCACACACACACACACACACACACACACACACACACACACACACACACACACACACACACTATCCCTTGTTGTGACCCAAGTAGGTGACACAAAAACTGACCATTCTGATCAAGAAGGTCAATTGTACCATTATTCATATAATCGTCACAAACAATGATGTGCCCGAGGATGTCTATACAGATTCCATATTGATAGAACATTGACCTTCGACCTTTATAGGAGAATCTGTGTCGTCCTGTTTCATTGACCACAACCACTTTTTTTTTCCAGAATCCGATGTACAGATATCTCAATTGATGTTCTCTGTAATGTAATGAGGTTCATAATATAGTTTTTTGCCATTGTCATCTCTGTGTATGGCAAGTATAAAACCTTCACACTTACTTCATGACTTTAGTGTCTTTGGTCCTTTTCAGTCCTACGAGTATTTCACCACTCTTACGGGAGAGTGTATGCTGATAGGCCCCCAATACTCATTTCTGATAAATTCAGAGAAGACATCCTTAACCATGTACATTTTATTAATGACTTTCATTTCTTTGTCTATAGCTATATAGATCATATTGCCATCCTGTGTGAAAGTGACCTTGCACACTATAGCATATTTTTTGTAAAATATCGGCTTCGACAAGACAAGATTACCTGTATTGTCGCTTGTCGCTTTACTTTGTTTGATTTATCTAGCGATAGATGGAAAAGACATTCCACACCTGGCACTGTCAATTCTTTAACCTTTGATGCTTTATGATACCCTTGTTCTACTTCGTTACCACTATGTCTGTAAGACTCCAAAGTTTTTATTCTCTTATTTCCGGTTTTGTTTGGTCAGCGTGTAATTTACAAAGTAAATTAGAAATGTCTTCTTTACTGTATTGATCAGCAGTGTATGTTGGTGTTACTGGTTTTGTTGTTTCTGGTATTGATCGGATTTCCAGCTTTTTTCGAGTGTTCGATTATAATGTTTGTAACATTTGAAGCAGACAGATATCCATGGATCTCCTCATCCAGCTCATGAAGATATGTTATGTACTCGTCAACTGTTTGTCCTGTGATTTAATTTCTTCCAGCAGTTTTTCCTCGTCTCCATCGACTTCTTCCAGTGTTTCAGACATTACTTCGTCCTCCAAGTGTTTTAGGGATTCGGTATCTGCTTTCACTTCTTTCCAGGTATTTTCCATGATCCTTCTTATTTCTTTTGCATCTTTTTGAATATCTATCTGCAACGCTTTTGATGTTGGAATGAAATAATTTTGAATCGTGGAAGTGTCTTTAGACAGGAATTGCAATTTTCTGAACCAATTTCTCTGCTTTTGCATTTCTCCACAGGAAGTTTTCTGTTTCTTGATAGATATGGGACCACATCATGGTCCTTATTGTCTGGACTCTTCAGATGTTCATCTCTGCACTGTTCACACATTTGACGGTTACAAGAGTTGCAGTACATAGCACCGTATCTTTCACAGCTTTCTGTCACTCCACAAAGTGCCGAGCATCATCTGGTATTGAAGTCATCTGGAATTACATTAAATATAGTAATATAAAAAAATATATACCTTTGAGTTAAAACGTGATAATATTTTTGTTATTACGACATAGTAGGTAGTAAATTTTTTTTTTGTTAATTTTGAAAAATAAGCCTAATAGACTTTCGGCAGTATGTCCAAAAGTGAAAAAGATACTTTAACTCTTATTGGCTGCATGAAACAATCCACGTTTGTAAAATAATTTTTCATAAAAAGAAATACATGTCAATTAAATAAGATAGTTTTTATTTTAAAAAGGGCATTGTGCTATACACGTGAGCGAAAACCCGTGTAACGAATTTGCGACAAATTAAGTTTCATTTTCGTATCATATAAGGAACAAGGACCTTGGACTTTTTGTGGAAGATAATACGGTGGATTACGTGATTAAATCCAATAAATTCTGAACTTAATAATAGAAAAGAAAAGCACAAGAAATAAATGCGATTATATTTAAATCTGACATCAATTCATAAATACGCATCATGTCCTATTCACCTATGACTGACGCCATATGAGTTTCCTCTTGTTACGCTTATTGCTACAGTTTCACTTGTTATACAAGGGTGAGAGCACCATTCATGCTCCACTACATTCTAATATTTTAACCGAACATTAGCAAATGTTTGTAGGATATTTAAAGAATCATGCAATAAAACACCAAGTTAAAACTAAAATTCAAGTGCTGAAGGAGGCAACACATTATCCATCAGATCTCCCTTAAAATTGTAGAGATGATATTTTTGGCCGTAGACTGTCAAATAGAAAAAAGAATTCCTCATAGTTTTGCTTTAAAATTTGAAATTTTCTCTGTATATTTATATAGAGCTCTTCTTCTTTATGAGATTAATATAGTCTTAAAATGACACGACCATCGAGTCCTCTTAATTATATTTCAATGTCTTTATATAAGAAACTGGTTTATCGTCACGTGCACACGCCATATACTGTAGTAGATTGTACGGTGAAAATATGGACTTCTGAAACTTGAGTGTTTAGTTTGGAGAAACTGAAAATATGACGACACATTCTTACTAACTTGGATTTACACCGCTTATTTACAATGTTGGATAGAGTGTCGGGGTCTGCATATGATGCAAATATACTACACTCGGTAAAAACGACACATGTAATCAATGTGCACGCAAAGTAAGGCGACCCTTTTTGTGCAAGATAATTTGGATATTATGGTTTTTATTGGCGTTCTTAAATATACCAGTAATTACTTTTGTTGTTATTTAGTGTAGTTTTCCAATGTATTTAGAAGAACTACAACCTGAATGCCTTGGTCGGAAACCAACCGACCGGAACATTACTTTTTTCGATTTGTAGCAGTTTGGGGAACATCTAAAATGATATAAAATCTAAGTGTATTTATATTAATATTAAGTTTTTCATTACGGTACCTGTTCATTTGACAAAAGGGGCACGCAATCAAAAGAAAATTGTTTGAGAACGTTTGGTGAACGTTTGAGTGATCCAAAGTTTACACCACAGGGTCGTCATGCTAAAATTTCGTTGTTGATTCCAATTCCTACTTGGTTGTAGAAAATGTTGTTACTTTGCCGTTGGAGACTGATTTTTCTTGGCTTAATTTTAATTGAACGCAAAAACTGATTTCCAGAATGCTGCAAATGATCTGAAGAGATACCGTAGCATGCTGTGAATATGCTTCAAGCATGTCCATGTACAACGGAGTGGCATGTATGTAAGACTTTTGACACCTTTTTAGTCACATTCTTTCAAGCTACACGCCTGTACCATTTATGATTTTAATATCGACAGTAAACAAAGTTTGAAAGGAACTTCACCAGTTTCAGATGCTCAGGGTAACTTACACGTCGGTTCTGACATGAAATATTACATTAAAATGATACCACGGTTTCTATTTTTCTTTAATACACACAAAAATTCAGTTGTGTGTAGTTAAAACAAAACCAGTTTATGAATTTTCTGAATAGCCAGAAATATATACCCTGAACATTTTTTACTCTCAACACTTTGTATACAGCAGTATATATATCCAAGAATATATTCTTTCGAAAGATAAGTCAGCTGCTCATTATTAATTGTGGAAAAAATACTCTCCAAATGATTTTGTGTTCTTTCAGTTTTATGCATTTATCATAATAAAAGTCGCGAATTTATCTCTTTAGAACCTATGATTAAGAAAATAAACATGGTAGCACTGGAATGCAGAATTCGCTTTTAACGATTTGTAATATTTTATATATATTTTTCCTTTCCGACTTCAAAGACTTTTTAAAAAAATTCTGGAAATTTGGCGTTGCTTACAAACTTGATTTCATGGTGTGTATTATATGATTGTTTGGATATTGAGTAATGTTGTATTCTCATTTCTGCACATTGGACTAATCATTTAAAGTAAAAAGAGCAAACTTCCCAGCTACCTGGGTTGGGGTGGTTTACGCTTTGAAAACCGCAAAGATGTTTATTTTAAAGTGTAAACTGTCCTAGCCCAGTTTTTATAAGTATAAATTTGACAGTTATTGAATCCATTCCTTTTTATTGAATTTTCTTTAATAATTAAAAAGACCATTCCACCTTTTAAATATTATAAATGTAAAAAAAAACTCAAATATAACGTCAAGCGGATTGATATGTTTTTCTAGTAAGTTTTATTGTAACGTAAACATCAGTCTTATTACAATATAAACCAATATTAAATATCAGCCATTGTAAAAGCGCGTTACAATCATAACTAAATTGTTGTGCTGCACAGTATTTTTATGCAGTAATTTTTTTTCAAACGTTGACGTTGGTCAAAACTAATTGTTTAAGAGCACTGCATTTTTCCACCGTTCGTGTAAATTGACACAAGGTTGGAACACTTGGTAAACACAAGTGGATATACCTTAGATGCAATGTTTAATCACTAGTATATTGCATATATGATTTTTTAGAAACTGCAGCTTGGTACTAACATAGTTATCCGGCACATTCTTTTTCTTCTATTTGGTAATTGTTAAAACCAAACGATTCACTGTTGCCTGCATTTATTCATTCGTGCATGTAACAAGGATAACTTTTCGCAAGTCATGTGTTCTCTTTTATTCTTAGTAAATTTAAAACTTGGTATGCTCGAACATTTCTGCATTTATGTATTGCGTGCAATAAACCATCACGAATCACGAAGGGGCTGTTCTGAGATGCTTTTTAGTAAACAAATGTAAAATATTAAAGCAGCTGTATATAATTGGAGAAAAACTCGTGAATGAAAAATGACAATAACAAACTGTCAACCATCTCAAAAATCCATAAAACGAAAGACAAATTCAAAGCAGAGCAACACGGATCTCTAAAAAGATAGAGGAAGGATCAGGTGCTTAGGAGGAGTAAGCATCCCCTGTTGACCGGTCGCACCCGCCGTGTGCTCACAATTGGGCATGTCATAATTGAGGTAAATGTCAAAATCGGGAAAATGAATGCATTTATCTAATTCATGAAATAATTTGTAAAAGCATATCAATACATGTTTTCTATATTGGTATTAAAATTCATTAAATTGTTACGAAGGTGATGAACACTGAAGATACTTGTACACATTCAGTGTGTTAGTAGAACCATGTCCAACGTAAAGATTGTTCTCGTCATCCACACACACGCTGTATGGGCAATCTATCCCTTTTAAGTGAGACAAAAACTGACCATTCTGATCAAGAATGTCAATTGAACCTTTGTTCAAATAAACGTCGCAAACAATGATATACCCAAGGCTATCGGTGCATATTCCATATGGATAGAACAATGGCCTTTGACCTCTGTAGGAGAATCTGTATTGCCCTGTTTCATTGACCACAACAACTTCTTGTTTTTCATAATCCGATGTACATATATCCCCATTAATGTTTTCCGTAATGTAATGTGGTTCCGAATATAGTTTTTTGCCGTTGATATCGCTTTGTATCGTGTATTTATAACTTCCATTAATGCTGTACTTGACGACTTTTGCAGCTGTAGTTTCTTTCATTCCCACAAATAGTTCTCCACTTTTATGGGAAGAATGTATGCTGATGGGCTCCCAATGACCAACTCTGATAAATACAGATTCTTCTTTATCCTTAGCTTTTTTATTTATGACTTTTTTCTCTCGGTCCGTATAGATAAAATCTCCATGCTGTGTGACTGTGTGGTAACCAAAACCTTGCAAACTAGTGCACATTTTTTGTAGCATATTCCCTTGAAGATCGACTTGGAAAAGGTTACCTGTATTATCACTTGCCCAAACTTTGTCTGATTTATCTAGTGATACATGGAAAATGCATTTAACATCTGGTACTGTCAATTCTTTAAACTTTGTTCCAGAGGAGGTCAGAGACCATGTTAGTCGTACAGTTGATGCTTTTGGATACTCTCGTTTCACTTCCTTGCTTATGGGTATACAAGACATCAAATTTTTTATGTTTCTTATTTTTGCTTCTCTTTGGTCAGCATGAAGCTTACCAAGTAAATTGGAAATATCTTCTTTACTGTACTGACCAGGAGTGTATGTTGGTGTTACTGGTTTTGTTGTTTCTGGTATTGGCCGGATTTCCAGCTTTTTCGAGTGTTCGATTATAATGTTTGTAACTTTTGCAGCAGACAGATATCCATGAATCTCTCCATCCAGCTCATGAAGATATGTTATATACTCATCAACTGTTTTATCTTGTGATTTTATTTCTTCGAGCAGTTTTTCCTCGCCTCTATCGACCTCCTTTAGTGTTTCAGATATAACTTCGTCCGCCAAGTTTTTAAGGGATTCGATATCTGCTTTCAGTTCTTTCCGGATATTTTCCATGATCCTTTTTATTTCTTTTGCATCTTCTTGAATTTCTGCTTGCAACTCTTTTGACGTTGGAAGGAAATATTCTCTAATACTTGGGAGTTTATCCAGACAATAGTGGTAATTTTCTGAATAAATTTTTTCAAGGTTGCCAAATGTATGCCCTTTGTGGTTTTCCAGAGTCGTGCATAAGGAACATAAAGGACTTTGGCATTCTTCACACAGAAGATCTAAATCTTTGGTTGGATGCCTCTTGCATTTCTCCACAGGAAGTTTTCTGTTTCTTGATAGATATGGGACCACATCATGGTCCTTATTGTGTGGACTCTTTAGATGATCATCTCTGCACTGTTTACACATTTGACGGTAACAAGAGTCACTGTTGCAGTACAATTCACAGTATCTTTCACAGTTATCTGTCCCACACTCTAAGTAATGTTGAGCGTCTTCTGGTATTAAAGCCATCTGAAATGACATGAAAATAAATTAAGTATAACTAATTAGTTATTTGTTTACCGTCAAGTATGGTATAGTAAAGTGGGTTTTTTTTTTATTCTAAAGACATTTGTTATACAATTTTATTGTAAACACACTTGAATCAAGTTTGTGTTCACAGCAAAGTTAGTTTTAAATCCGAACTATAGGCTTATAATTCATATTTATAAACAGTTGGTAGTTTCTATTAGAAAGGTGGTAAGGACTTATATATATGACAAAATTGGTTCGAATTTTTGTTTTTCCAAAATACCACATTATAATTTCTGCCGAATTGATACTGAAAGAATAAAACTATACCTTATTATTATACATTAGTGTTATAGGTATTGTTTTGTTCAATGAGGAGACTACTTGTGGTTTACTGCCAATCAGAGGACCCTTAAATGGTATTTTGGGAAAATCAACAACAAATTATGTTTTAAAGCTAACATGAATTTATGAATGCGCATTATTTCCATAGTTTAAACTTCAACTACCGCCGTATTAGATCTCGATTTCTATTGTTACGCTGATCACTACTTCGGATATTATGGCAGGTCATTGCCAAATAAAAAACCCAGTTTGTCGCATTGAGAGTAGTTTCTCAAATTACTGTGTTGTAACAACTACAGTGTATAGTGTATGCATACAGAAGTTGGTGCAACATGAATATCTCTGTAGGAAATTAACCGACCGTAACTTTTCCGACTCGTATATATATCCAAATAGCATTTGGAATATGATCGAATATGATACGCTGACCAATTTTTTTTTCACGTATTCATGTCAGTTTAAAAACAAATTACGGCACTAGATGACGATAAAAATGGGAATGCATCCAAAAGGAAGGTGGTTAATAAACCAGAGTTAACAGGTTAAAAAGACGTAATAGCAATATCAGTTGCAAACCTTGGTTAAAAAATAACACCACAGCTCGATTGTGTTGCTTGTACCATAGCTTGGCGTGTTTTCTATTGTTTAAAGTGTGGGTTATCTGTACATACCCCACACTTTTTTTTAAAACTCCGCCCACTATCTCAGGTAAAAACAACATCAACAAAGTTGTTTTTTAACACGTCCCTAATATTCCACAGTAAGAAATTCCTCCAGATAAAAATTGCCAAAACTCAACACGGATAATTGACTCAAACTAAGTTTCGTCAAATAAATCTCATTTGTAGCTCGAGACAAAACAATATCGGCAATGGTTTTGTCAGAAAGACTCTATTTTCATTCTCACCATGTGTGCGAACAAGGAGAGAAACGCGTGTAAGATGAAATAGGGGTATCCTGTATAAAGGTTTTATAGAAAGGCAATCACGTGATAGGTACGCGTTTGAATAGTAAACTTGTTTTGTGGACAGAGTGATTAGCGGTAGCCAATCGTATTTGACATTTACCATTCACGGTTTCGCAACATCCATTTCTCAAAAAATAATTGTTTTTTTTTTTTTTGCTTATTGATTGATTTTTTTAAGTATATATATGTACATGGTTTTTTCAGCCATTTTTAAAAACATACATGTATATTATTGATACAGAGTATCAAATAGGATTTTAAAAAGAGTAACTACCCTCATCAATTTAATTCTAATTTCAATTGTTTAAACAGAAGCATTGCACAACTTAGGGTTCGTAAACATGAAATTATGTTAATAAGTTTAATTCTTTGAAGCAAATATCGATACTAGAAGTCGGAAAATGATTAAATATGAAATGAAAATATGACAATAAGCAGTCGATTTATTCCTAATGGCTATGAATTCTAAAAGAAATAAAAAATAATTGATATTTCTTGGGATATAGAAAGTCATTTTCGAAATTCACGGAGTACAATGTACATATATTAAGACCAACGCACAGGCACGGTATTGTTTAGAGGCAAGTGCACTCTCAATAGCTATAATAATAAGATATAATGAATAATCGTAAACTATGGTACATGTACAAGTAACTTACCCCATATAATATTGTTGATTATGTGCAGATACCCGATGGGCGTGGTCATAATGACACTCGGGAGCTACGCTCCCTCGTGCCATTATGACCACGCCCATCGGGTATCTGCACATAACCAACAATATTATATGGGGTAACTACTACTAACACAAACGCTGTCTCTAGCATTTTTTAGTTATTTTTCTAATAAAAGCGCAAATTTTTTTCAAAGAACAGTGTTTTGTACTTGACATTATTAATTTAAAACTAATAGCATTTTTTATTTTGATATTTGTATTTGATAAATATTGAATGCGTTCTTGTTGCAACGAGTTACAGCTAAGTATGTAATGGAATTCATCCCCTTTTTCGCGTTTATTGAATGAGCACAAATTCTTTCATTTCTAGAAATATTTGCCCAATGTCCATTTTTAATAGATTGTGATTACATGTTCGAAATCTACAAAAAGTAATTGCATCTTTTTTTTGATAACGTATCAAGTAGCGGAGTGGACAATGCACTCGCTTATCAGCGCTGCGACCCGAGTTCGATCCCCGTGATCGACAGTGGTTGTATGTGAAAGGGTATGATGGTCGCCCGCTTGGATACGTGGGTTTTCTCCGGGGACTCCGGCTTCCTTCCACATCAATGGCCCCCTCTCGCTAACATCCGTGCCAACGAAAGATATTAATATAAGTTGTAGAACTTGTTTATCAATCGTTGTAAAATAAATAAAGTTCAGTTTTTTGTTTGTTTGTTTTTTTATCAAAATAATTTTAAAGTTTTAGATTCTTCCCAATAAATTCTATAAATTAGAGCTTTGGGAGATGATTGAAGAATAGATTGCCAATTTTGCTTGAATTAGTCTATTTTAAGCCATTTTGAGTTATGTATAGTTTGATAGATCCAGATATTAGATAAACCAAAGTTATTTAGAATATAAGGTGAGACACGAACTGGTCATCCTAATTCAGAAGGCATATTGAACCATTGTTCAAATATCGAGGTGTCGCTTTCTCGTCGTTCTCGGAATCTCTTACCGAAAATGGCGATACATCTAGATTCATCTCGGGCATTAGTGCAATCTCACAATTCGTCTTAGAAGGATCCAAAACTTTCGATACGCTTTCTTGAAGAACGGCAATTGTATGCTTGCACTTTCTAACAGCCGATTCGGACCGATATATCATAAGGTACATTTGACCCCTAATCAAAAATATTTTAATATAGAAATTTTTCCTATTTTCTACAAATTGTAACTTTGTTAACGTCATTGTCTTTCAAACTATTTCTGGAACAAAATGCTCAAAAAGTAACTAAAATCTTTTGTCACTATAAAACGTATTTCCCCTCAAGGAAATATTTTCTATCACTTGATAATCTGCTTCGTAAATATTCACACTTATCACGGCGATGAGCGAAATATCTATCTAGTTAAGGTCAAACAAATTTTACGTAACAAATCACTTTTCAATTAGAAAGTTCTTTTGATCTTCAACTTACTCAATTAGTGTCAGGCCATCGGATTAAGTCCCTTTGTCTGTACCCATGCTAGACCTATCTTTTTGTCAAGAGGCCCTCAAAAGGGAATCCTTCCTTATTCTTATTGATATGATAAGTAATTAACCTGTAATGTACCTCACCTGGACCAAGTCGATTTTTGTCCCAAGATCCCAGCGCGTCACTTTATGCTGGATCTTTGAGGAATAAACTTGTAACTTTTCATCGACTTAATTGTCCATTACAGGTAGGACATTATTATATATATATATATTGTTATATACATTTTTATTGCGATTACTTATCTTTTTAAAGGGTAAAACATTTAATATTTCCTGTCATTGAATTTTATAATGTCTTGAAATTACATTTATATACATGTATATTACATGTTTTGATATGAAATTATTGTTAGTCAGAAATATTAACTTGTATGTTTATTTTCTCAATCATTTTATATTCATAACCATTTTTCCATTTGTTCTTAATATTTTGTTATTTGATTTATTTTTTGATTTTCTTACTAGTCAATTATTACTATTCCCCGCTTTTCATTTCGATCATTGTTAAAGCGTCTTCCGGAATTACCACGTGATTGGTTCTAAATTTAATCATTGTTTACACTTCCGCCCAAGAGGAAATGCGGGTTTTACAAATGTATTTCGTAAAGACTATCCGTGTATCACTACATAATTACAATCGATTGTTCTTAAATTATAATGTAAGTGTTTAACATGTTTAATTTTACCTACGCTTTCTTTTATTTGAACTTAAGATCTACAATTGACTTTAAATCACTTTATATTTTTATTCGGCTTGTCAACATAGCCGAGTACACGTGTACTCGCGCTAAAAATAAGTTTATAGCTTACTACTAAATATAGTTGACTTTTCAGTAATTGTGGTCCTCATCATAGCCAAGCGATCTCTCCATTTTAGTTAATTTTCCCCTCATTTATTTAATATTTTTATTTATAATCATATGATATAGTTATGTACTTATAAAACACAGGTTTAATGTGGTCAATATTCACTTAGTATATATGTGTATATGTTACATTTGTGTTAGTGTATGCAAAGACTCATTTTTATTGTGGTCCTTTATATGTTGCATCTCTATACATATTTTGTAAAGACTCATTGTTTAGTACTCTGTTTTATTTGTCATCATTTTTATCATTTGTTTATAATTGACTTTATGCTGGATCTTTGAGGAATAAACTTGTAACTTTTCATCGACTTAATTGTCCATTACAGAACACACAAAGCACAAAAGTTTCTCGTTACAGATACCCTCTCCTTCTCATAATATCTTGCTCATCGACATTCGCTTGATAAAGCTGGGAAGCACAGGTTCGATTTGTAAATTCCAAACAAGTCCAGCGTGTCCGGTTATTCCTTTCATCAGACCCTTTGATTTTGATAATTCTAAGAACCTGCTCGCTGGAGTAAATACCACTTGTCAAAGGTCGTCAGTAAAATGCATCTGTCTGAAGGCGTCGAGGTATGAGATGTAAAAGTCTGCCAAACATCTCTCGGCTGAAAATACAAAATTAAATTTCGATGGTGATGTTTAATACTATATTTAAAAATAAAGGGAATTTAATACAGCTACCCAATTTACATAATCTTGATAACGTGAAACATCAACTAATATATCTTATGGGAAAATGCACATTTAATTAAAAAAAAAATACAGTAACTGTACTTAATATAAAGTTCAACTCACCATGGAGGCAGTGTTTGATGTCCTTGTTTTGCAGCTGAATATTCACTTAAAGTGTTAAAGAATCAAACGAATCTTCCATAATAATCTGATTTTCTAAAGATTCTACATATTGGTAGAGCAAAAAATCCCAGTTATCTTCCATAATTTTCTCTCTGCGAACTTACTCGCGCCTTCAACCTGTGAACTCGTGGTTTCAATATTGAGTTCCAATTGGTCAAATTAGATCATAGTTTTATTGCTAAAACTGATGCAAAAATTTGAATACGCAATGATACAAAATATTTAGAGTAGCCTTTGAACTCGTGCATCTTCCGATACCAGTCTCGAGGACTCCGCCCCCTCGACCGGTATCGGAAGATACACTCGTTCAAAGGTACTCTAATTATTACTTATTTCCGATTGTGTTTGGACAACGGGTAGCTTTCCAAGTAATTTGGTCTTTTAAACTTATGTCCTTTGTGGTTTATTAAGATTACCAAATTTAGACAAATACTTGCAATATTTTTGAACTATTTTTTGTTACGTCATGTTTACGTCGGCTTTCTAGGTCATCACGAAAAGGAAGTATGGAGCAATGTTATCGTCATAATTTGCAACAAATGTAAAAATAAGAAGTAAGGTATCATTTTTGGATGCATATCGGGATATAAATACGGGTTGGTACGTGATCAAATCTTTCCATAAAGCCCTTCGGGCTTTATGGGATTTGATCGCGTGACCGATCAAATCTTTCACGTGACCAAACCGTATTTATATCCTGATATACATCCAAAAATGATACCTTATTTCTTAAATCTATAACAATAAGAAAGAAGGACGGAGGTAAAATATCAGCTGACAGCTGTGGACCAATTCGGAAATAAACCCGAATGACGTTCTAATTGCTATAATTCTTGCGTCATAATGTATCTGACGTAACAAAATCCATGACGTCACAAGAGTTGTTACAAACAAAACACAACATATTTTGAGAGAAAGGCAGTCGCTGGATATTTACAGAAGGTATTTCTAAATTTTTTAGTTTTATTTTTAAGAATACTCCATCTTTTGTTTTGGACTCGACTGAATGACGGGGTCAACTTTAATAAATGACAATAAATATGGATTATTCTCCTTTAGATTATCGATATGGATCAAATAGAGCAAAGTATGGTAAGCATCTTACAAAATAATTTTTTTTCAGTAAAAAAAATAGCATAGATAAATGGTTTACGTACCACGGCAAAATCTATGATATGATATTTTCTTAAATTTTATGTCACTTCAATGAAAATATTTTTAAAACATATTGATCCCTTTATCAATAATTGCAGGTCGAAGACAAAAGACGTAGAGTTATAGAAAATGTCCAAGTGGAGTTACTGGTATATTATTCTACGTCAATCTCTCTCTCTCTCTCTCTCTCTCTCTCTCTCTCTCTCTCTCTCTCTCTCTCTCTCTCTCAATCATAATTTACTATACACGTATAATCTTATTTACAGAAAAGATTACTTCCACGAAGAAGCCCTCAGATGGCTAAAAAAGTTATGGTATGTCTAAGAGAATACATTTTTTCCTTTTTAAAAAATAATAATTTATTTTCTAAATGCGTTTATGTACATGTTTTAAATTAAAAGTATCGATATGTAAACAGTTTTTATGTATACAGATATACATAATAATACATGATAATTGAATGTAGCAAAGAATTCAAGATCACCACGAGAAGATGATGGAGAATCACAGAGAGCTATTGGTATGTGAAGTTCATATTTTGTAGTGTTCAACAATATGTATTTTTCATATAATTATCATTAATTCAATACTGTTTTTTTCCCTAATACTGAAACGTTTGTTGAAATTAAATTATGACTGCAACCCAACCCCCCCCCCCCCCCAAAAAAAAAAACAAAAACAAAAAACAAAAAACAAAACAAAACCAAAAAAACTCAAAACAAAAAAAAAAAACCCACAATGTGGCATTAAGAAAATCGATCGTGTATGTTTGCTTAAGAAATAAATCAAATTGTTTGTTTACTCCATATACTTTCTGTTTGACATTCACAATAATATTGTAAATATATGAATATGCTATTTATGTTCATGTGCCTTTTGTACCATCCCATGGTTTTGAGTGAAATAAACTGAACCGAACTGAATAAAAATGTTTACACCCCCCCCCTTCCCACACACACAGTGAAAGCAGTGTAACACAATGAATACATTGATTAACAATTCCTTAATATTTACAGATGGTGATCAATGAGAAAAAAGGACACGAATTGAAGAATAGAAGTGTTTTCAACAAGTTAGCGGTAAATAGCATATCCGATATAATGAAAAAAAAGACTCTTTGATATTATTTCTATACGTATATGATTGAACTCAATAATAAACAACTATTCAATGTGTGTTGTACAGTTTTCAGGTAAATATATTCATTGTTTAGAGAATGCCGATTGTACAAATGCGAATTTTTTTCTTGTCTAGGAAGCGAATGAAAACCGAATGGAAGCCATACGAGAAAGCATGGTAAGTATAACTTTGATTTTTTACTTTGAAAATGAATTTTACTTATTTATTAAACAAAAAGCATCTGTCAATTAAAGTATAACCTCTTATTTGGGATTTCATATCTTTCATCTTCGCAGTTCAAAGAGAAAAAGGATAGACTTCTAGATGATGTTCTAGTTCACTTAGTGGTAATTAAACTTATTTCCTTCTTTCTACTGTTTTTCTCTGTTTAGTTTATTTTTTCTGTGCTTTTATACTCATTTACATGGCACGCATAATTCAGAAACCCTTTTTTTTTTTTTTTACAGAGAAGTATAAGAAGAAGACGCAATCCTCAGATGGCCAAAAAAATCATGGTAAGAAAACTAACCCCAATTTTATTCCATTGCAGTTCATTTAAATCATTTTATAATGAAAAGTAAGCAATACTCATATTCATCCAATGCTTACATGTAATTGCAAATTCTTTATATTCAGACAATGCTCAAAGAAAACCACACAAACTTACTGAAAATTCATGAGGACGTTTTGGTAAGACATGACATATTGCTTATTTGTTTTCGTATCTCTACATCGTAAAGAATATTCTTTTTTTTTTCAAAAGTTAATTTCAACGTTTTGCTAAATGGGTTTACAACAATGTTTTAACAGATGAAAGTAAAAGAGAGAGAAGACATGCATAGTGCAAAGAGAGCGTTTCAGGAAGAGATGATGGTGAGTAAAAGACATCATATAAGAAATTACTTGATTCACGTTCAATTTTATGATTCAATCAAACAGTCAGGTTATTAAATCTATGTATCCCTGATAAGACAATACATTTCATGATGTGAATCAAACCATTTTATGTTTATTGTAGACGAAGATGAATGAAAGAAAACTTTTGGAACAGGTCAAAAGACTGGGTTATACGGACCTAATGGTAAGTTACTGAACGTGTTTATAAATACAGGTGAATCTCGATAGCCCGAACTTCGTTACTTGATATCACGGTGTAAAAAATGTACTGTATGGGAATCACGAAATTAAAATACCACAAATAATTATTCGTTAATTTTCCACACGTGTTTCTTTTGTCATTCTTGATCACTGTTTTGGGTTACATGAACAAGAAGACCAATTTTAAACTATTTTCTGTTTATTCATACATTGTTCAAAGAAAATACCCTTCACGGACGTTTTGTTTTGTTTGATAGATGTGCCAGGTAGAGAAACCTGAAGAAGAGGAAGACTTTCTACCTCGGAGTTTATTCGTGTTCGGAGTGGACACTTTTAAATGCTCTGCAAAGGTACCGATCAAATCACAGCTTCAAAAAAAGCCTGTACTTAAAAGCATGATTGTATTTTTATGCATCATCCACAAGCAACGCTATGAGCGAAATTTTTAATTTATTCACAAACTTCATTTAAATCTTATATATTTTAAATATACATGTATAAATATCACACGATGTCAAGAGAAGACTTTTCACCATCAACTTGTATATTTTGAACGTAGTTTGAAAATGAGCTAAAAGTTGAGGAAAGAAAGGAAGCAACAACTAAAATGGACGATAATTGTCAAGTTTCATCCCCACCTGTCACGTGGTCTGTAGACAACACATGCGAGAACCTCTCTGCATCCAAAGATCAGGTACATACTTATTTAGTGTGCAAATTTACATCAAGTTTATATGTTAATGATTACGATGCATGCGATAATTATGGATTGTGGTCCTCATCGATTTTTTTCTAATTTCTGTTTTGGTCTAAAAGTCAAGCTTCACAAGCCGCATCAGGAAGTTTTTTGGAATCAGATAGTCAGATCAATTCAGCACCTCTACTCTAACCTACCTCATTTTGAAAGAAGAATATCAATTGCGTTTAATGCTGTTGAATTGCTAAAAAATTGACAATTAATTTAAAAATAAATCTATTCATTTACTATATGCCAGTTTTTTGTTTCTTACTTAAAATGATTATGACTTCCGGTGATGTAAGTACAATCTGTGCATAAATTTATATGTCACATAACAAAGTAAAGATAAATAAGCATTCATAGTAAGCACGTGGCCTAGCGCACGCGTACCAATAAGATCCGAGAGTGTTCGGCAAATCTTGGGCGAGTACGTTACCTGCATCAATTTCTATGTAATCGACCGAGAATTGCTGATTGCAATTAAAAAAGGCGGAGGCGAAAGTGCGAAGTTTCTATGTAATCAACCGAAACTTGGTATGCAATCAAAAAAGGCGAGGGCGAGAGTGCGAAGTTGCGAAGGCGAGGGAACGATAGTAGTATCGCTCCTTCGCATTGAATATGAAAGATATCATGATAAATAAACTGTACATATGTCAAATAAACAAAAAAATTGGCAATTTGGAGGTAAAAAAATTAGTATCTAATAATTCAATTCAGTACGTAACAACAATAGCCCCAGTGAGATTCGAACTCGGGATGTTAGGATCAAAATTCCGACACTCTAACCACTCGGCTACGGAGGTAATTGCATATTACTGTCGATAAACTCCTTTTAACAAAACTAAATGGCGTTTCGAACAGAGGTCAGCAATTTGGCGATGATTTGCTATTCCACCTTAAGGTAAAGTGCTGAAGATGACTTGTGAATAGCCATAGTTCTTGTATTCTCTTTTGAGAAGTGGACAGGCATAGCCTACATCCACTTCTCTTCGCAAGCCCTCATATTTTGATTCTGGAAAACGTGTAAATGTCGGAACCGAAGACGGTCTACGCTTCGACCCATGTTTCCACTCCAGTTTCCATTAATTTTCGTAACAGACCTATTATTTCTACATTTTAAACATGAATGCACGCTTATATAACAGTGAAATCAATACGTTCAAGTTTTTGTTAGTTATGAGATCTCGCTGAGAAAAGGTTTTTGCCTCAGGACCGGAAACGGAAGTGATTAAAGAAATTAAAAGTAGATATTTTAGTACATTTACCTACGGTACGTTACTGTTCATCACACTGAGTAAATTGTTTTTAAAAAATCGAAACTTTTAAAAAACTTCTTTTGCTTGAACGCTTCCGATGAGAACCAGAAGTGACGGACGACCAAATGAAACCCGTTAAACACATGTTCCAATCAAATATCTATCATCCATAAAAGTTTTGAATCTTGATCTCTTGCATTTTCTGAGATCTCGCGGGTACACAATTTTTATAAAAGAAAACTATCTGAGATATTTGAGATGTCTCATCGGAAAAAGATTTTTTTCGTTTATTTAACCATGTGTACATGACCTTTTGTATTTCTATTGCTTAAATGTTACGTCCATGCGAAATAAACAAAATATTTCTTAAAAATCAAATTTTGGTGTACTTCCTGTGATGACCGGAAGTTACGCCGGATAAAAAAATAGTGTAAACACATAAACATACATAGGTCTATCATCCCACAAAGTTTGGTTGTTCAAGTCCTTACCGTTTTTGAGATCTCGTCGAAATAAGGTTTTTTGTTTCGAGACAGGAAACGGACAAACGAAAGTGGTCATTGAAAATTAAATTTAATATTTCTTGTAAAAATTTCAAGAAAATCTATCCAGTCATCTCTGAGATATTCTGCCGACAAAAAAGGAGGAAAATAAGAAGAAAGAAAGAAAAAAACACTACAATCACTATAAGGTCTTCCCTTGGAAACGGAATACTTTGATAAGGATAAATATGGATGAGTACAACTTCAACATCATTTTGACCCTTCTGGCCTCGGATAATTTCAATTGATATTAATTGAACATATGCCAAAACATCAATAAGTCTCATTTCTAACTAAGCTTCCACAAAGTAAATTTCCTTCAGAACCAAGCTAGGTTAGCGCTTTTCAGTACTTTCAGTACTTTGATTTGCTCCAACTGGGATTGTCTATGTTGCATTATTTGCCTTCTGTTTTGAAAATAACATACAGCAATACCCCATAACCAAAATTAATTAAAAACCTAAGTTAATCCATTTTTCCATTCTTTAATTGTAAATCACGACATTTCCTGTAAAAAGATAATGCCAACATTTATGTATAAACATGTAATGATAAAAAAATGACAAATGTTAATAAAAGTAATTCTAGAATTAGACAATGAAAAAAATTAATGATTAAAATGCACAAATAATAGAGAGGTGCACAACAATTGTTACAAAACACACCCCCACAACCCCGTCCCCCCCCCCCCAAAAAAAAGAGAAATAATAAAAAGACAAGGTTTGATAAACATCATGTGCATATTATTTATACAAGACACAACATGCACCACTTCTTCAAACATCACAAAAGAATCCGTCATTTGTATAAAAATGCAAAAATTTAATATTAAAAAAAGGATTTGAATATGTATCTATCAGTGTAATGCAATACTTGCAACAACGCCTCACAAGAAAAACCCAAACATCAACAAAAATTGTTCTATTTCTGCCCCCGTAACTGTACTAATACGAATATGTATAATTCTGTTTGCTCTTGACATTCTTTTAATCAATGATTGATTAAAATTGATAAAAAAAAATCTTAATTTGCCTTACAAATACAAACATAATACATTGTAAGTGGGTGCTCGTGGATTGATGTCTCTGTGTGGAAGTCGAAAATCATGCTCATTAGAGAAAATTTCATTAGATTTACATGTATATCTACAACAAATAAGAAAAAAGGACGCAGGTAAAATATCAGCTGACAGCTATGGACCAATTCGGAAATAAATCCGAATGACGTTCTAATTGCTATAATTCTTGCGTCATAATGTATCTGACGTAACAAAATCCATGACGTCACAAGAGTTGTTACAAACAAAACACAACATATTTTGAGAAAAAGGCGGTCGCTGGATATTTGCAGAAGGTATTTCTGATTTTTTTAGTTTTATTTTTAAGAATACTCCATCTTTTGTTTTGGATTCGATTGAATGACGAGGTCAGCTGTAATAAATGACAATAAATATCAATTATTCTCCTTTAGATTATTGATATGGATCAAGTAGAGCAAAGTATGGTAAGCATCTTACAAAATAATTTTTTCAGTAAAAAAAAGCAAGTATATGTGAATGGTTTACGTACCACGGCAGAACCTATAATATGATATTTTCTTAAATTTTATTATTTAAAAAAAAAATATATTGATTTCTTTATCAAAAATTGCAGGTTGAGGACAAAAGACGTAGAGTTGTAGAAAATGTCCAAGTGGAGTTACTGGTATATTATTCTTCGTCAATCTCTCTCTCTCTCTCTCTCTCTCTCTCAATCAATCAATCAATCAATCATAATTTACTATACACGTATAATCTTATTTACAGAAAAGATTACTTCCACGAAGAAGCCCTCAGATGGCTAAAAAAGTTATGGTATGTCTAAGAGAATACATTTTTTCCTTTTTAAAAAATGACTTATAATAATAACATAAAAATGCGTTTATGTACATGTTTTAAATTAAAAGTATCGATATGTAAACATGTTTTTATGTATACAGATCTACATAATAATAATACATGATAATTGAATGTAGCAAAGAATTCAAGAACACCACGAGAAGATGATGGAGAATCACAGAGAGCTATCGGTATGTGAAGTTCATATTTTGTAGTGTGCAACAATCTGTATTTTTCATATAATTATCATTAATTTAATACTGTTTTTCTCCTAATACTAAAACGTTTGTTGAAATTAAGTTATGACTGCAAAAAAACCTCCCACAATGTGACATTAAGAAAATCGTGTATGTTTGCTTAAAAGTTAATCAAATTGTTTGTTTACTCCATATATTTTCTGTTTGACATTCGCAATAATATTGTAAATATATAAATGTGTTATTATTTTTGTTCATGTGCCTTTTGTACCATCCCATGGTTTTGAGTGAAATAAACTGAACCGAACTGAATAAAAATGTTTACCCCCCCCCCCCCCCCCCCCCCCCCGTGATAGGAATGTAACACAATGAATACATTAATTAAAAACTCCTTAATATTTACAGATGGTGATCAATGAGAAAAAAGGACAAGAATTGAAGAATAGAGATGTTTTCAACAAGTTAGCGTTAAATAGCATATCCGATGTAATGAAAAAATGAGTGTTAGATATGACTTCTATAAGTATATGATTGAATGATAAACAATAATTCGATGTGTGTTGTACAGCTTTCATGTAAATATATTCATTGTTTAGAGAATGCCGATTGTATAAATGCGGATTTTTTATCTTGTCTAGGAAGCGAATGAAAACCGAATGGAAGCCATTCGAGAAAGTATGGTGAGTATAACTTTTATTTTTACTTTGAAAATGAATTTTACTTATTTATTAAACAAAAAGCATCTGTCACTATAAATGTATAACCTCTTATTTGAGAATTCATATATCTTTGCAGCTCAAAGAGAAAAAGGATAGACTTCTAGATGATGTTCTAGTTCACTTAGTGGTAATGCATTAAACTTATTAATAATTTCTTTCTACTGTTTTTTCTCTGTTTAGTTTATTTTCTCGGTATTTTATACACATTTACAGGACACGCATAATACAAAAGTCTTTTTTTTTTTTTTACAGAGAAGTATAAGAACAAGACGCAATCCTCAGATGGCCAGAAAAATCATGGTAAGAAAACGATTTTAAAAATCCCCAATTCTGTTTCATAGTTCAAAATCATTTTATAATGATAAGCATTTTCATATCCATCCAATGCTTACATGTAATTGCAAATTCTTTATATTCAGAATATGCTCCAAGAAAACCACACAAATTTACTAAAGATTCAAGAGGACGTTTTGGTAAGACATGACTTTATTTATTTGTTTTCTTATCTCTATATTGTAAAGTATTATCTTAAATTTTTTTAAAAGTTTAATTCAACGTTTTACAAAATGGATTTACAAACCAATAAACCTTTTAACAGATTAAAGTAAAAGAGAAAGAAGACATGCGTCGTGCCAAGATAACGTTTCAGGAAGAGATGATGGTGAGTAAAAGGCATCATATCAGAAATTACTTGATTCACTTTCAAATTAATGATTTAATCAAACAATCATACATGTTATTAAATCTTTGTATCCCCGAAAAGACAATACATTTCATGATGTGAATCAAATCATTTTATGTTTATTGTAGACAAAGATGAATGAAAGAAAAGTATTGGAACAAGTTAAAAGACTGGGCTATACGGACCTAATGGCAAGTTACCAAATTTATTTATTTATAATTGTATTATTTATAAATACAGGTGACTCGCGATAGAACGAACTTCGTTACCTGATATCACTGTGTAGAACGTGTACTGTAAACTTTTTTCCTCAACTGAAAAGGAATCGCGAAATTAAAATACCACAAATAATTATACCTTAATTCACCACACGTGTTTCTTTTGTCATTCATGATCACTGTTTCGGATTACATGTACAAGAAAACCTATTTTTTTAATAATTTTCTATTCGTTTATACATTGTTCACAGGAAAATACCCTTCACGGACTTTTTGTTTTGTTTGATAGATGTGCCAGGTAGAGAAACCTGAAGAAGAGGGAGACTTTCTACCTCGGAGTTTATTTATGTTCGGAGTGGATAGTTTTAAATGTACTGCAAAGGTACCGATATTATCACCGCTTTAAAACTACTACTTGTATTAATACTGTTGATTGTATTTTATGTTACATCCACAAGCAACGCTATGGGCGATATTTAGTTTATTCACAATCTTCATTTTAAATCTCATAGATTTTGAATTTATAAAATATATCACTTGATATCAAGAGAAGACTTTTCGTCATCAACTTGTATATTTTGAACGTAGTTTGAAAATGAGCTAAACGTTGAGGAAAGAAAGGAGGCAACAACTAAAATGGACGATGAATGTCAAGTTTCATCCCCACCTGTCACGTGTTCTGTAAAAAACACATGCGAGAACCTCTCGGCATCCAAAGATCAGGTACATAATTATTTAGTGCGCAAATTTACCTCAAGTTTATATGTTAATGATTACGATGCATGCGATAATTATGGATTGTGGTCCTCATCGATTTCTTTCTAATTTCTGTTTTAGACCAAAAGAAGCAAAAGGTCAAGCTTCACAAGCCGCATCAGGAAGTTTTTTGGAATCAGATAGTCAGATCAATTCAGCACCTCTACTCTAACCTACCTCATTTTAAAAGAAGAAATTTAATTGCGTTAAATCCTGTTGCTAAATTGCTTTGAAATTAACAATCAAAATAAATTTATTAATTTACTGTTTGCCACTTTTTTGTTTCTTATTGAAAATAATTATGACTTCCAGGGATGTAAGTACAAGATGCATAAGCAAAAATAATGTTTGCTTGAGATTACAGGTATTCATTGTTTTGAGAAATGTGTCCAGTGTAATTTTAAATGAGAGTAACTGAAGCAACAAAACGTAACTATCTAAAGAGAGAAATGAAATAAAGTTATGCATTATGTATTTTTTCTGCAAAGCTTGCTACCTTCAAAGAAAACATTTTATTGTTCCATAACTTCTAATTATAAAAATTTGTTTTTTTTAAAAAAACAAAGCCTTCATTAATTTATTTAATTCAAGAACAAAAAAAAAATTCATACCACATCATTGTAAATGTCAACAGCCTTTAGAAGTTCTGATTAAGCTGCCCAAATAAATTGTTCATTAACGATTTATGCTCAAGTTTAGCAAAAGTAAAACTACATGTGTGGAACGCCATAGCTATCTTAAGGATACAAATTAATATATTGTTGTCTATACACTTCACTGTGTTTCATACATGGCTGACTGGGTCTTTCTTTGGTGTATACCTGTATTTTGCTCCCCGTTTTGAATTAACTTTATTACGGGTTATACAGGATTTTAAAAAAATAACTCTGTAATTCCTTTTTCCCATTATTTAATTGTAAATCACTTTGGAAGTTTAATGACATTTCCTGTAAAAAGAAAATGCCAACATTTAAGCATGTCATGTACAAAGATGTAAAGATAAAAAATAACAAATGTTAATGAAAGTAATTCTAGAATTAGACAATGAAAAAAATTATTTGAAAAAAAAAATTGCACCTTTGGTTGATGAAAATGAATGAAAGAAAAAAACCCTAAACCAATATTTTAAATGGCTCGTTCAAAGATATTTAAAATTTGGAATGTACAAATAATAAAGAGGTGGGCTTGTTACAAAACACACACACACACACAAACCAAAACAACAACCCCCCCCCCCCCCCCAAAAAAAAAAAAAAAAAAAAAAAAATTTCAAACTTTGATAAACATTCTGTGTAAATCATCTTTATAAGACACAACATAACCATGCACCATTTTAAACATCACAAGTCCTTCATTTGTATGAAAGTGCAAAAATTTGACATTAAAAAAGTATTTGAATATGATTCTATCTGGATATCAATCATCAATCATACATGAACTAGAAACAAATTTAACCAAATGATATTTATGCATTCATACATGTATGTTAATAATGCACGAACAAATAATCATATGCAAAGTTGTATTAATTTGTGGTCGTCAACCTTGGTATGGGAAATCATATTAATCTCTGAATACATTAACATCCTAAATAAATCATTCATCAAAATATTTACATAAACAAAACTACATTGTACATGTAAAACAAATGAAGTTCTTTCATGTTAATGCAAAATCAAAGTACATGTATTAGAATATGTAAAGCAAGTTTGACATGGTTTGTAAATTTTCATTAACGGATCATCTTTCTTTCACGGTGGTCCTAGCTACATCACTTTCAACTTCAAATATTTTTGGTGGTTCTTACATAATCAAATCTCTAACTTCACACCTTTTTGGTGGTTCTAGCTACACCACTTAAAACATCACATATTTCAGGTGGTTCTAGCTAAACCACTTTTAACTTTTACACATTTCTGGTGGTTTTATCTAAACCACTTTTAACTATGAATATCTCTCATGCTTCTAGCTACATGTACACCATTGATTAACTTTACATATTTCTGTCTTTCTGTGGTGGGCTTGACTTCAGTTTGCTCACAACCTGTGGAACGGCCATCAGGACTAAGGTGGCAGGGATAACATAGGAAATACGATAGATGGACAGCGTCCCATACAGCACCAAGAAGAGAGTCAGGATGTACACCCCTATACAGGTCGAAAAGTATTGGTCCCTGTCACAGAAAACAAAATTGCATTTTGGGAGAATTGTATACCTAATAGGTGACTGAAATCAATACAAAAGAAGAAAAAAATTAATTCAAATCCACATTGTTTATTGAAAAAAGTATTACAGTACTGTTGTAAACAGAAATATTAATGTGAAGCAGATGAAACAAATGTAAACCAACTTCATTTCTCTCTCTCGTAGTTTCTATATAGATAATCTTATGAAAGAAGTATAATAGACAACGAAGGACTGGTTCGTAGTGAGAAACAATGAGGACGATGAACTTTAACCTTGCAAAATTTTTGGGCATACATATAAAAATTGATTTATAGCATATTTAAAGTAAATAAATATTCAAGCATCCCTGTATTTATCAAAAAAAAGAATGAGTTAGTTCCATACCTTCCTGAGAGGGGGTCATCACAGAGTAGCAATGCTCCAACAGCAAGGATACATAAAATGGAGGTCAGCCAGGTGGGGTCATTGTGTAAGATTATAAAATACCTAGAAAACAAAAATATGTCATTGATTTATTAGTATCGGTACTAGTATCCTCAATTTAAAACGAGAGTGAAAAAAATATAACAAGTTTATATCATAATAATTGGTTGAAAACTTTTTGACTAATTATAAAGTTTTCAACTGATGCATTTTATATTTCAATGCGTTACAACTTCAACATTAAATGTAAATCAGAAAATAGCACAAGATTGTTAATATAAAGGTGAAATGAATTTGACAATACTTTCTCTCAAAATTTAATCCCTTGAAGGCAGTTGAATTTTCGGAAATTTATTTTCAAACTACTGTGGCTTAAATTTCTTTAGCTGGCAGAATAACTGCAGTAACAATATATTTACAGATATAAACTGTTTACTCTTTTGATTGACGGTATGCTATTTTACAGAATCTATATTTCATCATTTTTTGGTTAAATATTGAACTTTTAGAGCTACGTACTGAATATTTTTGAGCCAGACTATCATTGGAGGTAGGTTGAGGCCCATCATCCACATCAGCAGAAGCAGTGTAGTGAGGTATAAATTATAGCGTGACTGGACGCCAGAGTCCAAGATGTCCTTTCGTAATACATGGTAGGTCCTTAGAACCTGAAGAAAATAAAATAATTCTTAATTGACAAATTGTTAATAATTTTATCTAGGGATTTCTCTTTCTATTTCAAATTACAATTATAATTTTTAAAATCAAAATTCTATTTTTAAATACATGACATTGTTAATCAAACTAGGTCAAATTCAAAGACATTTTAATTTTTTTTTTAACAGAATGAGAGTGACAAATCATATTGTCAGAATGTGAAGTATGTTGGATTACCGGTACTCTGGGCCTAGACATACAGGCCCAACCTTATATAAATTTCCTTTACAAAACAAATGAAGAACCTAAACTATATAATTATGCCTTACTGTATGTGCCTATTACCTTTATAATACAAATGAAGAATCATAAGACTTCATAAGCCTACCTGTATATTATCAATTTCCTTTACAAAACAAATGAAGGACCTAGACAATATAGGCCTTAATGCATGTGCCTATTACCTTTATAATACAAATGAAGGATCCTAAGACTTCATCAGCCTACCTGTATATTATCAATTTCCTTTACAAAACAGATGAAGGACCCTGACTATTTAGGTCTATAACTGTACGTGTCTATTACCTTTACAATACAAATGAAGTAACAGATGACGAGGCCCAATGTTCCACACAGAACACCAGAAACCAATAACGCTAACACTAGGAATGCTGGGACTACTCTTCCATCACTGCTTGGCAATGGACAACTAAAAGGAAACATGAATTAATGTCGATCAAATAAACAGAAAAAACTGGGTTAATTCACAGAAGTATCTGGTAAAAATATTAGTCTTGAAACACATACTTGTAAGTAAATTGCAGTGAAATATCTAAAATTCACTAGTTTAATTATACTCGTATTTGGTTTAAAAAATCAAACACATATTATTCAAGTACCAAACGCAAGCAACTCTAAAAATTTACAAAAATTTAGAATTTTTTTTTTCAAATTTAAATTGACACCGTGACTCTAAATACATGTTTTACTTTTTGTTTATGACAATGGAAATCAGAAGAAATATACTAAATTTTATCATACGGAAGGTTTCCCGCATCAATACATGATAAGTCATCATCTATCAGTTTATGAATCAATAAAACTCATCCGGAAAATGTACATGTAAACAACCCGAGTTGTTTTGGACATTGATTTTAGTGTCACATGATTGCAATTGCTGTCTAAATAGTTACAGTGGGACTGACACACTGAGAACAGAATTTGAATGTGAAGCTATTCGATGTCTGTAGTAAGAAATATGCATTCATAGAGAGTGCATCTTAATAAATTTATAGTTCTTGAAGACATCAGATTTCAATGAGAGTCCACTAGTTCATGATAAATGCCACGCTGCATTATTTACATTCCCCTGCGCTTGCGTGGCTATGTAGCGGTAAGGAAACTCAATATTTTTGTGTTGGCCTAACACTTAATTCTACTTTTCTCTTTTTGATTTGATTTATTTACTTTTGAACACTGTAATTTTTCAAACGTTCACCTTTTTCTAGGATAAATAAAAAATGTGGAAATCATGTAAAAATTCAATATTTGCTAAATCATGGGTTTGTAAGTCACCATGTCTCTTTAAGTTAATTTTATTACCATGAACATAAAATTCCAAAAACTCGACTAAGGAATTTCATTCCTATATCGATTACAAAACACTGGAAGTTGACCAGCCCTTGTGCAATCAGATACATAAGCAGGGGCAGGAGTCTCATCATGAGTCCTTGATTGGTCAATTCCCTGATGTCTGGTAGTATCCCACTGTTCTCTCCCAGAGCATGCTGGGTAACAGGAAGTCTACAAAGAACACGCACATGGTCAGATTAAATATACATGTATTTTTCTCTCTCTTTTGATTCTTTGATCTATAAGTGAATTGTAAACTATTGCTTCTAACCAAATACAAAACAGTTAGCTAAGCTCACAGGAATATTTTACCAAATGTCTAATGGAATGTAAGAGAAGCAAATCCATGTCTGGCTCTCTAAAGAATGATGTATTCCAAGTGATTAGTGTACTGGTAAGTATGTGTCACACACATTGACACCATGTAAGACTTATATGACTTACTGAAATATGAAATTCAAAAGCATGGCAACTGGAATGATAAAGTAAGGCTTGCCATTGGCCTCAATAGCATCCAATAAAGCTGGACATATCCCATCTACAACACAACAAAGGATCAATATATTTCATCAATTGGACACATATATATTTGCAACTTAAATGCATTCAACTCTCTTCATAAAAGAGAGAGACAACTCTTTGTTAGGAAATGTAGGGAATCAACACTTTAACTTTTTTAAAGTCAAATTAAAGTTGTACATATAGCTATCAAAGAAACAAAAATCAAAAGAAAAACTTTAAACTTTTTTTTTTTAAAAAAGATATGATCCATCATAAAACACATAGCTGTGAGATTCTCACCTTTGGCCATACACCGCAGCTGATGCATCACCCCCATCAATAGCACCGCCACCATGAATCCAGGCAAAAGAGTTCCATAGAAACGGACAAACTGAAAAAGTCAAGAAATCTGGTTGAGAAGGGATATTGCTTACAAGAGAGATAACTCTAGCAGTCTTTAAAACAATCTCTACCATAATTGGAAACATAAGGCTAAGCAGAGTTCTTTATCATATTCCAGTGGCCATGCATGCTCCTGAATGTCATTTCAATTCATACAATTTTACTTTGCTTTGATTTAAGTGAAAAAGTGTTATTGAATATTTAATTTAAATCATTTTACTTGCACTTGCACATTGTACTTTCTAAACTTATTTTGATTTTATAAAATATGGTAAGATCAAGTCCAAAACCGACATTTGAGAATTAATTGTTGAAAATTCAAAATGAAGCCAAGATTTTAGGGTATTTTAAAATCACTGGTAGTAATAAATTTCAAAGGAATCAAGGAATCTTTCTCCTTGTTGACTTCAACAATGACAAAATAAATCTGAATGAAAAGAAATGAATTTTGTGAAGAGAATCACTCTTGATAAAGCATGGCCAATTTGATTTAAATCACATGGTTGCAAGTCCCCAAACATTTCTTGTTTTTATGGATTTTCATTTAAAAAAAAAAATTCAAACAGAGGAATTAATGCTGGCTTTCAGACTGGCATGTTTTGTGACTAAGCACAAAGACTTCTTGTTTCCCACTTACAAAGGCCCTTGCAGAATTCTTTCAAAGTTCTAACAAACTTATCAAACAAAATTTTAAAACTAGAATTAATCAATCTATGTGATTCATAGAGCAGACACTTTGTTCCAAAATCAGCTGAATTTAGAGCCAATTTTCATGACCAAGAAAACAGAACCAACTTGATAAAATAAGTTCAAACTCCAGTGAATATATAAAAAAAACCCTCCAACTTTCTTCTTATTTGATTCTTCATAAGCATAGACTATATAATAATTTTAAATGCATGGGTTTTTTCCCCCAGATAAATGCATATTTATTTTCTCCACATATAGCCTTGCCTTGAGATTTTTCAAAAGGTGCACTAGATAAATTTGTAAATAAAGAATGTCTACAATGAAACAGCTAAAAAACTTCTCCAACTTGATCATTATTACTCATTTTTCCAGTCATTTAATACTTCACACACAAATAATGTGATTTCAAATGAAAAGACTTCTCTCACAATCAAAATTGCAAATTTCTTTATATATATACTTATCCAAATATTCTTGACACATTTGAAGTTTGCTTTTCTCTCGCTTTCCAATTTGAAAAACTTCAAAAAGCAAACAACGAGTGTTCAGCTTTAATCTCTTAATAAAGAGTCCTTCACAAAAATTCATTTCAATACCTGTAGCAAAAATCTGTTCTTCAGAAAAGTTAAATCTTGTTTAAAAGACCCGTCTCAATAGATATTGCTTCAATATTGATTCGAGGGATGTTGGCATATATATATATATATATATATATATATATATATATATATATATATAACAAGGTATTATTTTATTTCGGAATAATTATTTTCCTCGGAATTCACCTTTTTCCTGATGAAAAATTGTAATTGGCCCTAATAGCCTTAGTTACATGAAAAAAAATAAATTGTTGCGATAGTGTGACTTTAGCAGTGGCAGGGGTAATGGAGAAAAATACATGATTTCTATGCTCTGAATTTATACCAGTATTTATCTTATTTATTTACTTGTTTTAATTTATTTTATTTATTTGTTTTGTATTTTGTGTGTTTGATCTTTATTGATAAATTTTCATTTGTATAAATCAGATCTCCTAACATCTTCCGGTAGGAAAGGGGGGGGGGGGGTTAGTTTTTCACTGAAAAACTAACCCCCTTAGTTTTTCAGTGAAAAGCTACCCCCCCCCCCCCCCCCCCCCATCCGCGTAAAATCCAGCTGTCTTTCAATTTAGACATGAATATTTGATCTGTAATACGTAAATCATCTCCACAAGCTGTAAATTCACCACTAAAACATCGTAGATGTTGACTGGAAGCAACACTCCTCAAATCTAAACTTACAATGAAACGAAGTGAAGGCTCAAGCATATGACAATGCGAGGCACCGAAATCTTGGCTAAAACGCATTGTCAATTTCATTTGCACTTCTTTCACAGGTTTGTGTATTTCACAGGCACCTAACGTTATATATTTTTCTCATATATATAATAATATATTTTTTATAAATATATACATGTATTTTATTACAAATCGCACAAATGTGCTGCAGATATATATATCCTGGGACAGACACATGTTTTTCCGCCTTTGGTATGTGCCCGTACTAAAAAATCACAACATCCATTTAAAAATTTGCATGACATCTAAAAATGATAGACTAGAAACATTAGTTGGAATGAAATGGGTGGTATACGCTTTTCTAAAGAAGGATAAAGAAAGTGCATGAAGGGGTCAGACCTGCGTGAACACTTAAATATCTTCATCCGGGACATTAATGAAAATTTTAAAACCTAAATGTTAACATGTATGAAGTTTTTCTTAATTTCTTGAACGCAATAAGCCCCCTATTTATTTTTTTTGTCGCTTTTGATATTGCTATTTGTATTATTCCGTCTATCAACCCCCCCCCCCCCCCCCTTCTTCCAAGATCTAACTTCTGACACTGGATGCTGTTGAAGCTCTTCAAGTTCAGCTGTATGACGTAACAGTAATAACTACGTCATATTTGGATGTATTTGCAAGATGTGCACACTAAATATGTGCTTCTTAACAGTGGCTAAAACATCGAGGCGGATCCAGAAATTTCAAAATTTTAAAGTTAGTTTTAATGCGTAACAACTACAAATTTCTAGGGGATCTTGGTGTATACATTTACTTGGTTAATGGAGAATCCTATTGTCAGTAAATATTAAAATAATATTGATTATTATAGAAAATTTTATAAGAGATGATGAACTCAACAGATAAAATTTATTTCTGTAACGTTATATATAGAAAGACGTTTATTCATGTCTACACATCATTGCTTATTTGTGTAGTTTGACTGAAGAAGAAACATGCATTCATAACTTCCATCATTCCTAACAGTAGAGATGCCTATAAAAAATCGTACTACTTATACTGTAATCAGACATCAATTTAATATCCAAAACAACCCACATGCAGAAACTGAAATAAAATGGTAATTCAAATATCAAATTAACGAATACAACTTGTTCAACACATATAAATACCTGTTCAAGATATATACGTTATTTATATCGTACTGTTAGAGTACCTGTAAAAAATGAGAAAATATATTTTTTACGTTAGTATTTCTACTTTAAGTAATGTGTAAACACTTAGCATGTAAATCACGCTGAAATTATATTTATTTTCATGTCGCCAGAGACCGATAAGATATGCAATTTTAAGTTCGTAGATATTTCAATTCATGATCCGCCGATCAATTTCAACTCTCAGTGCATACAGAGAATATGACGTCAAAGACACGGAAGTGACGCGGAGCTGTAAATCTTCTGGTGCAAAGGATGTCGTGCTGGTGGATCTTGTCATGTAAATAACGCCCAGCTTATAGCTATGATGTTTTATTGTAACTCGGAAATCGGTGAATTTTTTAACTGCCGCGACCGCAGTTTGGATTATGTACGTCTCGATCGTAGTCATTGAGTTTTAGCCAAGATTTCGGTGCCTCGCATTGTCACATGCTTGAGCCTTCACTTCGTTTCATTGTAAGTTTAGATTTGAGGAGTGTTGCTTCCAGTCAACATCTACGATGTTTTAGTGGTGAATTTACAGCTTGTGGAGATGATTTACTTATTACAGATCAAATATTCATGTCTAAATTGAAAGACAGCTGGATTTTACGCGGATGGGGTGGGGGGGGGGGGTAGCTTTTCACTGAAAAACTAAGGGGGTTAGTTTTTCAGTGAAAAACTAACCCCCCCCCCCCCCCCCTTTTCTACCGGAAGATGTTAGGAGATTTGTCATACAAATCTGATTTATACAAATGAAAATTTATCAATAAAGATCAAACACACAAAATACAAAACAAATAAAATAAATTAAAACAAATAAATAAGATGAATACTGGTATAAATTCAGAGCATAGCAAATCATGTATTTTTCTCCATTAACCCTGCCACTGCTAAAGTCACACTATCTCAACGATTTATATTTTTTTTCATGTAACTAAGGCTATTAGGGCCAATTACAATTTTCCATCGGGAAAAAGGTGAATTCCGAGGAAAATAATTATTCCGAAATAAAATAATACCTTGTTATATATATATACACACACATAGGCGCAATGTACTGAAAAAATAATACATTCAATGTTAAAGGTTGTGTTTCATAAAATTATATTCACGGTAGCCTTTTTTGTGTACTCCTTGTTCTAAATACCGGTAAGGAGTAGGAAAGCAATTTACATGTATTACCAGTGATAAAAATTATTTGAAAAAATTCAATTTACATATACATGTACCAGTATTGCAATGTCAGAATGATAATGACAGGTATGGCATACTTGGTACTTTGAACACCGATGTTTAAACAATTACCAATAACTTGAACACTTGTGCTTGAAATTCTTTTTTCTCCTCACTCATTCAAAACTCAAACAATGTTCATGAGTGTGCCAAGGAAAAACAATTTGAGGTCGTTATTTTTCTTTTGTGGGTCCATTTATGAATACCAGCCAGCATTATTTCCATTGTACAATTACCCCACATTTTGAAAATAACTCCTTAAATCAATATATATGTGGTATTTACAGCTAACAACAAAACCATTTAATAACTAAGGCAAGGGAAAATTGCCCGATTTTTATTTTTCCCCTCATATCTACTGGTAGACCATTTTCACAAAAGTGATTTAGGTTAATTCATATTTCATCATATTAATTTATACCATTCAAAAAGATTAATTTCATCCACATTGCATTGCCTTGTTAATTTATTTAATACATGTACTCCTAAATTTTTTTCTTACACTGAATTGATATTGAATTTCCCATTAAAGTTTGATTGTATTTCAACCATTCTGATTTTGCAATTAACTTTACCTATGTGTATAATCACTTTTATGTCCATTGACTGAAAATTGATATCTACACAATGGGTGATATATCAAATTCATTAAATCCATGATTTGAAATCTATCTGCCAGTGGGAAATTGTGAGAACATTCTTATTTTAACAATACAGGTTAGCACCACATCTTATTTCACTACGACACCGTGTTTTAAATTACCTGCTAATCTATATTCAGACAATAAATTAATGCTATCAATATATTCTTGAGATGAAAAACAGTTTTTACTATTAACATTTTTTCGGCAGACGCTGTATAGTGATTATACAGTTTAAAATATGCTCCATGCGAAAAATAAATATAATCAATTTAAAAAACAAAACATGCAAAAACCTCTTGCCAACGTGGATATTTCTATAAGCATGGTTTTTTAGGTGGTGCATTATTTTGACACTAATGCTGTGACCCCCAGCTCCAAGATCTTGTCAAAAATTCCTGTCCCCTAGGGTGGTATCGAAGCTCTAGAAAACAGCCAACTGCTAACCAGTGGAACAATCAGAGAATCGATAGAATCTGAGCTCAAGGATTTACCCTATCTGGGTTCCTCACAATTTAAACTCTGAAGTTCCACTACCGTGTATTACTATATACACGGACTTTAATACCTTCTTTTTTTTTCTTTTTATTCTGGTATCTATTTAGATTGCAATTGATTTCACGGGCCGACAGTTTTGGTCACGGTTCGTTGCTTGATCAGGAGTTCTACAACCCCCCCTATTCTATGGATTGGATAAAACTGTCCAGATAAGCTTTTAAAGCCTCATAAAGTTCTGAAGTTCTCCAATGATGCACTCTATATGGATTAAGCAAATACATGTTAATAAGTGCCGACTTCTTAAGTGTATTGATAAAATGGCCGAGTGGTATTGATATTCTCGTTAATTACGGAGTACATCAGGTGAGACTATAATTCATCCAATTAACTTTAAATTCATTTGTTTAAGGTTTTTTCAAGTATATGTACACTTTAGGATCAACAATTTTTTTTATAATTTGATGCTTCCTATTTTGTCCAACATAATTGGTCTATTCATGGATATTGATTCAGATAATTTGTTTGTTTAAGGGAGGATAAATATTTTTATATTAATATCACAAGCATGTATGTAGATGAAAGTTTTAAATGTAGCAAATAATAAAATTTTTTGAAATTGATTCTTAAACGCAAGTAGAAAGAAAAATTACTAAGAAAATTGCAATGCTTCCATTTCACAGTTCCTTCTGAAAGTAAACCTTTAATAATCACTACATTGAAATGGTTTGATAATCCTCGACAGCCTTTTAATCAAAAGGTTTGTTTTTCATAACATTGTTCAAGATGTGACTGGACTTTTTGCTAAGGAATTCATTGCATACACATGAAGACACTCGGACATATATCTCTAATCTCTCTGCAGCAATGTGTAGTGTTACTTATTATTTGTATGCATATCAATTGCATTAATCCGATATTTTAATCACAAGTGCCTTAACAGATCCAATTTTAATCTCTCAAATTTAAACATTAAATTCATTTTTTTTATCCTTAGTTATCTTTATTTTTCCAACAACTCATACTGCAGGCAAATAAAAAAAATACTAAAGCTCAGCAGTTCTATCAAAGATTTTCTTTTCAGATTTAAAGATTAAATTGCATGCAGTTCTGAGCATAAATTGAACATCTAAATGTGAAATTGTACAGGTGAATTCCGGTGAAAGAAACTCCATTTAAAATCTTCCACAGTTAATTTACTGGGTGATCTGGCTTTATGATTGACTGTAGAAATAGACTTGGAAAGGAAAACAATATCTCAAAAGGCAGAATCATTAGCTAGGTTTCAATATTAGCATTCATGAACATGTATATTCATTGATTCCTAAAAGTGAAAACTCAAAACAATTTATTCAAAATTCCCATTATGACAGATTTGTTTTCGCAATATGAAATCTCTAAAATTATATTTTCTTTCAATAAATCAGCTAGCTTAATAAATTCTTGCTTTTTAATAAGTTCTGTGAGATGAACAATTCAATTGTTAACAAAAGTTTTACCTATAATTAGAAATAATATGAATCACACCCCCTCCCCCCCCCCCCCCCCCCCCCCCCCCCCATTAAAAAAAAAGATATTGACTGACATTGAAGAGGGGAAAAAAGTGTTCAGTCATTGATGGGCTGAATAACCAGCAGCATAAATTACATGTACATTGCTGTACATACACATGCATGTATGTACATTGTATGTGCATAGTTAATTTATTACTTTCAAGAATGTATGTTAACAACAAGTTATCGGTATTTAACCTATTACGTGTATTTAAGACAAATAACTAATGTAGTTAATCAGTAAACATTTAACTATTTACTTGAATAAACCTTCTCCTAATGTATTAAATATACCTTAAATGATTTAACAAACAAATTTCCACCATAAGATTGCTTCATGTATGAAATAGATCATACACAGCTGAATAAATTAAACCATGAAATGCTAAACTCTCTTAATCCCTCTATCAGAATAAACCTTCTATAATTGCAATACAGGTAACTTTTGATGATTCAAAGAATGCCTTTCGTAAAAGAAAAACCATCTGACTTTTTGAACCCAATGAAAAATGTCCATTTCTTTTGACCCTATTTCAATTTAGCAAGATTACATAATGCAGGCTTAGAGATTTAAGTCTATCTAAAGAATCATGATTGCTCAATCTCATAAATAGAAGAATCAACATTTTTTGAATTGGAATTACTGTTAAAAAACTTGGATATATCCACCTCAGAAGTATACGGTAAGTTAACTACCGGTAGTTTCTAATTATCAAAATTGTCTCAGATAACCTTTTTATCAAACTCTCGGTCTTAAGTAATATATTTATTCTCCACAAATGAGGAAGCTAAGCTAATCATTTGTTGTATATAAGCACTTTAAACTGTTTAATCACTCAATCCTTCAATCGTATATTTCACATTTCTTTATCAGCTGTGTTTACTCTACTCCCCACAAGACTTTTCTCTACCACAAAAAAAAGGGTACATGGGTAAACAACAGATTTTTTTGTACTAATCATTTAATTTTCTGATGACACACTAAACACCATCGACATGTACAACAATCTGGCAAATACTTTCTTTTCAAACTTAAACTGATCTGAAGCACCCTTTCACTTGACAGTTTTTTCCCTCCATTGTTCTCAACTCCACTACCCCAGACCCCTGCATGCGAACTGCTTGGTAACAGATAATGGCTCTGTACATATCCATGTCCCCTTGTCCTTTCTATTCTCTTGTTTATGGGTTTTATTTAACACCGATTATTTCACACAGACTCAGAATTTATAATCAGAGAAAGAGAGAGACAGAGAGAGAGAGAGAGAGAAATAGCAAAGTATTTCACACATCATAAATTTAACTAATGAAGCATAAAATTGGTGCAATAAAATTAAATTTAAAGTCTTACATATAGTTAAATGCACAATTATATGTGTGCAAATAAAGATTAAGATCTTTATTTTTTTTTATATCAAATTCTATAAGACTTTTGAAATTGAATAGGATTGTGGTAAATTTAGATATCAAAACACTTTTTAGACATCAAAACAAACTCATCTGCATCTGGAGTTAAGAGCAAACTTGAGGAATTTGAAGGCTGTGTATACTTCATAGAGATTATCCAGTGATTTATTTCAATGGATCAAACACTTTTGCCAATGGAAGAGGATTAAACAATGATGACTGTGTTATCAGAGAAAATTAATGATAAATCCATAGGAGAGGGTGACATATTTTTTTCCAATGCAGGTGACCCTTTTGATTTAATTTGTCCAGAACTCCCATTTCTCATATAAAGTTCTCTTATTTACACAGAGGTAGCCTACACAAATGTTTTCAGATATTTCATATTTGTAGTAGTTACCCCATATAATATTGTTGGTTATGTGCAGATACCCGATGGGCGTTGTCATAATGGCACGAGGGAGCGTAGCTCCCGAGTGTCATTATGACCACGCCCATTGGGTATCTGCACATAATCAACAATATTATATGGGGTAAGTTACTTGTACCATAGTTTACGATTATTCATTATATCTTATTATTATAGCTATTGAGAGTGCACTTGCCTCTAAACAATACCGTGCCAATGCGTTGGTCTTTATATATGTACATTGTACTCCGTGAATTTCGAAAATTACATATATATACTTAAAAAATCAATCAATAAGCAAAAAAAAAAAAAAAAAATATTATTTGAGAAATGCATGTCGCGAAACCGTGAATGGTAAACGTCAAATACGATTGGCTACCGCTATTCACTCTGTCCACAAAACAAGTTTACTATTCAAACGCGTTCCTATCACGTGATTGCCTTTCTATAAAACCTTTATACAGGATACCCCTATTTAATCTTACACGCGTTTCTCTACTTGTTCGCACACATGGGGAGAATGAAAATAGAGTCTTTCTGACAAAACCATTGCCGATATTGTTTTGTCTCGAGCTACAAATGAGATTTATTTGACGAAACTTAATAGTTTGAGTCAGTTATCCGTGTTGAGTTTTGGCAATTTTTATCTGGAGGAATTTCTTACTGTGGAATATTACGGACGTGTTAAAAAACAACTTTGTTGATGTTGTTTTTACCTGAGATAGTGGGCGGAGTTTTTTAAAAAAGTGTGGGGTATGTACAGATAACCCACACTTTAAACAATAGAAAACACGCAAAGCTATGGTACAAGTCATCTTTAGAAATGGAGAAAAAAGTGACATTTTAGGGGCTTAAACAGGTAGGAGTCCTGGATATGGGCCAATGTCTGACCATACAAAGAGCTAACAGCATGAATAATTAATCTGTGCATATGTACACATTGCCAGCACAATGACAATTAAATACCAGTCAACAAAATGAAATTGAATTTAAAAAAATTAAATTTCTCCCTTCCAAATTTCAGATGTGGTATGGAGAAGAATTAAAAGATATACGGCCTTCTTGTGCATGAATATGGATGCCAGCGCATTGTCCTACCACAACAAAGTCCAAGATTGGACTCAAATGTACATGCTGGCAGCAGACGGCCACATTTACAAAAGTTCCAAAATAGCAACATATCTACCACCCCAGAAACTACATCAGATTGAAAACTGGAGGAAGAATATTCGAAATAACTTTGGGCCTAAGTCTTCCCAGTTTCCGAGACTTAACACCCCGAGAGCAAACAGTCGAGCAAGATCAGCAACCGTCGCTAGATCTGCTAATAATGCGAATGAGCGCAAGCGGATTTGGAGTGCTAGTTCCCGTTGCCAGCCTCATTTTCTGTACAGTGACACCAACCTGGACGATGTGACCAATCACCTGGCTGAAACATCCCTGCATTACTCAGGTGAGCGAGCTGTGTACCAAAGAAACTTATTAGGGAAACAATTATTGAAAATCAATACAAAACAGGTACAGCTTATCAACGGTGAGAATGTGGCTACTGAGGCGTTTGATAAAATTGATAAAACTTCCAAACAAGCCAGCAATGGTCTGAACAGCGAAGGAGAGGCAGACCACACTAGTGATAACATAGAGGCCACGTCGGATGAGGCAGAATCCGAGACTCTGAGCAGTATATCCAGGATGGAGGGGCGCGGAAGACTCATCCACGTCAACGATCAGGAAATGGTTCAGGTGAGGTCCCAATCTAACCAACTTCTGAATGTGATTTCCATTGATGACTGCAAAATGACTAGTCCAAATATTTACCACAATGCCAAACTAAAAGTGGAGAAAAAACGTGCATTATATCAAGATATTCCCGAGGAAAGCTCCCTACACGAGAGTGAAGTGCCAAAATCCCAGTGTTCTAAAGACCTCGAAACCACTTACTATTCACAACGTTCAACCAAATCTGTCTCCGAAAGTCGCAACCAAATTCAGACTCGCAATGCCAAAATTTCAAAAGCCATTGATGAAATGGTTCACGAAAGGAAAGTGATGAACAACATGGACCGAAATTTCAATGCTCGCATTGAGGCTTCAGGCTCAGGAGGTCGAATAATTCTTGATAAGGGAAAGGGAGGTGCAACCTTTCGAAGACTAAACAATGCCCTGAAGAAGCATGTGAACTCAGTATTAGCCCACAAAGCCCACAAACAAATCAACACCTGGACACAAGATGGCCAGAGTGAACAAGACTTGAATTCTCAAAATGGCAGTGTTCTTTTTGTGGACAAAATGGGGAATTCTCATAAAAATTCCAAGTCGCAAAGCATGGAATCCATGGAGAGCTGCTGAACAGTGGCTTCCAGTCAAACAGTATTAAAATTGATTCTTCTGTTTTTCTTCAATTCAAAATCTTGACAATGTTTTAAATCAATTATATTGCCTTAGAGCTTTAATGTATTAATTATTGTTTATACTGTATGTATTGTGTAAGTTGGTACGTATTTTTCAACCTTTACAATTTGAAATGTTTTAGCCAATCTTTGTTTATACATGTATTACTAACCAGAAATGTTGTGGTGCATTACATGATTATAAATCATCACAGCCTACCTGGTCTTTCAGAGTAGAGTCTGTGAGAAAAAGTTTTGATTTCAATAAAATGAAAAGGAAACCCTTATATATACACTTGCATTACTTAATTTGATGGTGATTAAAACTTTTAACTCTATTTATAATTTATTTACTCAATTAACTAAAGGTTAAACAAAACTCAACAACTAAATGTTTAAATGTAAGTAAAAAAAAAAAGGAAATTGAGACAATATTCTTTTAAATTTCCTTTAAAAACTTTGTTTATAAGTATTGATTGGTTTGGAAATTTTATATTTTGATATAAACATGAGCAGGAAACTCGTTAAAGAAGTAACCTTTCCAGCTCTGTTTGCATATGAATAATACTATTGTGAGGTCTGCATGGGAACCACATAGAATATTGGTTCAGATCAAACAGAGTTTCATGTCTAACAGATTCTTCCCACACACATCAAGATCAGGAGAAAATCAAAACTTTATAAAGCTGTCCTATATTGATTAAAATTAATATTCTAAAAGGATGAATAAAAAAAACCCCTGATAGCTGAACTTCTTGTGATGCAAAGTTTATGAATGACTGACGACGAAAATATTATCTAAGATAATATAAAACGTTGCTGTATGGAATAAATCAATGAAATAGAAATAGGGACTTGGTGAGGAACTAGATGAGCAAGACTTTATTGTATGTGTGGAGGTTGCCATGATCACAATATAACAAACTATATCACTGTCTTGTTGAAATATTCTCATCTCTAACACCTCTTAAATGGCCTTTATCCGTTAAATCACAATTAAGGAATCACAACTCCCGATTATTCAAAATTTCTCAATTAAAATTGAACAAAATCAACTTTTTTGAAAGACAAAGATAAATTCTAAAATGGTAACATATATATGTCTATATAAGCAACCAGGGTAATTATTACAAATGAAATGAATGAATGAACATCAACATCTCTAGACACAATGATTATTCCAACCATTCCATGCAACTGTCATTTAAAAATAAACCAAAACAAAACAAAAAAATGTACAAACTGATAGAGCATCTCATATTGCCGTTCACAATGGACAGTAGGCCCCAATGCGTTCTGCTTTGGTGCATGCAGCAGACAAGCATTATCATATTTCAATGAATAAATGATTTTAAATACATAATCCATTGGAACCCAGGTGTACAAATTGGACACTTGAGCATCAGATGGGTATAGATAAAACTGTATTAATTAACTGTCCAATTAATATCCTACTTCTTCTAGTGGACAGGGCTAGTGAGCATCTATTTTTATCCTGAGGTATATTTCTAATGAAAAATATGGACTCCAGATTGTCAAAAGAAGACAGTTTGTGTGATTTTTCCCACCATTTGAACGGAACCTTGAGACTAGCGCAGGCTATAGATGACCTTGCAAGTTACCGAAAGGTCATGGACAATCTCGGAGTGAATTACGATGCCAGAATCAAAGCTGCGAGTCAGCGAGTGGAAATTCCAACAGAAGAGAGTTGGAGATTTCAGCAGTTGAATCAGAATTTGAAAAACCATATCGAGTACATACAGGAATGTCAAGGACAGGATTTGATCGACAGGTGGCTCAGAAAATTTCATGAATCTGGGGGTACCAGTAATAAGAATAAGTGAAACATTGATTCATTTATGGAATTACAAAATTGTACTTTCTGCAGAGTGAAAAATCATACTAAATGGAACTTATGATAATTGATTTTCACATTTTAAAATTCCTAACTGAACATTCAATGTTTCAAACTTTCAAATTTCAAAACTGACTGGTATTATAATCAAAATTAGAACTTGTACATGATTCATTTATTCTTTTAAAGTTTTCTGTTCATTTCTAAGTTATATTATATTGACCTGCATGTACCTGCTAGTATTTTGTAATATTATCCAGATTAAATAAGTAATGAAATAAAAATGACCCTTTAGAAATTCTGGCCTTCTAGTTATATTTATCATAGAAAACATCACCTTCATCAAATATCTTAGAAACCTCTTTTAAAGCACTAAATTTTCCATTTATTAAGAATTTCCTGATAAGGCTGCAATTATAATTCCTCTAATTATTATTACACCCCCCCCCCCCCTTCTTTCCTTGTATTTATCTAAACAAACATTTCAAATTTTATCTAGTACAGTGAAGGTTAGACATGGAAGAAAAATTGAATTTTATTCACAGCTGGAAATCAATATTCTACATAACAGTTTTCCCTTAGCTTAATACTTATTATTAATATTATGATAATGACTGGCACTTCATAGGCTAGCCTTTGGATCCTGGTGAAAGGAAAATCTTCATACAAGCGGGTGAAGTTTGACAAATAATTGATAGCATTCTAAGGACGGACAGGAAAAATAAACTCCGTTTATTGAATTTTGCAGATGATCAAGTGCTTAGTTACTGCACCAGAATGCTATGATCTGCATACATGGGTGTATGCAGAATTGAATGATTACAATTTTCCAGTCCTTACCAAATATTTGTTTTTAACCATATATGCATTATCTTTGTTTTCATTTGTCCGTTATATATTATGCTTGTTTGAATGAAAAATATCCCCACCAGCTAAACTAACAAGAATTTGAAAGGAAGAACTAAAGGTCCAAAAATGGAAAAACATTAAATGTTGATAAATGATATTCAGACAGACAGCAAATAATTTTTCTTATTTGAATACTTCCTCAGAAAAAATAAACTTGTAAAAGGAAAGTAAATAAGAAAAAACCTTTTTATGATTAAGAACTAGTCCTCTTATAGTCAATTCATATTTCTTTTAATGTCAGAGAGAGAGAGAGAGAGAGAGAGAGAGAGAGAGAGAGTTTATCTTATCCAAGTTTGATTAAACCAAAGATCTAATTATTGATTATTGCTTTCTTTATCTTCTGACTTGATCGCATAAAATCAAAACTGAAATGAATATTAAAGCAAATCTTTTCTGTAAACCTTGTCAAGAACCACTGTCCTGCATGTTCCACAGTTTATTTATTATTAATAAATATTTTATTTGTGAAAGCTCACCACAAAATTTTCAGTATTTCTTCATAAATCTGCAATATTGCTCTTTGGTGACAAGACATGTGCGGACAACCCACTAGAGAAATCTCAAACATAAAAGAGTTCAAAAGGTGTAAAGAGAGCATTGAGCAATCTGAGACTCCAATTTACCTGTGAAGATGTGCAGGCTTATTTTCTTTATCTCTTTAATAAGCCCCCTAACAACACTAATAAACTTGTCTTTCTTCATTGGACGATTGGAAAAGGCTTATGTCAACAGACAATCTTTGAAAGATGTGACAGGGTTCTTGAAGTGTTTATCAACTTGTAAACACAGTAACAAAATTGGGTTTTAATATCAAATACCATCAGTGTCATTCCGTCATTTCTAAAATGGCACCACATGCCAAAAATGGCACCTGTCCATGATCACTGTTTTATAAGTGAAAGAAAAAATTATCAGATCCAATCCATTTGCTTTTAAAAGCAAAAAATCTGCACAGACAGAGAAATAAAATGCCAGTCTTTATTGAGTGCCTGCATCAAATTGTTTTTGTCAAATGGAGAATAAAAGATTTCTTTTTAGTCACATGCGGAAGATATTTATTTGTTGCATATAAATGTACCTAGAAAATATTCAACTATCAAAATATTTCATAGTTACATAAATAGCTAACTAAAGTTTTTTTTTCACATATTGGAAAAGATGCATCATAGCTTTTTAAGATAACTTAGTTCCTTATTCCACTTTCTTCAATTGGACTGCCAAGCAACAACAAACTATTTCCTTTTCATTCAGAGGCTTGTAGCATGATTAGGCACAAAAATGGACGGAGTTACTCAATCTGAACAAATACTAGCATTGATTGGTTTGTACTGTCAAAGGTATAGAGTCAATTTTAGACTCTTTCAAAGGAAGAAAAAGAAAAACATCATTGAAATATAAAAAGTAGATGTTAAATGTAACAAATAAATATGACATTTTGATATTTAAATTTTGTTGTTGTTATAAGATTCACTTTGGCTCCAATTGAAGTATGCACTTTATTAACTCTGATAAATAACAGAGAGAGAGAGAGAGAGAGAGAGAGAGAGAGAGAGAGAGAAAATCTCTCAATCTTATTGCTCCTCCCAGTTTAGTCTATTAGAGCATAAGCCTTAGTACACAGTAGGTGATTTAATAAAGAGCTCAAACGAGGGTCCATTTATCTTAACTTAACAGGTGAATCCAAATATTTAATCCAAAGCAATGTCTCTTAGATAGGGAAAAGCTGAAACACAAAGAAACAATAAGAAGCTACTGGGCATCAAAATTTCACATCAAAAGGTATCTAAGAGGTAATATAAAAGTGAAAATTAGGTTTTTTTTGTAATGGTTTGTTCAGAAATCAATGAATAAGAAGGATCAATGGAAAAAAAAAGCTCCAAGTACTTGAGAAAAGCAAACACTGTGGAATAACATTTTTTAGAACTGCTTAGTAAATATTGGCCTGAAAATCTATAAGAATTCACGAAATAAAAAAAAATTTAAACAATGAGAAATACACAACATAACCATCTTTTATGGTTAGATGACAAAGGTGGATTTAATGGCTGACTTTACAGTGCTCAGCCATAGTCCTTTACAATGGTTTATAATGTTTGTTCAATACTGATTTTTATCACCACATAATTCATTAAATACTTCTTAAAGCAGTCTTTACTCTGCTGACCGAATGAACCAATGACAATAGTATCCCCCCATAACGCTTTGAGGGCAGAAATTTAAACTGACGTCAATGTTTCTGTGTTTTTTAAATGCTATAATCACTTAATTGCGCAAAATCTAATGCGAAGCACGCACAGTAAATTGAGTAGAAGTAACTTTGGCCAGGTTTGAGCCCCCATTGAATTGAGAACTTATTTTTTAATTAGATAATTTTTTTTTCTCCCAAACAACTTCAACCAACTAATGACATGTGCATGTAGATATGTTTGAGTTGAAACTAGAAACTAAAAATCAAAAACTGATTTGAAAATGAGTTTTAATATTTATAAAAGAATTTCAATTTGGAATTTTTATATAAGTTTTAAAATGAAATGATTTGACATTAGAATTTGAGTAAATAAAAGCTCGAGAAAGCATAAAATATGGACAATGGTTATATATTTATCAATTAAAGAAAACCTTTTGTTTTTTTCCTTTTAAATTTATCTTTTCATTTAGGTGAAATTACAAACCAGAGATAAAACTTTACCAAATGAACTCTAAAACATAAAACTTTCTTTGTAAATTTACTCAAAAAATGACAGACACTCTAAAATGAAAGACATGGTAGAGAAGTTTCTCAAATCAACTCTGTGTGAAGACAAAATTCTTTTATTTCCCAAGAGTTCCATATCTTACTAAAAAGTTCTAGGTTATAGTTGCAATGCAGAACATAAATGGTATGAAATTTCAGTAAATATACTGATAAAATTATATATTACATAAGTGAAATTTGAGTGCACTCCATGTTTAAAGAATAAGTTCCCATACAGTCACTATCATGGTAATTAACAACTCTATTTCTTTCTTTCCAAGTTCAATAGCTAATCTGTACAATGTAAAATTGCTATTTAGCAAATAAAAATTTTTCAACGGGTTAATTTTCCCCATCTATTATTCTTGATTATTTCAGATATTAAATACTTATGTATAAACACTAGCCATCGCAAAAATCACAATACTTGCATTTGAGTTTTTTAAATGAGATTTATTCAATTTATTTGGTTAAAGTGGTGTTGGGGTGTGGGCAGGTAAGGGCAGGGTGATGCTGTATGACAATACATGTACATGCAGGTGCAGCTGCTGATGAACACTATTAGTATATATAACTATATTTACATCCACTTATGAAACATATTTTTCCTTTATTTCTTACAACAATCGATTGTAATTCATACATGCATGACAAAACAGAAATCTATGCGACCCAGTAAAATGACCTAGCTTTCAGTGTAAGAAAATATGCATTCTAAACTGCTTACGTTGATGCATTGTTTAGTTATGAAATAACAACTTTAATTATAGTAGCACTACTAAATAATTTTTACATCGTTCATTGATGTCTTCTTTGTACTTTTGCTGTCGACTTTGTGTGGAGTATTTCTTAATCGATTTAAACCAAAGCTACTGGGTACATTGAGAGCATGAACTCCAGGGACTTGCATGGAATGACCTCTGAAACATAACCAAAATCCACCACCTTCTCAAAAACAATGTTAACCATATAAACCAAGAATCCATCATGAGATTGACACCCTACTCTGTGATACATGTACCAATAGACCGTAGAGCATGGTCATAAGATATCCATTATAAGCTGGCAATATTCCTTGATTCCAATGGACCCTGAAGGACATTCTTTGGATACTAATTTTCCTCCCCCAGACTCACAAATCCATGATAAGATGACCATATAATGTAATCTTACTTTCATTTCCTGATCTACACAATTACCATTTCATTCTGAATATTTATCCAACTAAACCAGTCGTTTGATATTTCTCATACATGCAATAGTTCTCACAAGATCATCTACATATATAGACTCAAACACGAAAAATTATATCCTAAAAACCAGTTGCCAACAGGTAAATTGCAAAAATCAAAATCATCTCCAATACAATTTGGTTGTATAACCCTGTGATTCTTATGGACCTTAGATCCCATGAACCCACCCTACCTGTTCGAGCATCTGTACGGGAGAGACCATAATTTTGAGACGGTAACTACATGTAGGTACAGGAGGGGTTGAAGTACATCCCACCCCAAACCTACCATGGTTCTTATGAACCTAAATCTAAACCCCCACCTACCTGTCCAAGCATCTGTACGGGTGAGACCAGGATTTTGAGTTGGTAGGTACAGGAGGGGTCAGTGTACACCTGTAGCCGGATGTTACTGCTGTAGTCAATGTTTCCACTCTGTAACTTCACCTGCAGGGAACCCGTCTCACTCAGTCTGACAAAAAGAGAATATCCCAAGACTTGTTAGGATTGTTATTGAGATACTGTAAACGTATCGCATTTGGCTGTGTACTAGTATTCTGATAAGCGTTTTTAGCAGAATGCAACCTCCACTAAATTAAGCACATTGACAAATGTCAAACATATATATTGATAAATAGGTATAATCTAAATGTGCTAAATCAAATCCACGCTTACCTGTTGAAAAGACATTTTCAGCCATACCTTGTATCCATCACATATAATGATGTTTACAGTACATCAGCTAGAGCATTAAAACTGACAGAAATATGAGCCGGTCCTGTGATATCGTGGTAGTTAAATAATTCTGTCGAAAAATCTATTAATACGAAGATATTTCCAGAATCTAATGTTATTGTGAGTTTCCTCTATTATATACCTCAGTGATGTTTAGCGTGCCTCTGTTTACCACGTCTAAAAATATCCCGACGTCAAATGTCAATTTCAGCGCGTGCTACTATACGTAAACAGAAATACCGCGTTACCATAGAACCCGCGAAATGATAGGAAACAAGTATAATTTGAGTTATACTGGTAATGTAATCGATGGTCTAATGTTACAACAAAACCATTCACTTTGATTTTCAAATTTCTTTAAAAATATAGGAAGACACTACCAGTAATTACAGAGAGATGACACATTATCTATAAAAATAACCTAAATAAAAATCTTCTAACATACTTTGTACTAATATATACATGCATGTATTTGACCAATATCCTTTTCATCCAAGCAAGTTTCATTATTTGTTTCAATATGTATATGAAGACATAAGCTGACAACATAGAAGTTATATGTGCTTACTTGTTAAATGAAAATGCATCCTCATTGCTTCCAGGAACATGGAGCTTCATCATATAGCCATCATGTAAATCTACAAATATTAGAAATCAGAAAGATTATCAGACATAACAACCGAAGTTCATCATAAAAAGAAATCATGTTAAATAAAATATGAAGAATCAGTAAGATTATCATACAAGAGATAAATATTTTAAGACATAATTGTTCTGTTTGTTGAAAAGAATGACAACTCCTCAAAGGATATCATTTTCTACATCTTGCCCAGCAAGAAATTTTACCAAGCATTTGAAAAAGAAAAGATTGTAATCAGATCATGGTCCCTACTGTATATATTCATGCTCTTCTTGAAACTATAAACTTTATCTCAACCTTGTTTAGATAAGTAAGTATTGCATTTGTGAACATTTTTTTTTTTTTACTGGTACTTAGATTAAGAAAAAAAATTATGAATCTAATAAGGACACCATTATGGACTACCATTATCTTACAATTGCTTCATACAGTGATCAAGCATGAGATGAAATAACACACCTGGTGTAGCTGCTGAGCATGTCTTTGGTTCAAGCTTCACAGTGAAGGCTTTCAGTACTTGATCCATATTCAGCAGATGGAGGTCGTAGAAGAGGGTGTCATTGAAGAGGGTCAGGATACCCGTCCCCTGGGTCACGCTCTCTGGGTATGTCATCATCATGTCTGTGAATCCCGGCATGCGGTAACTTAGGTGTCTGTCGTCTCTACGGTAAATGTCCCCCATCACCTCTACCTGTCAAAGGATAAACACAGCAGTGTGTAAGACACATGGAGGTACAGCAAGACCATTTGTAAAACAACAGGGGTGGTGAAAGATGGTGCGTCCTTTACAATAAAGAATATTAACTTGTTTCTTTCTAAAAACACAGCAGTGTCTAAGACATCAAGACCATAGGGGTGCTGCAAGATGGAGATACCCTCATGAGAGAAAAGTTAACATTTCTTTTTTAAAATACTGGGATAATGAAGAGAAAGAAGAAATCTGAACCAGATTGTACACAGCTAATTAATTACTCTCAGTATGTGATCTCAATCTTAACTACTGTTACCCATTTTTTTGCTCATTAGAACAAATTTAAAGTCCTTTCCAATCTTTTTGTATGGAGAAAATAAATGCAATATTAAAGACATGTGTTAGTATCTGACATTTACTGTAAAGTGTAAACTGTAAAGTTTTCAGAATTTCTATATAGCGTAAAAAATTTTAATTCTTTTTTTTGGCCAAATTAGTAAGAGGAATCTAAAGATAGATTTATATTTTTAATTCATAGAGAAAAAAGCTTTTTACAATTCTTGACTTTAAGAATAAAGTACATATAAAACGTACAGCTTGGTAATGAAATCAAATAAAGCTATATCAACCAGTTTTAAAGACTTAAAGTTATCGTTCATCCGTTTTTTTCTGTGTGTCACAAAATTTGTGAAAAATAGGGAAAATATGTAACCTTTTTTTCAGGTCTGTAATTTTTTGTGATTTAAAAAGTTTCTGGTCGCAAACAATACTGGATATAATTTCTGAATATTTAGTATTTTGTGATGTAAATTAAAGTAATCACGAAAAAAACCGAAAATTAGATCATTGCGAAAATTACTGGATATACAGTATCTATACCTTTTCCTTTGTTCTTGGCACCATGATGATGATGTGAGTCAAGGTCTTGTGTTTCTTCAAGTTGACATGCACAACCTATAGAATCAGAAAATGAAAGCTATATTATACTACATGTAAATAACTCTTGCAGCATAATGTACACATAATAAAGAGTTTAAATGAGTTAAAATCAAATTCCACATTCTGGAGTTACAGTATATACACATAACTAATATTATTACATGTGCATTGAAATATCCTTTTTTAAAGCTTTCCAATTACTGAATAGCATATGGCACTGATTAACAATATCGATTCTGTGTCTTCTTTAAATAATTTACAGAATCTAAAACTAGGTTGTATATACTTTTTTTTAAATTTTCATAAACATAAAAAACAAATGAAAATACATTACCTTTCTCCAAGAGTCACTTGGTGGAATGGCTTCTCCATATTTTGACAAATTCTTGCATTTTTTACTGAAAATAAAAAACCCCTGAAAGTTGTTAACATTTCAAGAAATGCAGATTTTAACAATTTAGTTCTGATGAAATATGGAATTAGTCAATTGTTTGAATTTCACATTTTTTTGTTTTTTGCTAGAAATTGAAGGATGCGTGTGCAAGTTAAGAATTTAAAGTTTGCTCTATATCATATACCATCTTCCATCTCCTGTTTCACTCTTGCAGACACAGATCCAATCCTTTGATTCCTAAAAAAAAAACCAAAAAACCTAAACAAACACTAAATCTGATCAGTCTCATGTGTTATTTTTTTATGATCACAACAAATTTATGTTAAGACAGGAATCTTTCACATCTAAGAAAGTGTTTTTACATGAGAAATAAACAAAACACTGGCATACCGGTAGATCTGAGGAAAATACATGTAAATTGCCATTCTTTATTTCTTAAAAACTCACAATATCAGACACAGCAACAAATGTATCTTCTCTCTGTCTCTCGATTGGGATGGATATGTATGTTGGTTCATTCACCTAGAATTCAAAGCAAATGCATTTGGACTTAATTCCGGTAAATTATTATTTTTTTCTACAAGATATCAAAACGGCTTTGATATTGACCAATAGGTCTCCCACATGAACGTGGATCTGAATTTTAAGAACATTTACTCAATTACTCAACTATTTTGTAATACATATACATATTTAAAAAATACAGACCGATATTGGTATTATACATGTATTTACTTTCATTAACAACTGTTAAATTCAGTCTTAACCTTTTTTTTAACATAACAACCAAAACAAAAACTATAATAATTAATTTAACCATTGATATTTTCCATCGTTGTTATTCTGAAATTTATTGTTGGGTAGACTTTTGCATTTCTCCGTCACATCACACAATCTTTACCTGATCCCTGGCAAACTCCCAGGTGAGTCCTTTCTCCATCATCCATGTCGCTGAGGGGTCTAATGTCAGTTCTTTTGTCCATGACCTTGTATAGGTCCTGGAGCCGGAATGTGAGAGGAAGTGGTGACGGAAAACGTTCATTCTATAATTCGCATCTGTTGAAACCTGGATAAAAAATAACGGGGTGTTCGACCAGCAATTCATGAGCTGACTTATATCGGAGAAAAATAACCCGCATTCATCAGGAGGTCATTTATTTCAGAGAAACAAACCCTGACTGAGAGGCTGACTTTACCCAAAACCAAGAAATCTGACAAGTACTAGCCTGATTGGTTGAGGTATCCACAATATCAAATATTGCTCGAACAGTAGCCATTACAACTTCTTTGCACCTAAGTTATAAAGATTACAGGAACTTATAAGAAACAATTGAAATTGAAATAATTATTGGATTAAAAATAATGAACAAATCAGAGAGAGAGAATAATGAGCTCATGAATAGCTGAAAGAGACATACCACACGGCACAAAGATGATCTGTGGAGACCCAAGCCTTTGGCATTGAAATGGTCTGAAAGATAATTTAAATTAAAAACCTTTCACGTAATACTACCGTATTCATTTTGGCAAAAGCTGATATTATACACAAACCACCTAGTTCATGAAAATAATTTTAGTCAATACATTGGACCCTTTTTAAAATTTTTTTCTAAATATGTGAATAGCAGACAATATACCCTGGTTCACGGGAATATTAACTTAAATTCAATATACTCATTTAATACTGTAAATGTACTTATTTCTATTCGCTTTTCATGTGAGATTAATTGGAATGTGTTTATTCTTCAAATTTGGTATACAATGAAAAAGTCATTTTTTTTCTCACAAAATAACTTACAGATGAACTGATGCCTCTAGCTGGATCAACGATCTAAAAAAAAAAGGAAGACACAAAATAATAGTCAATTTTGCTAAAATTGGCAGCATTATAATTACCAGAACAATCATCATAGCTCAATGGTAAAAGTATTGGGCTTGTGAATCGCAGATAATGAGTTCGAATCCACCTGGGGCTTTTGTAAACATTTAATGAATTAAAATTTTTGAAAATATAATTTTTTACCCAAAATTGCATATTTTTTCACCTATTTGACTTACATACTTCTTATCCATCATGCAATCTATCATAATCAAGTAAATTTCTGCTAATTTGAAAAACTATTCAATGATGTAGTGAGCCACCTTAATCAAATGACATCAATGTGCTTGGTCCAAGTCTGACCTACCCATTTGAGTGAGCTGAGAGAGTTCCGAACTTGGTAGTCCCTGTGTCCGCCACCAGTGGAAACCACAGTGACATGACTGAGATTGGTGGCCCCAAATTCTCTCCAGTAGCTGTTGACATTTCTATAAAAGCTGGCCATATATGAGTCAATGGCTAGCACTGAAAGAAAATCAAAACTTTTTAGTGGGCGACAGTAAAAAAATTCTTTGAATATACATGTACCTACAGTCAGGTTACAAGCATATGTAATCCATTGAAATGTCAATTTGAATACATGTACAATTATTTTTGTAAACCTTTGATTTCAGGTGGGAATAATTGTGTTCAAGTTAAAAATGTGTCATGATAAACAACACCTACCTGAAACCTGAAGAAAGGTTGAAAAAAAAGTCCTTCACCTTCGATTTTGCTAAAATTGTAGTCAAGTATATAAGTAATCTCAAATGAGATTAAGCTGACATACAGGCTTACCTGGGTTCTGATGAGGAGTAGACTGTGTGATGATGGTATTGACTAGAGTGTGATCAAAGTTTGGTAAAGTGAATAATGCTCTAGCGATCATTCCTCCCTACAACAAGTTGAAGGAGTCAATCTTTTACATCACAAAGTTAATTACTTTTGAAATATAATTTTTCAATATATGTACACAATTTGACAAATCAATACTGTCACATAAAAATTATTCATGCATATACATGGAATGTTCTAAAATGTTCTAGCTGACACAGAAATAACCCACATTTCATATCAGTAAAAGGATGTTAAGAACACTTGAAGGTATACATTTCTTACCATGGAATGACCCACTAGAATAACTGTCGAAGGCTTGTTCTCTGCATTCTTGTATAACCTCAGGATTTTCTTTATGCATGTGTGTACAAATTCTGACAAATGAATTTTTATTATAATTAGCAATTTATTACATGTATTTTAAAAATTTTGAAAATCAATTTTATCACACATTTAATATTTAATTAAAATAACTTCATATAAAAATTATATCAAACATGAAGCTCACTTTTTAGCCAAAAACCCCTGAAGGAGGCTCGATGGTCAACAACTTTTAAACCATCAGATCTAACAAAAACTTTCAGATATGATTTGTTTACCTGTAAACTATTATTTAGGAAGGAAAAAATCCATAAATTTTACATTTTGAATTTGGGTATTTTAATTCCTTTATTTTTATATAGAGCTCTTCTTGTAAAGGAGATAAATACAGTCTAAAAATGGCCACGACCATCGAGCCCTCTTAAAATTCTACAGTTAACCAAGTACCTGTCTCATCTTCTAGAACCCCACCATACAGAGCACTTAAATCCTAAAACAGAAACAAGTTCACAGTTGATGTCTCTATCGGTATATAAACACATACTGTACTACATAAAGCTTTATTAAACATCAAATACTGAAGAATGCGTCAAAATTTAATCTGGACTTGGAGATGAATTTGCACACATATTACATGAACATATTACATGTACTGGTACTTTACCTCATTGAAGTCAACAGTAAAATAGTTGAAGAAAAAGTGTGTCCTTTTGTCCATGGCTCTTCTGAGTGATACTGATCCCAAGGAACGTGCTGAAATAAATAAGGCCAAAAGATTATGATTAATTTGTTAGGCATTGACACATTGTGTTCAGTGCTGTGGCACTGCATGATAAAATTTTGCAATTTTGAAAAGGGGAATAAGTCTTTTTTTCAATTTTCTCAGCAAATATTGAGTGACTCCCCTTTTCAAATCTTGTGATAAAAAATGACTGCTGCATATATTTTGAAAGTTTTGACTTGAGAAACTTAAGATAATCCTTGGTTAAACATATTTTCTACAGTGCAATTTCAATTAGGAAAGGGAACTGTGCAACAATTTTGTACAATGCATGCATGTAAATGAAAAAAGAAGAAAAAAAAAGTTATAATAACATCAGTCTAAGCTAAGACTCAAATTCTAAAACTTTTTTGACTCTCTTAAGACCTAAATCACTTATGATTATCTGAATATTGTTTACTGAAGACAATGCTAATTTATGTGCTTTGACTGATAATAAGGTGAAAATAATATTGATCAGTACCTTGTTTGTGGCTGCCTGAATTCCCAGGTATAAATAAAACTGGTATGCCTTGTAAATTCAACTTTCTGAAAATAAAAAGAAGTTACATTACCCTGTTAATCTACTATAGATACACTGCCAATACCAAAAATAGCGATTGGAACTTTTAATCACTGTAACATATGCAAAGTATCTGTGACATTGGATTTCAAAAAATCAAAGTTTCACTGAACTAGTCTTATAGTCAAATTCTTTAAACATTTTGATATATACTCACTCCACTTGTCTTGCATAGGGTCTAGAAAAAGAAATGAAATCTATGTAAATTTTAATTTTACTTATATTTCAAAAAAATTCTAATAAAAAAAACCCTGATTTGTATAAAAGCAATGTCACTTTCTTATCACTGTAAGAAGGTGATTTAGTTGAAAACTGTAATCACATGATATGATGAATTCATAAACAAAAAGCTGCATTTCCTGAACTTTATATTAACCAATGCAACAACTGTACCTCTTTAATTATTGATGTACATGCATGTAATTAATATCAAAACTTGCTTTCATTTGCATTATAGTACATGCAGTTATGGTATATTTTGCATTATTCTTCTAACTTCTTTGGAATTTTGTTTTTATGATTATAAAACTACAGTGTATATGTGAGTTTTATGATGGATAAGTGAATATAATAAACAGGCAATATATACGGTATGAAATTAATATTTCTTACCCTTCTCCATACACATAAAGGCCATATCTTGGAAATTTATCTTTAATGGCTTTGCTGAGAGGAATTTCCTACAAAATAAAAACATTTTTAAGAAAAGAACGATAAAATGATTGAGACTACACTCTGTCCTAGGTTTTCTTTAAAAAAAAATTTCCAAGATTTCTTCATGTTTTGACTGATTATCCATTTGAACTTATTTTTACTAATTTACAATTGGGATTGGGCACAAGTTCTGTAACTTAGATTGCCCTCTTATGGGCGACGGAAAGGGTAAAAAAGACTTAATGCAAAACAAACAACCAATATAAAAAAAATGCTAAAATATGAAACAGACCAGCTTAAAACAGAATCAACAGCCTCTTTTGCAAAATCAACAGACACCAATGGAAAAAAAACGATCACCGATTCAAAACCAACAGTCATGCACTGAATTAACGCTAGATAGTGTGCAAAGAGATATCAGGAGGAATCGTACCCTGGAGAAAACATAACCTGGAGCAAACGTACCCTTGACTTATAGGCCGCTTTCATAAGCGGATCCAGATTTTTTTTCCCGGGGGGGGGGGGGGGGGGGGGGGGGGGGGGTCCGAGGGTTATTTAGGTTTGTCAGGGGTGGGGTGCTGGTGCTTTGGGGGGGGGGGGGGGGGGGGGGGGGGGGCGCGAGCGAGCGAGCCATATTAACCGGGTAATTTTAATATGTAAATTTAAGAAATTTGATTTTTCACGGGGGTGGGGGTTAGAGCTTATCTACATTACATAACAAAAAAACTTTTAAGCTCTGTATAACGTTTGTAATTTGACTAGTGACATTCAAGTTTGGTCAAGCATAAAAGGATAAAAGGCATCAATTTACCATTCTACACATAACAATTGAAAAATTAATATTTTAAATAAATTTTTTGGCTCAAATCGTGTCCAATTTTAAGTCACTTTAAAAAAATCGATTCTGAAATTATATTTGCAACGAAAATATTTTCCTATATGCATGCTGTCATTTACAAAGGTTTTCAAATTTTATGGTAAAGTTTAGAGACATTCGAATACTGGTACCAAAAAATAAAATAAAAACGCAGTGTCGTCTTCTTATTGTAATGGGACTGTCTAGGGGTTAGTACCGTTCATAATCCGAGTTTGGAAGGATAAAAGAATAACAAGAATTTCAGTATTTAAAGAGCTGCTGGTTAAACAAATGCACATATTATATAATAATACACTATGTACATGCAATGTACCAAATCCCGGCCGGGTACTATTAGACCAGGACGCGCCTAAAATATTTGGATACATAGAGACATAATAGATATACAGATATACACATAACATACTAGTATATGAATAAATAAATGAATATATAATCAAATATACACAAAACCATCACATTATTCTTTTAAACTTTTAATTCTCCAATCATAATGCAATCAAAACTAGTATATATTTTTTAACGAATAAATTAACATGTAAAAAATCGAATTACCCCCCCCCCCCCCCCCAAATACACACACTTTCTTTCGGAGCATGTAACTTGAAATTGAAAGCAAAAATAATTAAATTAACAGTGAAATTGAAGTTATAGGTAAATGCACACTCCTTGGTTGTTCGTTTTGCATTAACCTCTTGTTTAACCTTTCTGCCGCCCATACCCTCTTCCTGTACAAATATATGATACAATATAAATATTATTTATTTGTGTACTGTTCTGAAGTTGACCTCTACTTCCGGGTCAAACTTCTTATTTTAGAGTTCACTCTCATGAATATACGTACCCAGTGAATTTCATCGAAATTGACATTGTGAGTAAAGAAAATCTTGTTTTTATATTGATACTAGATATGTTGATCAGTTGAATGAAAAGTAGTGTTTTAAAAGTTTAACTTTTATTGTTTGTGATTTTTATTAATAGAACTATGTTATTTGGAACCTATTCAGTTTACTGTTATGATTTATAGGGGGTCTTATTTTACTTGGTTACATTGGTTACAATGGTTACCCTAACCCTAACCCTAAACTAACCCTAATCCTAACCCTAACCCCTAACCTTAATGCTGACCCAAGCCTAACCCTATTTTCAACCAATGTTACCAGTAACCACTGTAACCTGTCACAACTCACTGACAAGTACATCAAAGTTTGAAAATTATTCATAATCAAGCATTGTAACCAATGTAACCAATGTTACTGGTTACAAATAGAAAGGGGTAAAAGTCAAGACTAATTTCTGGCCATAAATGAAGTTTTGAGCATCTTTGTGTGCAATATCAAAATATGGTAAAATATGTTCAACATGCATCAGCATGTTAACAGTTAAGGCAAGGTTACTGGTTCTAAAAATAATCAACATGAAAACGGACGGACCTTTTATCATGTTTTGTCGATAACACACTCTGATCATCCCAGTTTCTCACCTTTTATATTTCAAACATATGAAAAAGAAAATTGTTGAGTTTAAATTATTTAACTATAATATTATACAATATCAATGGCATGTATCATAGTATGTACCCGTTAAGTAACATGGGTAGCTAGTTTTCTCCCTAAATATAAACATAATGTCAGCAAAATGGGTGTTTGCAAACCGGCTTCATAACATTTCCAGAATTTACTCTGTTGTTGTTTGCATTCTGGAGATTATGGAACTACCAAAGAAATCATGACTCACCAAATATTCCGGCTGCTCAAACATATACGTCATATGACATTTGTTTTGTTCATAATTTGTTATAACATCTAAAATGCCATATATTAAAACAGCTATGCAAACTCCCGAGAACAGAACTTTCGTGAGCGGCGCCATTTTAAGAGTTAACTCGATCCAGTAATAATTCGATTGATCGTAAAATTTCCATTTATTTACGTACATAGTGTAAATATTTCAATCTAAAAATACAAGCATAACAAATTTCAATTAAATTTGCCATAAATACTCTGCAATTTTTCCTTTTAGTTTGGGAATACCAAAACGAAAAAACCATGCATGCCTTACTTTGCACTTTCATTTTTGTTTGGATGAGGAGCATGAAATAGTAAAAATGTCGAAGAATATGGACGCTTATGACTCTGCACTGCTTGGTATCCTTCAACACGAAGGACAGATTGCGAAATTTCTTGATGTAGTTTTGGGATTTCTTTACAGAAGGTAAATATGTGTTAAAATTGTCCTCTGACTCTGTCTTTAAAAAAAGTGAAAAAATATCAACTTGAAAAATTGCCTTGTATACTGCATTAAAATTTCATTATTTATCATTGAAAAATATCAAGTTCTACCATAGAAGTTGGCAGATTAGTCTAATAAAGTCAACAAAGTAAAACATTCATATGCTTCATAAATGTATCAGGCTGTCGAGCAAATTAAGTAAAGCTTTGATCGTTTACACTCACGGTCAGTTAGTCCGAAATATCTGACGTTTTCCTGGCTTTTTTAACGATTTTGATATTTTACATGCCAGGAAAACGTCAGAACCGGCGCCATTACTAAAACTGGAAATTCACCGCCTGCAACTGGAAGCGACATTCTAGGCTCGATTTTAAATAGATATATATTTAAACTCAATAATACAGCCTAAAATATAATTTTACTGCACATTTCGATAATCACACTGATAAACAATAGTGTTGTTGACCTATTTTCTCGCGAGATTTCAAAAATGCACGAAATCAAAACAAATCTCAACAGTTCGATAGAATGTGTTCAACAGCCTGTTTATGGGATGTAAGGACCCATAAAAGCGATATTAGTGAGCAGCAAAATCATCGTTGTATTAATTAGTTGGGAGTGAAACATTTGATTCAACTCGTAAATATTTAAAACCGAGCCGAGAATGCCGCCTCCAGTTGGAGGCGGCGAATTTCCAGTTTTCGTAATGGCGCCGGTTCTGACGTTTTCCTGGCATGTAAAATATCAAAATCGTTAAAAAAGCCAGAAAAACGTCAGATATTTCGGACTAACGGTCAGTTATAGATGTTGTTTACCGTACTTGTAGACTTTTATGGATAGAACTGCCCACTCCTGTGTATTAATAGTTTGATGAATATAGGAAGTATACTAACAGGGATAGACATTAATTTTTCGATCCACTTGCCCAAGGGCCAGAAAACTCAAATTCTGACTTGCTCGAATGTAAAAATTGGTAGATTGAAAATTAGTAAGAAGACATCATCAATTTCAATAATTTTATTTGAGTAACTCACAAATATAATGATCAATACGTTCTATTTGGTAAGCTCAATTGCTAGTTAAAACATCGATGGACCTAAATTTTTGGCATACAGTGTCAGTGTTTGTGTCAAATACACCTGAAAACTCAGATTGCCGTTATGCAAATAAACCTCATCAGCATTATGCTAACATACCTTCTTTAATTTTTTAGGGATGCGCGGGTATGATAAGGCAACTCTCAGCGATCAATTGAGTTAAAATTCCTCTGATCGATATGACGTCACAATAAGCAGCATGATGTCATATTTTACTATGACATCATGCTGCTTATTGTGACGTTTGTCAATTTTAACTTTATCTCTGGTCCAAATTATAAAAACTACAGGCGTAAATTGTCACTAGAAACTCTTCTAACTGAATATATCTTTGATTTCTCTGTATAACATATTATTAACATTGATGACGTCAGAAGCATGTTTAATAGAGAAGATCAATGTCGGGAGACAATTCATCGGAATGCAGTGTAAACAATGCCGAAATAAGACATATTTAATACAGATATCCAAGATCTAGATGATTGTCAGTTAGGATATAATCAGGATAATACAGGCATGGATATTTTGTTTTATCAGCGAGTGTTATAAGGTAAGCAGATAAACATTTATATGGCTTGACCGGCCTTTCCTCTGTCAGTGTGTACAAAAAAAAGCAAAAGTGTAACACTACCCCGAATATTATGAAAAATGCATTTGGCAAATATCAAAAGCATATGACCTAAAATACTTGAAAATTGCTGCTAGAATCCTTTGCTTCGTTGTTGTAATTGAAAAATACGTAGTATTTTCAATGAAATTGAAGAAGTTGAGGGGGGTTTCCGATAAATATGGAAAATATTTATTTTATGCGATTAACAATAGGATTCTAGCAGTATTACTAATAAACATGAACTAATTCCAGATCGAATTATTGTATAATACATACAAATGAACTTCGAGGTAGTGTTACACTTTTTGATTTTTTGTTAAGGTAAAAAATTGATATTTTTTTAACTGTCACGTGATACCATGGCACGACAGCTTCAAAGATCGACTCGATTCCGAAGTAGAAATATAAAATCTTGTTGAACACATTCACTTGATATTAATATATAGCGCTGTTTTCATAAACATAAACAATTTTTAAAATGACCATAATTTCGACCATCATTAAACTCAGAGTTGCCTTAACCTACCCGCGTGTTTCTCCCCCTAACAAATGAACGGAAAAGCCATTTGAAGTGCGATTGTTGCTACCAACATTTTTCATGATCAGGATAAGTCGTATGTTAAATATATTCGATCCAATAAATTCTGTGCATAATCAAATAAGATGAAACTACATCATGCTATATGGTATTGTCAAAAGAATTCAACATAATTATAAGATGAGGGCTTAATTTATTTCAACTAGCAAGGCAGATAATTTAAATTCGATAAATGAATAAGCGTCATTACGTAACGATTGACTTACCTAAAATCAACACTGTTCCGAATGCAAAGTTGTATAGTGAAAGTTTATGATTACGTTTACAAATTATTTTTTATTTATTATTTCTAGTCAAATTTTCACTTGCCCGATTGGACAAGTCAGCTAGTGCATAGTTTCACTTGCCCGAAATGAGATTTTAGTTGTCCCGTGCAATCGGACAACCGTTAATGTTGATCCCCGACTAATGTATATGCCTATTGCTACTGATCTAGATAACTGCTCTTTTTTGGTATATACAAGACAAAGAGTGGTTCTCTTTTGATGATGTAAATAAAGCCCTTTAGTTCAGTGCTTAAAGCAAACCCCAAAAGTGGGCACTGAGTAAGTCAGTAAAGTGCCACCGGAGACTTAACCAGACTCGGAACAAACGTAGAGTGGATACATGCAAATGCAGATTGGAATTAAGCAAACCCAGAGTGGCCCCCAAAGCATATAGACAGAGCAGAACCCCAACCAAACACATACCGGTAGTACAGGTCCTACAGCAAGGCAGAGTAACCATGAGTTAATGCAAAGGTTTCTGAGTGAATCTCTAGGTAACCCCAATTCTGAAATATCTGACGTTTTCCTGGCTTTTTTAATGATTTTGATATTTTACTTGCCAGTTGCCAGGAAAACTGGCAAGTAAAATATCAAAATCGTTAAAAAGCCAGGAAAACGTCAGATATTTTGGACTAGGAAACCCCAAGTGAATGCTTAGTAAACCCACTATGGTCCAGCCCAGGGTTATTGGGGTACTTGGGGGTTGTGTCCAGTAAGTACTGTTAAGTTTAATGTTTATCAATCAATATTTTTCAATATTTGTTTTTATATTTGGCAGGACTGACTTTTACCGGCTTATGAAATCAAAAGATGACAAATTAGGATTTCCACCAGGAGTAGCTGCCAAAATTTTGCTAACTGTAAGTTCATTTTTTCAAAATAAGTTTGCATTGAGTTTGATTTAAAGATTCTTAGTATATATCATTGCTAAGAGACTATTACCGGTACACTAAAAAGTTTTAGAAAACTTATTCCAAAATATGAGAAATTTATCAGGCATGCATGCTGCCAAACGCAGGAGTTTCAGCAAAAAATCAAAAGTTGCTCTATGGACTTATAGGTAGCATAATACTAAATGCAGATATTTAATGCACATATAACAATTTTTTTTAACCATAAGTCATTATTTTTTTAAAAGCTACTTAGTACTGACATAACCTCTTTTAATCCTCCTTGCTCCAAAAATCATGAAATGATGAAAGGTGAAATTCTGATATCAAAACAGTATTTTAAGCAGAGAGTACAAGTTTCGACATGGAGTTTATACATGTGCAGCCTCTAAAACCTTGACAATTAAGCCTGAAAGACCAATTTATTACATTTTCAATAATTCCAAATTCAAAAAAATCTTTAAGGCATACCAAAAATACGATGACCGTACAAGAAAAGATGATGAGGAAAGAGAGAAAATTTTGCAGCAGAAACTTCGGCAAGGTAACATTTAAAAAAAAAAAACTATGCTAGATCAGAGACATAAATAACAGAGATTGGCAACTCTGCCAGTAGCGTGTTTTGTTGTTGAAAAATGTTACGGGACCAACCTTACCTTAAGAACTGCATATTATTAAACTGAGATAATGATCTTAAACCAAAAGTATATTGTTTTTATGAAAAATGTGCATAGGTTTTAGATGTTTTTGAAACAAAAAATTGAAAAATAAGATTAATATATAGAAAATATATTGGCCCGCTATAAAACATTGGCGAAATCTCGGACGACGGGTAGCCAACTGCCTCCTAAAACTCCTCTTTTAATATTGTTTATAAGACATAAACTCATGAAAATATAATATTTTGAATGTTTTGGTAATAGAGTTTAGCTGTTTATATTTCGATATAATTGTTTATTAGAAAGATATACTGATTTAAACTGTGAATACTTTACAATAGGGACTGCAAGATTTCGCAAGATTTCGATCAGTTGCCAATCTCTGTTATTTATGTCTCTGGCTAGATGTTGTTATCATAGCGAGTTGAAAAAATTTCAATTTTAAGGGTAAAAAATATATACTATACTATTGAAATAAGAGTCAATATTTTTGAAATTGCATTTTTCAAAATTTTAATTTGTTGATGTCATATGTAGGTTACCGGTATATATAGACCTTTTTTGTGCTCTTTGTTGAATATGAGTTTAAAGTACCTTTAATATCATTTACTAGGACATTAAAACATAGGTATATTTATAGTGATTCACAAAGGTTATCAAAATTTATTTATAATTCATGGATAGAATCTGCAGTTCCACCAGCTGCCAAAATTGTGGAAATAAGTTCCGAACCTGAGACAGCATCAACCCCCAGTACTAAATCTAAAACAGTCACTACTAATGCAGGCCCAGTCCCTAGTGTAAAAACATCAGCTTCTGACCCTAAACCCCAGTCAAACCCATCCCAAGAAGACAGCGAGCCAGGGACCTCAAAATCATCCAAAACAGAAGAGGAGGATCCAGAACTTGTGGCGTAAGGATTAAAACCTGCATGGTTTTCATTTAAGGGATAAATGTATGTTCTACGAGAGTCAATCAAAAAATACGAAGACAATGTGCCTGTCTATGATATATTTTTCATTAAAGTCATAACTAACAGATTAATTTATGCAACAACACTTATTTTATTGATATACGAAGTTTCATTCCATTTAATCAGAATGTATTTTTGATACCCGATTTTAAAATCAACATGTTTTGTCACCACGTCGCACGGTAACGCTGAAAACATGATGTCAAGATGATGCACGTACAATTAATATAAATATCAAATCTTTATATCCCCCTGAGTCTTTTTTGCTTTTCACCATACAATTTAAATCGGCACTATATCACTTTACATGTAATTTGTTCACATTTGTTCGAAAATCATGAGTTAGTTCCTCGAAGTTTTCTTATTTTTTACCGCATGTCTCTTCGTTTACAGTGAGAAAATCCCTGAATGTCAAATGGCGTTTATTCTTTTGATCAAATATTTACAGATATTCTACTCTCTTTCGTAATGTTTGATGTTCAAAATACATTTACCACAACCCCCACAAAATGTGTTAGAGTTAAACACAAATGTGTAAATAATTTTTGACTTATTTTTTCCATCACTGAGCATTTTCACAGGTTTTATCGGCTTTTTCCCGAGTTAAACCCATACTCTTTATACTTTTCGTTGTGCCCGGCGACGTCAATATTTTTAGTCAATTTTAAAGAGGACTATATGTCTTTAGTTACTGATATCTGTTCAACAAATCTACATATCCCGTCATTGTTTGGTACATAGAATATCATGACAATTCTTAATTTGAGGTTTCAATATTATTTGGTTTTAAGCCCAATTTATGGAGATATTGCTTTCAACATAATATGGTTTATTGTTGACAGAACACAAAGTTTGACCGTGCGCCATGACCTCATTTTTGCATGATTCGATTCTTAATAATTCTTAGAAATAAGGGAATTTATACATGAACTTTTTTGATTTCAAATTGTTTGAAACAATTGCTAAATTATGTCTACTAAAATTAGTAATAATATGACGTTATATAACATAGCTATGGCAAAAGTCTTCGTATTTTTTGATTGACCCTCGTAGCAATGGACAACATAGGAAAATTTGTACGTTGATGTGCCAATTCTTGGGTTTGTAATCAGCTCTCGATCAGCAGTATGCAAATGATTAAAAAAAATGAAAATTTGCAGGTCTTCCATGTTTTCTACAAATAATTATCAATTTTTTAATTTTTAAATCAAAACTAACCCAAAAATATTTCTGCAGGATGAGCATAAAAAGTAATTTCAAACTGATTAGGGGTGTTCTTTTAGCCATGAATCTTTCACTCAACATCATTATTATATTTCAATATATAAATGTAATACTGTAAATAAAATCGGCAATTATTTTCAATTTTTGCATTTGATAAATTTGAATTTTTATATCAAATTTTTTATTCAACAAAAGCAGTAAATAATTTCATTAAAAACATCACAAAGTCCTTTTTTTAAATATGCTATCAACAGTTTATGTCAAACTATGTTTCAAATTAAGACACATTTGTAAAATATGTTGGATCCGGAGGCTAGGTGGGCAACAAATTAACCATCAGATCTTCCTAAAAATTTAGATATTATTTGTTTATGGCTATAAACTATCATTTAGTAAAGAAAACATCCATATATTTTAGCTTCAAAATTTAAATATTTTGCTTTATTTTTATACTGAACTCTTCTTTTTAGGAAGATTAATATAGTCTAAAAATGGCCAAGACCATGCACCCAGCCCTCTAAAAATGCTATCAAAGGTTTTTGCCAAACTAAAGTAATATATGTTTTGGTGAATACACATTTATAAAGTATAAATGATGATATTTAATAACTATATTTAAGTCTATGCTCTAATGATTGCACGGGTCATTTTATTTATTTGTGGATAAATTTTACTTATTGTAGAAAGCAGAAAGTGTTTCAGTCAAACCCTGAGAGTTACAACGGCGCAATACGAGATAACTACACATGGTCTCAGTCAATCACAGATGTTGACCTCCGAATTAAGGTAAGTTGATTAGACATCATTGGACAAAACTTTTAATCTTTATTTCTCTTTAGTTTATTGGATGAAAATAAAAATCCACAATTTGGTATTGGCACTTATTCCTTAATTGCTTTGATCTCTTCAGTCACAGTTATCCTTCTTTGACTAGTAGACATATTCAAATTTTAATATGCTTTTATATGTTACTTTTATCCTAAGTTTGCAGTTCTCTAAAGTAATATTTCTAAAATTTATTATAGTACATGTATATATTTAATTTTTATAAAATGAAAGGATGGAGTTTGGATTTTTGTTGTTGAATTTCACAACTTATGTACTTACATGGCCTGATATCTAATACATTAATTTGTTGAAACATAATGGGAAACCTTTAAATTATTACTTATTATATAATGTTGAACAATTCTTATGCAGTGAAAGTTGATTGAATTAGAGAGAGAGAGAGAGAGAGAGAGAGAGAGAGAGACAGAGAGACAGAGAGAGAGAGAGAGAGAGAGAGAGAGAGAGGTGGGGGTGTGGGGTAGTGTTTACATATATAAACCATACTCATGAAATGAGAATTATTTAACAATGTTGCTTAAAAAAAAATTCATAAAATTCGAAATAAATCAAAATAATAAAGAAACAATTTAACCATATCTACAACAATTTAATCACAAATTTTTCTGCCAATGGCTTTCATATTCCTCATCTAAATTTTTCATACGCACATATTTTTCAGTCAAAAGCCTCTCTGTCGTGGCATTTTTCAATGCATTTATATTAGGAGTTGTGTTACTTATATATTTACTCAAAAAAATATATTGCTTCACAATAAGAGCTACCAAATTTTAAAAAATTCTCAATTTTTACATTTGATTCTTTGGAATATTCTTATTCTATTTTGCAAGAAATTATACTTATAGGCATAATTATCATGCATCAATTAACACATATCAATGCATATACATATATTTCATATTTACGGAAATTTTTATAATTAACATTTTAGATCCCGAAATATATTGTGAAAGGAAGAGATGTAAAAGTAGAAATAGACAAGAAACACATCAAAGTGTCACACAAAACAGACAGTGGTTCCTGGTTAGAGGTTGTCAATGATGATCTCCCTTGGGAAATCAACAAGGAGGAATCCATGTGGACTTTGGTACCAAAGGAACATGTTCATGTAAGTTTCTTATCTGTCAAAATACACACTGTAGATAAAGGAACATATTCATACAAGTTTCATACTGTAGATTCCTTATTTTAAGTGAGTACATATTTCTGCGAGTCAACTGTTTTTCATCAAATCGCGTGAATATGAAATCTCGAATGCCAAAATTTTATTATGATTTCTTTTAGTTTACATGTGTTTAAAAATTAAAGCGAGATTTTTAAATCTGCGAGATGTGCTTCTCACGATTTTACGCAGATATTAATTTCTCACTTTTAATTAGGAATTTACAGTATCTGTCAAAATACACCTGTAGATAAAGGAACATGTTCATGTAAGTTTCCTAGCTGTCAAAATATACACTATAGATAAAGGAACATGTTCATGTAAATTTCTCAACTTTTGAAATGTACACTTCAGCTGTAGATTTCATTATAGCAGTGTGCTTGTTTTCACCCCTTTAAGCTGTTGTTTATCATTCAGCCTGTGTATTTATAACCCATGTTTGATCTTAATTATCTGTAGTTTTTTTTTTCCTGTTTGATATGATGCATGTACTGTACTTTGATCATTGGAAGGCATGGGTTTGAATATTTCAGAATGCGTCTTTTTTTGTAAGTGTGAAGAAAAATGAGGAAGCTCTTAAGCTCTTTTTGCTGACTCGGCTATTAAATATGTTTCAAGTGGAAATCTTAGCCAGCACTTAACGCTCAAGACCAAAAAAATACACAACAAAACAAAAACAGATTGGATTATTGCCATGTTTACGAATAAGTTGATTTAGATCAAGTGCAGCAATTCATTTTCCAAAATGCACCAGTATTTAATCCCTTTTCTGAAAAAAAAAAATGAAAAATAAAAAACCATATGTATTCATTTCAAAGTGTTCCTTTTAAAGTATTTCTTCCTTGTTACAGGAGATGTATCTACAACTCAAGTTACTGATGTAAATATGGACGTAAAAGCCGTGATTTTTGCAATGTTTCCCTATGGTTCAAGTTTAGGGGGAAAATTGCCATTTTGGTTAAGAATGCTTGGAGATACTTGTTTGAAAATTGAAGCAATTTGTTTCTGAGATTAAAAGAGGAATTGCTGAAAATATATTTAAACAATAAAATGCCTTCTTTGGTGATTCATGCGGGATAAGAAGAAGTGACCTTGCAGAAAAAATACATGTAAATTTTTTCTGCAATGATCGCTACCTTCATAACCCGCATAAATCATCAAAGAAAGCATTTTATTGTTTATATTTACATCTTTCTTTTAAGTATTAACATATTAATGAATTGATCATAAAAAGTAAGTAAAAGTAACAATAGTAAATTATTATGCACATCAGTACATTAGATAAAAGAAATAGCCAAATTGCCATAAATGGGAATTTGAGTTTGACACCATCATGATTATTTCGTGCAGTCCGTAATTTTTCTTAGATTGCTGAAGGTTTCAACTGATTGATAAACTGGTAAGAACTAGATTGTGTAGATTTCAGTCCTGTCAGTTTCTATACAGCTGTGAATTATGATCAATTTTTGAAAGAAATAAAGGAATCATACTCAGTGGATGTAAATATAATTGGATGTACTTGTAGGTGTTCCAAAAACACTTTTGGTAATAGAAAATTCAATAGTGATTTATAGTACTTGAATTCTAGCTGTTAGTAATCATAGTATTTAATAAAGGAATCAAGGAAATTCAGACACCCTCAGATTGGAATTTTGCTGTGTGTGGGGAATTCTTCAAAACAGAAACGTAAACAGGTGTAATATTTCAAGGTTTTGTTATTGAAAGGTTTTATATTTATTCTATCTATTTAAAAATAGATATGAAGTTATAAATAAAAATTGAATAGTTGTAAACATGGTGTCAAAATATCTTCCTGTCAACACAATCTGCAGCCAAATCGCAGGTCATTTACGGCCCTTATTTCATGAATGGCATTTCATTGTGCAATACGAATTAATGCTCAAATTTAAGTTATAGTTGTTCATGAATATTAAATAATGTTATAGAATAACAAATAAATCATAATGTAGCAATATATACAAAGGCAAATTAGCAAGGTTTTTTCCACTTGCAATTATAATGCACTATATTTCATATTTCTGAAAGTGTTAATTTGTTCATTTTCTATATTTTAGAAAATAATGGGGAAAAAAACATAGTTACAATTTTAGTGACATATATTGATCTTTTATTCTTTTGTTAGATCAACTTGGAGAAGAGGGAAGAACGATGGTGGGAGTCAGCGTTAACTTCTGAGGAAAAAATCAGTGTTCGTAAAATAGACGCAAGTCGGCCAATGACAGATCTGGACGATGAGGCTCAGTCTAAAATAGCTGAAATGATGTACAATGAACAGCAAAAGAGAATGGGGAAACCCACATCACAGGAACAAGTCGGTTTTTATGTTTTGTTGATATTTCTTTCATTGTCCAGTTGGGAAGGGAGGGAGGTGGGATTTGTTGGGGAGAGGGTGGGTGCATATATATAACGATGGCCTTCAATCAGTAGATGTATCTTATGTTTGTCTGTTAAAGTTTTGATCAATGGTTGTATTGACTTCTGCAAATAAAGTCAATTGAGTTTTTGTCAAACTCAAGTGTATTACTTATATAGTTATCAAAATATTCCCAAAAATATGTAGTTGATGTTGATTCATTCATGATTTTGTGTTTATTGATTAAAAATAAAAAAAAATTTGCAAGATTCTAAACATTTTTTGGCTAAATTTTCCATTATCATGAATATTTAGTTTTATCTTGATAAGAGCAATTTATTGAAGTGTCAAAAAAGTAATTTCCTTACAAAGCAGAACACAGTAGTGCAAATTTTATTACTGGTACATGTACTTTGCCGTGTAAACTGAGGAAGATAAAAATAGGAGAATCTTCATAGGACGAACCAGTGACCTAAATTCTTTTGTTGTTTAGATTGTTAAGCACTTTGTTTATAAGGAAGATTAATACCAATCAAATGAAATTCCAATTATTTTTTCATTCGGATTGTGATTAATTTATCTTGTTAAAAATCACCCTGCTGCTCTGTTTATTTAAATTTCAGTCAGTGGATAGGATGAGTAAATAAAGTGCAATGTATGACATACAGCTGAAGTGTACAGAAAATTAAGTGTCAAATGACCATTTGATTATCATATTTAAAAAGGCCTTTTTTAAAGTTGCATGGGGTTAAACACATTTTGGAGATATTTTTTTAAAGTCTTACCTCAGTTGTATTTTATTTTATTGTTTATATGAGAAAATTTCTTTAAAGATACAAAGACACCCCCCCCCCCCCCCCCCCCAAAAAAAAAAAAAAATCTGGAATGAAAATAAAGAGATCTTTAGTATATACTTTATTGATAGAAATTGTTATATAATGAGAGTTACCCCCCTTGTACCATTGCAAAATGAAGCAAATATAAATCGTATAGCAAATGCTGATATCCATGCAATTATTAATTTCTTAATAATTTATTTGTTTGAAAAAATTGTGTTTAAAAAATTCTTTATCAAATGTAATCCAGGTAGTGTTTGACTCAAGAGTAAATGCAGTTTAATTTTAATGATATCTGTAATTATCAAATTATTTATGCATTACTGTAATTACCTGCTATTTTGTTTTATTAATCAGAAAGTTCAAGACATTCTTAAAGATGCTTGGAATGCAGAGGGATCCCCTTTCAAAGGTCAATCATTTGACCCTTCAAAAATCAATTTGGGTCAAGGAGGGGTTGTTACTATAAACAACCCAGAAGACCCAATGGCTAAGTGACCATCCAATGAGAGGCAAGAACGATAAAACTGTGTTTCTATGTCAACATTCATCTGTGTTTTCTTTACCTGGGGAGCCAATGAAGATAAGTCAACTAGGGTACACAGGAGAAATTAAAAAAAAAAAGCCAACCTTTAGTGTGCTTTGTGATCTTTGCTGATTTCTTTTTATAAGCTGATAAGGCTTAATGCACCTGAGCTGTCCAGGAAGGAAAAAAGGATTGAATGTATACATGCTGTAAGACCAGATGAAATAAAACTGGATACCTTTGGTATTTTGTCTACCTGGACATTGATTTGTTGATAGATGACATGCATGTATCAATTACTTTTGTAATCAAGCTGGTTTTACAATGTTTTTTGTTTAAAACAGGTAGAAAAGAGGACACTGTTTGAAGGAAATGATTTCTTTTGTTGACTGTTTCAGATCTTATCATCTCAAACTACTTCAAACTTAAAACATATGCATCTATGTTGCTTTTCCATTTTATTTTGTTAATTTGAAAATTTGTGTCATTAAAACATTACATGCATATTGCAACTTCATATTTTTTCAGGACTAAATATTGTTTTACTTTAAAACATTAATATGTATGATGCAAATCATTAAAATAAAATATTTTTTACATTGCTATGATTTCACAATTTTTTTTTCACTCAATTTACAATTGCTGTTCAGGTCATGGGCATGCAGGCTTTGTATGGGCACATGGATATAGTTGGGTTGTAAGCTTTATTAAGCAGAAATTATCATGGAATCAACTCATTTATCAAAATTGTTTCTTTGGACTTTCATTCTGAAAAGACTTTGGGCAATGCATAACAAAACATTATCTTGAACTTTTTGTTGAAGCACGCACTGAGTGCATGATATATTGAAGAGTAATGTATCCACTGTGTTTATGACAAAATGCACTATTGGTGTTTTGTTTACTTGCCAAGAGGTTTTTACCTACGTAATTGTATAGAGTTTCTGCGTTGTCATATGTTCACAAAAAAATATAAATAAAAAAAAATCTCTTGACAGAAGAGGGATGGGATTAAAGTCATAAAAACCATGGGAGAAGATATTATTATAATGTCTTCCTTTTATTTTTGACTGTGAATACACATAGAGTTATATTATTCATACTGGACTTTTTTCAAACTATGCCTTAATTGTCATGTCCAAAAAACACACCAACATGCACAATTTTATTTCTTATATTATTAAGGTATCTTTCACTTATAATGTAAGTAAAACATGCACAAGATTTCTGTTTCTTTATGAAAAAAAAAATCATATTTTAGAAAGTATGAAAATTTAGAAAGCCAATATATAATACCATTATTAATTACATGTGATTGGCAATTGTTTTGTTAGCTTTGTAAACAAGCATATTATTTCTGGTACATGGGAACAAGTTTTAAGGACTGCTCAAGAAAATAGCATTGACATTGTTTAGATTCAAGGAACCCTGATTTCCAATTGCAACATTAGTTATTACTGTTACATGTAACATCTATTACACATGTAACAAGACATTTCATTTCTTTGATGGCTTTTATTCTAAATACTCTAAGAAGTCCTCGCGTGTGTCAGTGTCTATTTGTAAACATTTTCAGGGTGCTACCATTTATCTGTATAAAGAAAATACACCAGTCAGAATATGCCGACATGCGCGGATCTGGGGGGGGGGGGGGGGGGGGGGGGGGGGGGGGGGGGGGGTGTCGGTGGGGGTGCAGACCCCCCTCCCTGGAAAATGAAAATTTATTAAATTTACATAGGAAAATTATCGCAAATATGCCTCAGACCCCCTCTGGCAATCACAATTATCCTTCGGACCCCCTTGGAAAAAAATTCTGGATTCGCGCATGCAAGAAATTATAGAATAGAATTGTTATAATATTCTTTGCTTGTGATTTTAAATTATAAACGAAGTTTAAATGTTACATTCATTTTCATTTTGTTAAGCAGGTACCCTTTATCAGTACAAAGTATTTTAATGACTATGCGCGCGCCATTTTTGTTGGTTACTTTCTGCATGCACACAAAGTAGATTAATTAAATAGGGCTTAGATTTGTTCATTAAAAATGATAATAAATGAATGTTTATTTGTTCGGGTTTTGGTTGCTGCGTTGTTGCTTTCATTTTCAAGACTTCCTCCGTCTGTACTTTAAGAAGGCAGGTGAAAATCCACTTTCCCTGGAAAATAAACAAGACAACGTACATTGTGCAAGGTTTTTTGGTGGGTATACATGCATGTCTGTGAAGCTTTTAGCATGTATTCTTGTCAAAATTACATTACACCTACGTGGAGCACATTGATCGATTTTGGTTTGTAAACTTTCGCGTCACAACAAAATAGTTGTGAGGTAAATTTTATGTCAGCTGTATTGTACTAAGAGAATATCGGAATGATTTTAATCAATCTCATGCAAGCGGGTTTAGTTTCTCCACATTAGACTTAATATTTTTGAGTTCCGATATTTTAAAGGTTGTATGCGACACCTGTCGATATTTTAAAATGTGGATAAAAGTACATTATGATTGAAATACTTTCACCGTTTTAGAATTTCCAAAATTTACACATTATTTGACCAAAAAATATGTTTTAAATATTTTTGGAAAGGTAAAAATTATAAAAGCCCCAGGGGGATTCGAACTCATGACTTACATGTTCATAGTTAATGCTCTAACCCATTGAGCTACGCTGTTAGGTAAGAAATTTTGGAAAGATAAGATTTATAAAAAGCAAGTTAAAATATTCTTTGTTAGTCACGTGATCAAATCTTGTGAAGCCCGAAGGGCTTCTCGGGGGATTTGATCACGCACCAATCAAGTTCATATCCAGTTGAAAATTTTAACATTGCTGTTTATTTCTTGTATTTAGGAATTTAGATGCTCTACGTTTAAAAAAAGCAAATCGTTTAGAATTATAACCATGTTTTTATGTTTTGTGAAACCGTTAAACCATAAGTTCGCGCGGTGTCCATTGTACATGTAACGTCAAAATAAGACCTTTTGACCCGATAATAAGTTCACACAGAAATGAACGTTTATAATTGCTTTTCTATATGTTCATATAGGAAACTAATTTGAAAATATACTATCAATTGTACATGAAAAAATGAGAAACAAACCTGAACTAGACTCTGGTTGCGCCACTATTGTTTCACTGTCTGCCATTTTTTCAGCTGAATAGAAATAATTAAGAAATAAACAGCATGTTAAAAAGTTCACTTGGATATGAACTTGGTTGGTCACGTGATCAAATCCTGTGAAGCCCGTAGGCTTCTCAAAAGATTTAATCACGTACCAACCATGTTCATATCCCGGTGAACTTTTTTACATTGCTGTTAATTACTTATATTTACGTTTGAGAAAGGCAAATCGTTCAGAATCATTCATATAACCGTGTTTTTAGGTTTGCAATAATGCAGCCATCAAACGATAAGCGCGTGCGGTAATCATTGCGGTAATCATTGTGGCGTCATGAAAAAGTTCACTCAGAATTGAACGTTGTGATATTCTATAGGTTCATATAAGGAAGCATATTTGCAAATGTAAATACATGTATACAGAATCATCATCGTTAGTGTTTTTGGTCCACTCTGCTCCCCACAAACCGGTTTATTGGCTAGCGATGATACAGAATTTTCGCTATTCTATAGGTTCAGACATGTATAAAGAAGAATATTTGCAAATGTGAATATATTATATATAGAGGATATCTATATTGTGTGATTTTATATTTGCTTTATCCAACGAGTTGAAATGGTGTATATATTCGCGAGGCTTGCCGAGCGAATATAACCATTTCAACGAGTTGGATAAAGCAAATATAAAATCACACAATTATAGATGTTCTATTTATCTCATACAATTTGATTTATATCATGAAGCTTTTGAGACAGCCCATAATATGACCCGAATTGATTTTTTCAAAGATTAAACGATGATGCAACGTTGTGTAATGCGGTTATTGTGACCTTGCGCAATACAATTTAGTACGTCATTTCGGAGATAAATATAACTGTTTTAATGTAAAGTTTCACTGAAATAAACCTTGAAATAATTGTTTATCTGTAAATAATTTTTCTTAGAGCTTAATCACTTAATTAAATGGAAATGCTGATCAGAAGACTTGAATAATCAAGTTTGTTGACATACACAAGTTGTGAATGCTCGTTAGTTTGAATTGACTCGAACGAGGAACAGTTGTTGATGTTTTATAATACGAACACCAGCCAAATGATTCGAAGTTGAAAATATTGAATTAGGATGCTTACTGCTGGTGAAATAAAAGTCTTGGGAGACATTATTTCGGTAAGTTCTTGTATAGAAACACAACCAAAGCGTTCTGTTTTCATTTCGTCGTCAGAATGAACTCGTTGATAGCTATATATCAAGATTTGCAGTTTTATAAACTTCACAGTTATGTGTTTTCCTTTATATTTGTAATTTAAATCTTCGACAAACTCCATTTTAAATCAATTTTTGGTAGTAGATATAGCTTTATGGAAAATACTAGAAAGTCTTCGAAAATAGGTCACTGAAGCATTGAAGCGAGGGGCTGTGTCAAAAATAGTTCGGACCGGAAGTATTTGATATAGCATCACCCGTTTGATAAAGCAAAGGTTTATCACACGGGTAGTATACACTACACGTATGAGATAAATATATTTATCACATGTTTATCTCAATATGCGGTGGATATCGCTCATGGGATAAATTTTTGATATTCCACTGTGTGTTCTTACGCCACGTGACATCATAATTAAACATTACGTAGGTTTAGCCGGTTGATTGACGTATAATGAAAAGCTAAAAAATAATACAGTTGAATAGTGTTGAGTTGTAAAAGTGAAGCATTAATTTTTTTTTATTTTTTTTTCATGAATTCATAAAGAAATTGTTCGAAAATGAAATGTTTGTTTGTTAAACTTCAAGGAACTTTTTTCCATGCGTAAAGTTGTTGACGTCTCGTAGTTAATGTGTTGTGCGGCTCACAATTATAATTTGTACAGAAAAAATAGAGATGAACAAAAAACGTGGTAAAACACGTGATAAAAAGAATCTCTCATGATTTGCGATGGTATATGATTTTTATCCAACTCGTTGTGTGTTTTCTATCCCCTCGCCAAGGCTCGGGGATAGAAAACACACAACTCGTTGGATAAAAATCATATACCATCGCAAATCATGAGAGATCCTATATATATATTTTTTAAAAAAATGGAATTAACTTTATAGTTTATGTGACATTTCACAGATACCAATATACATTGGTCTTCAATATAAGCGTCGACAAACCATACCTTTATTTCTAAGCTGTGCCTCGCTTGGTTCATCGTGTTCAGCTGCTTTTAATTCACCTGATGGAATAACAGAAACATTAATTTATTGTTGACAGTGGATAGAAGTACTACTCACAATTATATTGTAAAATGTAAACAATGTGATTGTATAAATGTAAACTGAATTTCCGCGACGTTAGAAGCTACATGTAATATTCGAATATTAATGTGTAACACTTTAAAGGTTATGTAAGTTTTTCAGACTTGTTAGATATTTAAGAAATTAACTCATTGTCTACCCAGGTTATTGGAGTATAACATTGGTTTGGGCAGTTTACACGTTATAATCGACGTGTAAATTGCTCCAACACAGTTTATACTTGTATAACTTGGGTGGATATTGATTTCATTCATTATAATTTAATTTTCTGTAATTTACTGTACAAATTGAGTGCATTTTGACGTATCTTGTGACGTGCAAACCAGGTTATACAAATCAAACTAATTTTTTTATCCAATTAAATGCCGCGTTACAACCAGAATTAAATTATACAGTAATAAATGTAGCTACATGAAAAAGTGAAATTAATAAAAAAAAAATATATGAAAAATACTTAGAATACCGGAGTGTCTTTTAAATACGTTTTAATAAAACACCTGCTACTGTTCCATATGAGCCTCTTGATGTTTTCAATTCTATGCGTCAAGTCAGCAAAAGAGAGTGTTGTAGTCACCGGTGGACTTCTTTCATTTATATCTAATTATCTATACTGCAGGAAAACCCATACGGCGTGTATCAATTATATACATGTATGTGTGTTTCGACTCTTCTTAAATTCACCGTGTTAGTGCATCCAAGAGGTACATGTGTGTTATATGGAGGCTGGGTTGCAATGAGATAAATACTGTTACACATGTTGTATATTTATGTAATACCAATTTACTTAAAAATCATATTTACCGCTGCTACTGCTCCGTTTCACGGCCTCTTGGTATTTCTCCAAGTTCAGTTTAAAGTTCTCTAGCTCAGCTTTCAAACTGGAGGTTCGCACGAGGATTTTTTCTGCCTCGTTTTTATCCAGCACCGTGTCCCCATCCCACTGCCCCTCCCCGTCAATCTTGTCTATCTGACCACTCAGAAAGGCACTCTGCAATCTCACCTGATTATTCAGCTCTAAAACACTTTTTTCTACGTCTTGAACGCTAGGGATACGGTACATATCCGACGCCATTTTGGAATTATCTTGAAATTATTTCATATATTCCCCCTTTTCTTTGCATATGTTAAAATCGTTAAAACTTTCCTTTACATTAATTTTTCCTGTCTGAAATATGTGAATTCGGTATCAAATTTCTTTTACCTGTTTCGATTTATTATGTCCTTATATGCACTTGATTATTTTAAGCAATAAAATGATTTCTTTGGTGATTCATGCGGGCTATGAAGGTAGCGAGCACTGCAGAAATAATATATAACCCGCGTTGGTTGCGGTGGCTACAATACTCGCTACCGCCATAAATAATCAAAAAGCATACTCAGTGGATGCAAATATTAAGTGTTATTGACGCTATGACGTTCTGAACTGCAACCGTACTACTGGCGCTAATGGTACATTGTAAATACTAGTAATGCCAGCAAACCATTGTAGTTCATGATGTCATGCATGATCACTGGGAATGTTGTTCATTACTAGTCCCATGGTTTTATCTTATTTTTAACTATTCTAACAATACATATATATATATTTATCACATGTTTATCTCAATATGCGTCGGATATCACTCATGGGATAAATTTTTGATATTACACTGTGTGTTCTTACGCCACGTGACGTCATAATTAAACATTACGTAGGTTAAGCCGGTTGATTGACGTATAATGAAAAACTAAAAAATAATACAGTTGAATAGTGTTGAGTTGTAAAAGTGAAGCATTTAATGTCGTTTTATTTATTTTTCATGAATTCATAAAGAAATTGTTCGAAAATGAAATGATTGTTTGTTAAACTTCAAGGAACTTTTTTCCATGCGTAAAGTTGTTGACGTCTGGTAGTTAATGTGTTGTGCGGCTCACAATTATAATTTGTATAGAAAAAAATGAGATGAACAAAAAACGTGGTAAAACATGTGATAAAAAGAATCTCTCATGATTTGCGATGGTATATGATTTTTATCCAACTCGTTGTGTGTTTTCTATCCCCTCGCCAAGGCTCGGGGATAGAAAACACACAACTCGTTGGATAAAAATCATATACCATCGCAAATCATGAGAGATCCTATATTTATATATATATATATATATATATATATATATATATATATATATATATGCAAATATTACTCGAAATTGAGAGATGTAGAGATAAAAGCTTATAATGAAAAGCAGGAATAAAACCATACATTCTAGTAAACACGTGTAGATTACATAAGATGTCAATTTTTTGTTGCCACAAACTACCCATAGTCCTCTGCGTCTCTGCACACAGAGGTTTGTTACAAACGAACTCTGGCGGAAGTCTGTTTGCTGCCATTGAATGATGTGTCGAGAGTGACGCACGCTGACCTAAAAACTGTTCATGCCATGGGATCAGAGTTAACTGTAACCTACAAACACATTTTAAATCCTTCAGTCTCAGATTACTTTTGCATTTGGAAAATTGTGTCGTGCATACAACCAATTTAAGAGTCTTTCTGGTCGGGAAAAGGGTTTTTTTCATGATTATAAACTGCTTGCTCTGGATGGAAGGTTCTTTGATTTTGGTGAGAGGTTGAGGTAAAATCTGTTGTCTTAATTTCATGTAATTACACAGGAAAGGGGGGGGGGGGCATCCACAGACCTGCATAGAGTCGTCATATACACTATTGAAAAATGTACTATCACAATAGTACTTATGAAAGTGTCAAATGGAAAATGAACAAGATCTAGATTGAAAAACTTCCTGAATAGTTTTTTAAATATTTCCCGTGTAATGAATAGTTTGTTGACATTTTTTCTAATTTTTATTATATTATAAATGATATAAACTCGAATAATTGGATATTGACTATTTCTATTGTTTACTATTTGGTAAGCAAATAAATATAGTTACTATGCTCATTTCCTTAAAGATTAAAAAAAAACCCGACATCATTTACCAAAATCTCTGAATTAAAAAGCTGATATTGATGTTTTTAAAAAAGTGTACAAAATAAGAAAAAAATGAACACAAAAAAGAAAAACAAAAACAAAATAAATATTATTTTTTATTTCTAAAACATCATTATAAACCGTCATTACAATACATTTATACATCTGTACGATGCAAGAGTAGATGGTCACTTGGTTTAATGGTTAATTGTAAAAAGTACTATGAAATATACATTTATGTATCTCATGAACTAGCTGCATGTAAAGAAAATATTACACAGCAGAAAGACGGTGCCCCTCCCTCCCCAACAATGCTTAATATAGATACCCTTTTTATCAAATTAAACAGCATACAGACGTCATTAGTTGGAACTGAAATGATACAAAATCATACATAAAAAAAACATGCATTAAATCTCTAATTAGTAACACATCAATTCTTTGTGATACATGTAACAGAAATAATATTGTTTTTTTGCTTGACATACACATACAAAATAATATACAATATGGCCAATTTCTTCAATAATCTCTACATTTAAAACACAACGGATTTCACAAGTATTCGATTATGAAATTATTTTTGATACAGGTGTGCAAATGTTTGAGTCCATTGTAGAACCATTACTGTATAGAACAAGTCTTAACGTTTCGTCGACAATGTATATATATAAAACACACCGCCATTTTGTACGAATATGAATTGCATTATAATGAACATGTCGCTAGTTGCGGTAACATATGTTCATCGATCTACCACCATGGTTATAATCATCGCCATTTTCATCATCGGCGAAAAATCAAGTTTTCAAAAATCCCCATCATCAACAACTTTTCCTTCTCTCTTTATCTACTAGTATCTGGCGACATGCCAATTCCACTGTCGGTTTTCGAGGAAGGATGTGGGCCACCTTAAAAGGAATAATTCACACATCAATATGAATCTTTGGAGCATTTTGACTGTCATTGTTTTATTACGACTAAATCTAGTTTGCTATTTTCATATAATTTCAGCATCAACAAATATTCGTATCAATGGATTTGATAGCTGCCAATTAGAATATTTAAAAAAATCTACCTTTTGGAACTCGTAATCTAGAGTCGTACAACTTGGATACCTGCAAAGACAATGCGTGGCGGTGTTAAAAATATAACTACATAATATAATATAACTGCATAAGATATTACAGTCTTTGTTTCAAACACCATTGACGTATCAAATTCTTAATAAAAAGTATTCTATGATAAATACTTTGTATTAAGAGGCCAGTAAGTCCTGCTTATACTCTTTACTTAGTCACCCCTCCCCCCTTTTTCCATAAAGAAATCGACATCACAAAAATTACTGACATTACATTAGGCTGTCCAAAGATAATTGTGCGTTTGCCTTTACCTTAGAGAATCATAAACCAATGAAGGAGGTATGAATGTGTCAATAACTGGCCTCAATGATGTTCGAATTACAAAACAAAACAAAATCACAAACAAAATTAATGATTTTCATATAAATGCTGTGAGTATTCATGACATGTTCAAACAGTAAAAATAAATGCATCAATAAATGTCTGAAATGTTTGATTCATGTTGATCCCTAAATGTTATGTATTGAATAATTCCTAGGAAAAACAGTCTTTTAGCTAACTAAACAGGAAATTATCATTTTCCAAAATAAGGATTTTTTTTTTTATTAAAAAAGTCTATAATTTTAAACTTAAGCGTCTGGGTGACGTTAAACATAGAATTAACTTTGGATAGCCTTGGAACAATTGAAAGCATGAAAAGAATGAAACCAAACAACATAATACATATTTTTAGGTCTCACTTACATATTCTTTAATATTGATTTCAAAATCTCTTAAGTCGTCCTTTAACGACAAAAGTCGGTGATCCAAGAATTTTGCTCTGTTGGGGTAAAAATCATTTACACGTGGTTCATACCCAGCGTCTAAATACTCAATGACCCCAGCTAATTGTGCGTTTTTCAGCCTAATGTCTGCTGTTGTACTTTGTAGCTGAATGAACACCTCCTTTAGGGTGGGCACTTTATCCATTGTAACAGTTTCACTTACAACGTCCTGGAAAAATCACTTAAAGGTCCATGTAAGGAATAAACGGTATAACAATCTTAGTGACATTTTCAAAGATGGTTGTGAGAATTTGCCAAATTGTTGACCCCGCGTATCGATACAATATATACGACGTACATCATAAAAATGAAACGAGGAAAAAATAGCCATATTTAAAAATATCCAATTATAGACCTTTCGACGTGATCGCGTAAATATAAATATACTTGTAGGCTAAACATATTTCCTTGTCAACAAGGATATTGACGATCGAGTGACGTCATGTTTAAGGGGGATATTTAACAGTATACGTAAGAGTAAAAGAGGAAAACATTCGTTTGATGTAAGAGTTCAATGTTTTTACTTAGCTTGTTTCAACATAAACTTTATCAGAGTACTACATTGTTAATTAGTTGGTGTGTGGTCATTTTAGAATTCTGAATATTTTAAAATAAGTTCTGAGAGGGAAAAGAAAAAATTGTTTAGTTGGTAGATGGGGGTGTGAAAACTTGGACGTTATCAAGTTTCATGATTAAAACTTTAAAATAAAAGCAGATTTCTTCATAAACATATAGTATGTTATTTAGCAATGACGATTGTGTAGTATCCCTTTTGTAAGAAAATACTTCAACAACTTGAAAATGTACTAAGGTGATCGCGGTTCACTATCCACGCATATTTGGACCATTCAGCTATGTAACATTAAAGTACACCAATTCATTCTTTGATATTGGCTGAATATGTATAGCTGTGACGGTAAAAAAAACTCCCATCCAGATTGTGCATTTTTCTCTCCATTAGCTGTAAGAGTTACGATCCGAGTTCCACAAATCATATTGATATTACCAATACTAGTAACAATAAATATAAATTACATCACTTTAAGTGTCTAGACCATTTAACCTGACAAAGTTTTACCCCAAATACATACGTTTTAAGTTGTTTAACCCTTTGCAACAATGGACATTTTAAACCTTAAACAAAAATAAAAAATACGATATTTCTGCAGTTTTAACACGTTTGCTCTGTTGATTTTTAGTTAATCGTGCACAATAATAACAACAAATCAATGCTTACCCCAAATGGTCACGATTTTAGTCAAAAATTAATGTTTACAATGCTTTAGTAAGACATTTATAATAGTCAACCAAAATTTGAGTGTCGGTGGTCGAGTTATAAGCGAGATACAGAGTTCGCAATTCTTTGTTTTGTAAAAAAAATAAAAAAAATATTTGCATTTTAAATGTTGATAAGAAAAGTCCAGGTTTAGACCTAAAATGCATGTGATAAACACTAGGAACTGTTTATTTATGTTCAAAACGAATTAGCAAATAGAAAATAATCAGCTTGAAGAAGAGCTTTTACCGGTATATTGAACCAAGTAAACAAAAAGAAAGCACGAGCCATGTTTACATAACAATGAATTGTAAGCTCTGTATCTTGCTTATAACGACTACGATTGACACTCAAATTTTGATTGATCATTAGAAATGCATTACTAAAGCATTGTTAACAATAAAAATAGAAAAATAAAATTTGACCAAAATCGTGACCATGCCCCTTTAACAAGCGTTATCGTCTAAGCACTTATCACTACCTAGATTCATTTTGGCAGTCCAAACGGAAAAGCTGTGTCACTGAATATCATAGTTCCTTTATAAAGATTCCTCTTTTCCTGTTTTTTTTTCTTTGTTGGCAACATTTTTGGGAAAGACTTTTCAATTAAGCTTCCAATACGACTCAGATCAAAGCAATTTTTCCAGGGTAAGAAAGAACTGGGATCCTTGTCTTGAAAACTACTCTCTGGTATAGTGTCCCATTAATCGGAGTACAGGACCTTGATGACGAAATCAAATTATTTTCTCGTTGGGATAAACTAAACACTAAATATGGTTGATTTTTTCCAGCTGTTAGCGATCGATATATAATACCATTTAGAATTTCTTTGGAATGCTTAAATACAAATTCTCAAAATGTAAGCAATAGAAGTTTGAATGAATATTTAGACATTTTTTCTACCATGTATATTCAAAATTAACATCTATCGTTTATCAGAATTGCTCTGACCTGAAACCAGAATTCGTCTTTAGCCAGAAATTCAGTAATGTGTATCCTTCACTGGAATGTGATTTCATTTAAAGTACAAAACATAAGTTTTATCTTTATTTGACAATGTCTGTATGGTGCTAATGCTTGCTATCTTTTAAATTCAAATATTTTAAATCTCATTGTTCTCTACCTGCAATCCGGAAAAAAAGTCATGCTATAAAATACTGAAATTTGTTGGATTTAAAAAAAAAAAATGTCTCTGTTTGACCCTGAAATCTTGATTTGACTTTAATAATGATATGTGTCTTCACTTAAACGTTTGAATCATAAGAGTAATTGTATATCCTACATGGCATACATTTCGAGATATCATTCTCTTTTATACAGCCGATTACCTTAGGTTATGTGAAACTTCTAGATCAACCGTTGTTCAAACGCAGGACAAATCCTACCGCGTATAATTTTACCTTTCTTGTCATAATATCCATAATATCTTAAGCGTATACTATAACAAACACCAATAACCAATCAGAAAACTGCAACGCTTACCTTATCTGACCTAGTGTTCGGTTTAAATGCCTTTGTTTAGGTCACTCTGCTATTATATAGGATTCAAATACCATTTTTATTTGTTACTGTTATTAACAATAACAATGTTGTAACACGATCCAAGTACAAATGTACCTATTGCAACATGATCCAAGTACAATTGTTCTTATTTCTTTGTTATTGCAACAAACACATACATTTACTTGGTGAATCGCTGATTCGTCGCTTTTCAATAGAATTTTTCTATTATTACAGAAAAGTGCATACCGGTATTTTTACAAAAAAATTCTGATGTACATTTGTATTTTGATCGACCAACATTCTTTTGTGATGGGTGTAGAACACTGGAATTTAAACCAAACAGGAAAAAATGGCAAGCCTCAAAAACACATTCAAATCAATAATTATAAAATCTACAAAGTTGATTACCATTAAGCCAAAAATCATTTAAACTACGTTCATAATTTATTACAAACAATAGAATGGACTTTTAATGACTTTCGTGGACAATTGCGCGCTCATCGAAAAAGTAAAAGTCGAGAAATATGCAAAAAAAGACGAACCGATTGCAAAATGCGCCATTCCCCTACGTCCGTTCGCTTTATAGGCATAAATAAAGAATAAGATATTTCATTTATTGAGGATTATGAGATGATAATTTTGGTCGGGGCGTGAACAAATCCATTAAGCTCATAAGACTTTATAATAGATTTAATCAAGACCCGACCATAATTATCACCTCATAATATTCAAAGAATGATTCCTTATTATTTCTGTTTATAAAATTTTCATCAATTGTTCGGTTAGATATTAAATCATTGGCATTTTTACGTTACTTTCATTTCGTATAATTATTCAAACCCCGCTTGCGCCCCAACGGTTCGTCATTTACGTCATCGATGAAATGTATTGAACTATATGTTACAAATTTGATTCGTAGTGTTATCACAGACAAAGACACTGGAAAATGTAAATAGTACGTGATAGAACCTTTATAAAAACACCAATCTCACATCTAACACTTTATGATCATCTAATTAACTCGTTTTCAATTATATACCATTCGACAGAATTATTCTGCAAAAACCAGGAAGACCTTTCTAAAGTAGTAATGAACATTTGTTGCATATCAGACTTGGTAAATGACTTGTAAAAAGACGCATTATCTTATGATTTCTGACAGTGCATACTAGCTTTAAATTTGGTCGGCTGACTGGATTTTCTCAAATGTTTATAATTATTAATTCTTTAAAACATCTAACAAAGACTAAATACAATGTATCAATAACTGTAAAAAACAAATCCAACACTTTGTTCTATTCTGAGGATGGCATTAAATGGGAGAGTATTTTAAGTTTGTAATACGAATTGTAAATATTTATGTTATCTTAAACTATATTTATATTTAAACGAAAAATCGAATGACAGTGATTGAATTTATTGTTGAAAAACAATAACAAAGTACTTATTGATCACAAAAAAAAAAAAAAAAATTGAAAGTATACACATAAGCAAAAATACTAAAACGGCCTTGAATATACACGACAGTGATTTGATGCTGTCAGATAGCTTTCCTGTATTTTGTACTTCCCTTGAGTATGTTTATGCTCTACAAATTGACCCCAAGGTGTTGAGTGTGAAGTAAAAAAGGTTGAAATACTATACATAGATTATCAGTGATTGCCAAATCCAGAATAGTCAAGTTTTGTGTTTGTGAATTTGTTTATCACCATACTTCCTCTTTTTGGTATCTGATATACATTCTGTAATAAATAGAATACTTATGGGTTTGTTATTTTCACGAAAATTTCCATTCAGACTGAGAAATTTCAATGACTGAACTTTTGAACCACTCAAGCAGGAAGTCATCGGAAAGAGAAATCATTTTTTTCAAAATACCTGTGCTGGACTGATTCGTCTATAGATAAATAGATACGTTTTTCTTAACACGGGGCGGGGGGGGGGGGGGGGGGGGGGGGGGGGGGACTGAATCTGAATTCTTTGTATAGAATATGGTATATGGTGCTGCAGCATATCGTTTATTTATATCTTGAATTTTGGTCAGCCAGATCCATTGTATGACATTGACCTGATCATGACCTTGCTACGAGAATAGGATAGCCCAATCTAATTATAATTGATACCTTGACCAAATGATTTTTGTATTGCTGACTGTGTTGAAATTTCATGTTTTTGAATAAAACAAATATGAGATGACTTTATCCTTAAGGTTATAAGGAGTATTTTAGTCTGATAACTGTGTCCATGTTATTTTCATTTCTTTTCATTTTAAGCAAATATTGTAAAATATTGAAAACTGATGTTTTGTAGGACATATAGCATGCTAAGTGAACTGTACCTCTTTCTCTACAAGGATATGATCATATTTAAATTAAGATTTGTTAACGAAATTTTTAATGACAAATTCAATATCATTGAAATTGAGAGTAAAAGACACACGTTTAAAAGGGAATTGTTAAAGGCGACAAAGGTTTCAGAAGGGGTGAGGGGGTTTAGCAGTAAAAAAAAATGGGAATGGAGGCAGATGTATTACTTGCCAAAATCAAGGGACAAGATTCTCCTGCCATCTACAGTCTTAGTACTATGCCAATAACTCCCAAGCATTTTGCAAAAGGAGGGTACTTCTTAGACTATTTGGAGACGTGCAGTATTTTTACTATTTGCCATTTGTTTGAATGGAAAAGTCATTTATCGGCATATTTGTTTAAACTCCATAATTTTTTAACTTTACCATGCCAATATTATAGATTTAAACATGATAGTATTTTTTTTTTTCAATTATACAAAAATCATTTCGTAAAACTATTTTGGCCTGGGGCTGTTTGAAAGGGGAAGTCCCTATGTTCTGTACTATCTACATATAACAATGAAGTCAGTAGGGTGTCACCGATAGCGATGAAATGTTAGATATTGTCAAGTAAAATAAAACTTCATGAGAATACATAAATGAGAATTGGATATTATCTAGGTCATTTTCAAACACGGGTGACTTCGCTTGGTTGAACACCCTGACGTGAAATGTGGAGTTTTGGGTGCATCCTAGTCACAGAGGAGGAAGAGAAATATGGGCATATAAAAGATATTCCATCACTTAATTTGGTTAAACGACGAAAAAATGGCCGATAGCGACGACGATGATTATGTTCGTAAGTATTTGAACCGATGGTGGTAACCTAAAATTTAATAAATTAATTTGATATTTTGTAATTTTGATAATAAAATATCAATTTTGAATGATAACATTACGTATTTTACATGAGGTATTTTACATTTCGTATTTCCAGCTCCACTGATGGAACAAGCTGACGATTACATGATCATGCATCCAAAACTGGAGAAAAACTCCATTTGTATAATACATGCACATGATGGCCAGCCGATTTCTGACTGTATTAAGAAGAATCTTGAAATTTATACCCAGCCTCTAATCAAAGTCGAAGCCTGTGATGTTACAAAGATCCAAAGCCAAGAACTGAGACACCAAGTGACAGCTCTTCTTTTAACTCCGGATATGATGGCACATCTTGAAGCAAATTCAGTCTCAAAACAAACAACGTTACAAATTCCGGAAAATACGACCTGTGTTTGCTTAGTTCACGATTCAATAAACACTGAAGATGACGATAAAGTCAGAATGGTGCTGGAGAAATCAATTCCTAACTTTGCAGTTTGTAAAAAGATTAAGCTGCTGTTTCTACGAACAGCAATGATTGAGATTGTGAGTTTACTCGATAGATCGTCGAAAGAAAATTCATTTCCAGCTATCCTCCAATATCGATTGGAACCAGACTACATAGTTACAGTAAGTTGGTATTCATTTTTCAAAATCGTTCTGTAACTAAATAATCGTATATCTTTGTTTCAAAGGTCATTTATTCCATTTGACAATATTGATATCATTTTTTTCGTCAATCGAAACATGCTTTAACGGTCCAAATTACCATCTCTTTTTTAAAATTAAAACATATCAAATAAAATAAGTAAATTCTTTTTCAAATTGTTTCTTACTGACTATTTAACCAAATTAGTAATCATTTGAGGTTGTTGCTTTGGAACGCCAAGGGTTATGATAATAAACCTTCAATGTTGGTTACCGTCAAATCACCTTTTTTACCCTCCAAACTACAATGGATTCTGCTGAACTCATTTTTTTTTAATTCATTCATATGTAAATCAATGCATCCACAAATATGTAACTCTTATACATGTAATTTCATTCATAAAAGACACTAAATGTAAATCTTTTTATTCATAAAAATATGAAATGCTTCCTTATACATTCTGTGTTGTCAGAGTTATGTATATACTTCCTTGTATATTGATTATGTGTAAGGAGATGCGGCATAGTAAAGCCATTCTATGTTTACCTTGTTGTCAAACTAGTAAAATCTATATCAGTATTTGGGAACTTTTCTCTCCTTGACCCACCCCCCCCCCCCCCCCAAAAAAAAAAAACCCATCGCGATCGAAAATAAAAGCAAACAAAAAATTTAGCAAAGTTTTGAATTCTCCAAAAAAAATAAATTGTTAAAAAGGTTAAACAAGAGTAATGTTCGTCGACAAACAAGTTTTGTTGGTTGTTGTACACACTCTTTTGGACGTATGTATTTAGCAAACCAATTCTGGTAACTTATAGCCATAGGTAAATGTATGTTGCGTTTTAAATAACACACACAAATACATGAGTTATTCTCATTAATCCTCAATACCAACATAAAGTTTTTTCCACATCGTGTGCACAAGTCTACCATTTTACTTTATTACGGTGTCACCTATAGAATAAAGTTTTCACTGATCTAGATATAGACAATTGTTTATATATTGATTAATATCGACTTTCTTTTAACAGGATAAGCACATGGTACTCATTTTGTTCAAGTCCAAGAAAACTGAGCGAAACTCAGTATCTGTGATAGTAGATGGTAGACGCATAAATGCCAAGTACCTCAACCCTTACACGTGCTCGTTCGTTCCGTCCGGTAGGTGCACAGACAGACAGTTAGACAGTGTTGTTGTCGAAGTCTTCTATCTTTTTTAAAATTTACTGTGGGATAGTTTAAACTTTTCCGTTAATAATAAAACAATGACATTGATCCTTATCGCAATTACAATGTATAGTAGACTTTCGGCAATAATTTGTTCAGAATTCGAATCAGAAAAACAAAAACACTGTGAATAAAATTCAAATAAATGTCATTCAAAATATTACCAAACACACATATTATTCTATAATAGAAATATTTACGCGTATTTGATTAAGATTGGGTAGGTTTAACACATTTCATATAACATAAGGTTTATTTCCTAAAAGGCTTGCCATATGGAAAAATCATGGTGGATGTTTTGGTTTGCGGGAAATCAGAAGGAACGACGTATATAACAGTGGGGAACAAAATGGACTTGCTGTACGAAGAAATCAAGGACATGGCCTCCCCAATAGAGTTCCTGTGTCAAGTTCTGAAGCTGTCCTCGAGGGACAGGGAAACTCTGGACAGGGAACTAGGGGACATAATCAACGACAGGGTCATGGATCAATTCTCTTGTCTGGATGGCCTCGATTCTCGATATTCTTTTTTGGGTAAGTCGATCAATAAAATACAAACGATGCTAAAAAGGTTTTATAACAACCGATATCTTTCATTGGTTTTGTTTGTTTTGACTTCAGTTTAAACTTAAGTTGACTTCTGTATCTCAATCTAGCAACCGAATGATTAAATTCTTCAAGGAAATAAGAAAGGTTCTTAATCAATTTACTTTATCAAATTATTTGTTGTTTTAAAATATTTTCATTCAGATTGAGGCTTTTGTATATCTTGTCATAAAGTGATTTAAGAAAAGATTGGAATTATCTAGCCGGTTACTTTTCATAAAAAAATATATTATTTTCCTTTAGACCAGCAGATTGATAAAGAATTCCCTACAATGCTTCATTTTGGAGCCAAATATGGGCTCTCTTGTTTCTGCAAAGTTTTGTCGAAGGTGCCCGGGTTCCAAATTGCGAAGACAATAAGAAATAAATATGATCAAACACCAAGCCAGCTGGCTCAAAAGATGAAGTTCCTAGATCTTGCCGAAGAACTTAGTCCAGCGGACACCAGGGTATCAAACCGTACGTATAAATCAATGATACAACTTTGAATTGAGATTTGATATGATATTGTGATCTCAAATTATTCACAAAGATAACATAAGGCATACCATTACACAATGAAGCATTGAAAATTGTTTAATTGATTTTATTTTTTAAAAATTAGATAGCATGATGAGAGAGAAAAGTAAAACATTCAACAGTAAGTAATAAACTGTATATCCAAACTTAAAGAAATACTTTATTTATATATTATAAATATATTTCCCTATATAATTCATGGGGATGTGTTAAAGGATTCACCTCCAGTATGCACAATGAATAGATTTTGATTCATGTCTTTTCGATTATAACTTATAACGCAAAAATTCTGATTTTATAAATTTTATGAAAAAAAATTCTCTGAAAAAGATACATCAACTTTTTTTGAAAAATAATACCTTTTGAAAAAATCTAAACTGTTATTTAACATGAAATAAATTTATTTATGATCAGCGCCCTTTTCAATAAAAAACTGAAAACCTTTAATTATCAGAATTTTATTGGTTCATTTTATTATCTAAAAAACCCTCCCTCACGTATATATTTTAGAGTATCACACACTGCAAAAATCTGGACGTGACATGCAGCGAATACCTGTTGAAAGTGCTGTAAGTGCAATCTCATATCACGTGTTTTTTGTAGGGGAATACCCCAAAGTACGTATTGTACAAGACATAAAATATAATATAGGTGTGTAACACAACATGGAATGCAAAACCCGACGTATCAAGTGTCATTATTCAACAAAAGGCGATCATATTATTTTTTATTAGGTTGACACAAATAAATAAATGTGTTGTTTCACACTTGGTTAAGGTTAACACACACACACACACGCCCTTATATATATATATATATATATATATATATATATATATATATATATATATATATATGTGCAGTTTATTAGTTTATTAGAAAAGAGAACAGAGAAAAAAATGTGTTCTCTTTTGGAGTTACTTGTATTAACGTAGGTACTTAACTGTCATTAAAATTTGAAGAAAAAAAATTCTCTTCTTTGTTTTTGGTCTATGGTATATCTGAATCTATGAAAATACGAAATTGGCAATGCGTTTATTTAAAATGACTTGATTTCATGTTAAACAGGAAGTGACATTGCGACCACAACAAGATAAAGAACAGATTCTCAAAAACAGAACTGCATCAGGTCTGCTATCTAAATTTTACAAATTCAAGAAATCATTTACATTCTTTATGAATTAATAAATACATTGTGTACTTGGTCCTGGAATTGCTTGTCTTTTTTATCCATGCACTTGAACAATTACTTTATTGCATTCCAAATCAAAGAGACAATTGCAAAAATAAACAATATATATACATGCGGTTGAAATTTTGATACCAACATCAGTTTTAACGACGACAAATCCATAAAAAAATCCCTTATTGATACATAATACCTTATTATCAAATACTAGTATTCACAATTATTTGAATGTTGTATATATTTTGTTTTCACAGGACTCTCGGACAACTCGCGAGATAGCGGAGTCTCTGCATTGTCATTTGAAAGTTTCAAATGAAAATATAAAAACAAAGTCGATTGAAAAAGAATTTTTTTTAAAAAGAAAAAAGAAAAATGACAGTGTAGAATTGAAACTCAATACAGTAACTAATTTCCTTTTGATTGATCAGTTATGAATATGTACATGCATTGGTAATGATAGAAAAATAAACATATATATAAGGTAATGTGCACATCCGTTATAGTTCCAACCATTCTGATCACGGAGCAAAAGATGAAATTCCTATAGTTGTTGGTCAACAGATTGATGCATTTATAATGAACAATTCATTTGCCTAACCAAGTTAATAAATATGTGAATGTGTAGCCTTGCATTGTTTCCTTCAATCATACTCGATAACTTCCGGAATGTAATGAATACAATTTTTAAAAAATGTGTGAATTATTATACTCTGTGTAGTTATGGGTAATATTCTTGCCAAATTATATTCTGTCGTCCATTATTTGTTACTGTTATCATAACTGTGATTTTAACGTTTTGTATGATTCTTTGATATTTTTTGTTTTTTTAAATGCTTGATTAATCTGTTCTACATGAAAGATAGAAAAATCGGTAACTAACAATGTAATGCAATAACATTGGTGCTATTAATTATATGGTGCATGATTTGCATAATTAATTTGATCTGTATTTTACATGCAATATGGATTCAAATAAAAGTGTCAAATTGCTAGAGATTCTCATATTTTCTAGTATAGTAGGGTGGTTAATGAAAATGACCATAAAATTAAAGGTTATATGTTAGAAATACAGACGTAAATGAATAATATGGATGAAAGTTAATTTTAGCATTACTCGACACTGATATCAAGTTGAAAATATTATGGGAAATATTTTGATTAAAGTATTGATTTAGTCTATAATGGGATTCGAAGTGTCATGATAAAGTTTAAGACCTAGGACACTGAGAGAAAAAATAGAACTTTTCACCCCCCCCCCCCCCAAAAAAAAAGAAAGAAAAAAAACCAAAAAAATATCGAAATCCCAACGCTGACATTGGTGTTTAGTTATTGGTATCTACATCTGAATACAATATGATGTTTTCTTCAAGGTAATGTATTTCATCTGAACAAACAAATACATAATACTCAACACAATAGTGTAACAAATGACTTGAAAGAAAACGTAAGCTTGTTTTGGTTAAAATGGAATTTTAGGAACGCTTCATACAGTTTCATTTGGGTTTCATTTGAGTAAATTGGACACTTTTATGTTATGTGCTTAAATATCATCTATACGCTTCGACAATTTTCAGATGAGAATCATCAGAGTACATTTTTCCTTTGGCAAACTTTTTTTTATATGGCGTATCTAGAAAAAAAGTGATCAACCTATCAACACTTCCTAATTGAGCTCAAGACATGCATTCTCACAAATAGCCGTCGTTACCCTTTTCATGTTATTTTGTTTCCAGGGTGTTACCACGAAATATATTTTAGAGCCAGTAAAGTGCTGCTCCTATCCGGCGCATAGTCTTATAGTATTCTTAAGTATAAATAATAACATATCCTCACTTTAAATGGTCACTATGTAGGCACAAGCTTTCAAGTGAAGGCATTATTATTGCCTTAAAGCTATAGGAACTTTATTGATTTAACAAATTGTGCTGAAAATGAATGAATATAACTTGTACTTGTCCCTTGATACTTTTAATAAAGGAAGTGAGGTGACATCAACTTGCAATTAAGGAATGCCTCTATAGGTTATTCGTTTTTTCTAAAATAAAAAAAAAATCAACGAAGAATAAATATTTAAAGAGAATTGTAGAATGTAATATTACTGCAAAGTTTTATCGAATCGTAGAACAACCTTTTTAAGAAAAGTATTTCTTGATAATTGAGTTTAAAGAGTTTAAATATCAACTTAGCTCCAATCCCCCCCCCCCCCCCCCCCCCACCCACTAAAAAAATTATAAGACCTAGACCATGGTTTATTTTACACATAAATGGTTTCAATGTCACCAAAACTGCCTCAGACCGATTTCCGACCAGCTGTTAAACAGTTCAGTAACGTCAATTTAACATCAGGGATTTTGTAGGGGAATACCCAAAAGGTATCATTCTTTTTTATACAATTTATGCCAGGCACCGTGATATGCAGAATGTCCAATATCCAATTCCAACCAAAGATGTCATATTTCATGAGATTGAGCCATAATAGTTTTTTTTAGTTTTGTAATATAGCGTGTTGTTCAACAATCTTTAATTCTACGATGTTGGATGTATCATCTATTAGTTAGAATATTTCTGTTGCATATTTTTGTTTATAACCAATTTTTAATACACCAATTACATATTAATGTAATTATCCAATATATACAAGTATGTTAATGTCTACAGTATTTTGTCTCAAGAAGATATAATTTGCATTTTCCCTCTTTTAAAAAAAATAATTCTTACTTTATATTTTTATAAAGGTGACATGGCGATCACAAAAGGAAAAAAAACTGATTTAAGAATCAAAATTGCCTCAGGTGTGATGACTTACATTTGTGTTTTGAATCGATATTATCGATTTTGGTCCATACATGGACGGATAGAAGAGTAGTATAAGTCGAGCCAGAGCAAGTTAACTTTCTTTTCTATATCAATATATAACATTGAAACGATTTCAGGAAGACTTACCTTTGATACATTCAAAATCAAAAGTCAAGTCTCTCTCTCTCCCCCCCCCCCCCCCTCTCTAAATTCTTTGTATAAATAATTTATTTGAGTAGTAAAGAATAACAAGAATGTGTATCCAATTATAAACGTTATACTTAATATTGTATTTTGTGAGTACAACATATATGAAATTGTAAGGCGCATAACGACTTTTTGCCGCATGGGCTTTATTTCTGGTTGAGTTATTTAATCAAACTATAATTATCTGGACTTGTCATTGTATGACTAGCTGCTAGCTGATATCGATTGGTCAAAAATTTAAATAAATTAATTATCACAACCAGAGAAGAATAGATAGTCTTGGTCATTTTTAGACTAATATATAAATCTTCTTATGAAATTCTGTATAAATAGAGAGGGAACATTAGAATTTATGGATTTTTTCTTTACTAAAAGATGATAGTTTATATCTAAAAAAAAAAAATTAACGTTTATCTGATAGGTAATTTGGTGTTCATCCAGACTCCTTAAAAACTGACCTGCAAAGACATCCGTGTTATATCACGGTCTATATAAGTGAATGGTAAGTTGTGTGAAACCATGCAATAAGATATATATATATGTATAACTAGATAGAAATGTCTGTTTTTATTAAGTTTATCTACTGTTCGTTCAAGGAAGTTGATAGGTGAATTAGAAATGACTTCAACAAAATAAAAAATTAACCAAAGAAATTTCTCATGATATCAAAACTAAATGACCTAGTTGTAATCCAAGGACGCAATAAATATATACCAACCAACCAAACGGTTGAAATTTTGTACCATTTGCACGATAAACGTGATTTGTAAGAAGTTTAGAATGTATTCAATATGCAACCTTAGATGTAGAAGCAAGAGGGGTTTTTTTGGTCGATTTTGCATTATTTTCACATCAGCAATTTCTTCAAATGAAAAAGCATCTATCTATTGCTGTCGATATTTGAAATATCAGTGCACGTACATTAATACTTATGCTTACTTATAAGTAACACTCCCTCTTATTTCCCTTGTCTGTATAGTGAACGCTCTTATTTATGCGAGATAAATTATTTCCAATGCAAATCTTAACAGATTTCTTTTTAAAATTTCGAACAGGTTGATAATGGACTTCAGTTCAAATGTTATATAATTGAAAAGATACATTCATTTAGTGTTTTGGAGAGTATAAACAACCCCTATAAAAACAATGTAAAGCTAAATGCATGCGACAAAGGATTTGCATTGTTAGTGTTACACTGCTTAAAACATCCCAATTTTAAGAAGGGCAGGTAAAACACTTTTTTTCAAAGTCGATTCAAATAATGTTTTTAAAAAAAGATGCATTTAATAACCAAACATTGTCTTATAAATAAATGAGAATTCGTTTTAGGAGTAGGTCCTTACTGGTGGGTTGATTATATGCAATATAAGTTTGTTTAATCGTTAACAAATGAAACAGACCAATTTACTTTTGATTTGCTAATTTCATTTAAATGATTTTAAATTTTATTTGTTTTTACATCATTTTTATTCACACAATTTTTTGTGTTTTTGTCTTACTTCCTTATTGATATTCGTATTATTTCTTATTTATATAAAAAAATCTAACCTATTGTATATTTGTCAATCAATATATATCTTTACAGACTGGATTTGTCAAAATTGTTGATAATCAATACTCCAAAACTAAATAGAAGCAGTCCAATATTTCCGAATAGTAACATGTTTTCCCATATATACCCTCTGTAAACTCATTGTATCAGTATTATGGAGCAAAAAATGAGGTGTGAGCAATTGTTAGTTTACAAAAATATGATACCAATTTTACATATATGTTGATGTTGGAAAGAAATGAAAAGAACTGTATTTTGTAGTTCACAATGATAAATTAATCTCTTGTTACCACAAGCACGACAGGAAACAAGAAAAAAAAACCCAACTAAACAATCATCTGCGTGAAAAGTTTATGAGGGTCTGTTGTGATAAAACATTGAAGTATTAATTGTTAATTAACTGATTTCCCGACAATTTCCAGAAAAAAACGTCGGCTTAATTAAGGAGATAATTAAGCGATTGATAAATCTATAATAAATGAACCGTCCTCATGATAAAAAATTAATGCTTATAAGGTTAAACATATGGATCAATGATGAATAAAACAATTTCATTTACAGTCGTTTCTTAAATGTCGGAACGGAATATAATGTCCCCTTGTCCATTTAGAATTCAAAGGACCAAGGCCTGTCTTGAGCTTTTGGACATTGTTATACACCACGCAGACATCTACTTATTGTTTATTTCTTAACCTTATGAAAAAGGATGATCATTCGTACATTACATTATTAATTCAAAAACTAATGTCATCTTATAGAATAACTAATCGATGATATTCCCACATAATGTAAAACATCTGTTTTTTTAATTACAAAATAGCCAAAACTCATAAATGAATAAAAAATATAATTATTTTACTTTGCTAAGCAGAGAATGAACGGTTTGCTTTTCTACAAACATTTTCAATTTAATTACCCAATAACCTTGATGGGTCAATTGTGTAATAGCATAAACATGATACTTACACAGAGCCAAATTGTAAGGGAATTTCCAAAGATGACGGATAATCTATTTTAAAAATAAACAACAGTTGTTTTTTTCAAAATCGAAGTGGATTTCGAGTAGATATGACCTTTTGCTATTTTGTTGTATTGCTGTAATGTTTGTTTGTTTTAATTTCTGGAGGTGGGTGGTGGTTGTACCCTATTTATTAAGGCTTTTGGAGATTAATTAGATGTGCATGGTTTTGGGGTTTTTTGGTTGCCTTATTTTGTTTCTATTTTAAGGAAATGCAAGAAATCTTTAAAAACAATCTTTTTCCGACAAATTAACATACCGGTATCAGATAAATTCCTGTTTCGTGTAAACACATCAATTTTTGACCCTTCAAAGTTTTGACTTTAGTATTTACATGTACATTGTAGTTCTATTTTGGAGGAGAAAAGTTTGCGTTATTATCATATATGACAACTGAATTCCTAAACATATTTTCTTTGAATGTTTCAGACAAATTTATTTTAAACTCTAATGATCATAATGGATAGACAAAATACGCTTCTTTTAATTTATCTGTGCATTTGCCCCAAAGAGAGATTTAATTTCTTTTAAAACATGCATCAATTTAAATAGGTTTTAGGTGACTTTATAATTTGAAAGTGCCTTGATTTTTTAATAAAAAAAAAGGAGCGAACAACTGAAGTTTTAGTAACAAGATTTATTTTTAATATGATACTATTGGATTAGTTGCATATAACTCGATTATAATGAATGTTTATTTACAAGGATGACTTACATATAATAAAGAATATTGCACATGATACATATAAATAAATGTAGATGGGATCCGATTGAACAAATTGTTAAATCGTTTAATTAAACAACTCAATCCGACCATTCCAATCATTCTGTCAATCAATTAATCAAATTTAATTTAATTTGATAATTTTCTATTAATAAAATGCGAATGAAACTAGTATTGATACATTGGTCTTTAAATGCAAATTAAACCTTAAAAGTTTCTCATAGTGTAAACCTCAAGTTAACATGAGTAATTGAAACTTTATAACTTGTTTTTGTAAATTGCAAATTAAAGAAAGAAAGAGCCTTTTAGGGCCCGACCTCAACATATTCACTTTCATTTAACGACAAATTTCCCAGTTTAAAGAATCTCATTGAATAGAATGATTAAACCATTCCACAGTTCAAATGGAATTAACAATTTTTATGAGAAAAAAATGAAACGAAAATTAAATATCACAAAATCGTATGTAAAACTCAACAATATCTTAAAACAAATCTGTTTACTGTATAAAAATAAACAAATTTGAATTTTAACAAATAAGAAAAAACCCAAAACTAAACCGAGGGTATAAAAAATATGAGAAACAATGACAAAGGAAATGACAACAACGTTTTTCAAATACATATCAATATTGAAAACAAAAATTGAATTTCATCTCGTAGCATGCAAGACTGGCCATGCAAATTCTAAGATAATGTCACAGGGTTGAGGATTTGTCTTGCATGCTACGAGATGAATTCAACTTTCAATTTCAATATTCATATGTATATTGAAATCGAAAATTGAATTTCATCTTGTAGCATGCAAGACTGGCCTCCATTGCAAATTCTGAGTTAATGTCACAGGGTTGAGGATTTGTCTTTAGAGTTGACATCTCTCCTACTGAAAGCCTTTTGTGCTTGAACAGTCAACAACTGTTCTGTTCGTGTAGACAATCTTCGGTTAATTGGGTCATCTGATTCACAGGGCTTGAAAACATTTTAAAATACACACAGTTACCAATCGTTAATAAATCTAAATGCAATGAGATATCTTCATTTTCAGCATGATACGTAATAGTATTTAATAAATTCATATTTTGATAAACTGATAATTACTTAGCATAAACTGATACGTTGTTGAAACAGTTCAACTAAAAATTACCTCATGATCAGATGCTGTTGACAAGGACCTTTGGGACAAATTCGAAGCTGTTTAAATAAAAAATCATCAATAAATAAGCTTATCGCTTGTTTTTATTCAAAGAATTTAAATATTACATACAATGCTTTAACTACAAATAGCATTTGAAGGATAACGGTTAAAAACAGGTACCTGGTCTTGATAATGATTCGTCAACGTCTATCCCACTATCCTTTTTAGAAGACCTTTGAGTATCTTAAATGGAGACGTGAATCTTGTGAATCACACTAAACAACCAGGAAATCGTATTGCTATATCAAATTACAAAAATCAATAAATATCTTATATAAAAAAAAGTTCCTTATTGTTGTTAAGCAAGTACCTGAATTTTCTCTTTTTGTTACAGACTGTACGCTTTCCGCCTACAAAACAACATTACATAAATACGTGGATATATACTAGTAGAGTTTTTATTAATTAACACGAAAAACTCATTTCATATACATATGATTTTTACTTTTGAGGTTTTTTCTGTGGCACCTTCTTCCTGAATTGGTGGAACAGTTCGTCCACCTGAAATAAAACCATAAGCACATAATTTATAACCGGAAGTGACAGTTTTAATAGCTTTTATATACTACTTATTTTTTAGAAATACCTTATATCCTTATACCTTAAATGTGATAAAACCGTGTATAATCTATAAAGATTTGGAAAGAAATAAACAAAGCCCCTTCACCTTTTAAAATATCATGAAAGTATATACTTTGATGAGAGCAACCGTTTACCTGATATATATGCATTGTTTGCGTATCCTGTGCGTAGGTCGTTTATCTTCTTTAGATTTAGTTTCAAACTTTCCAACTCCAAAATCAGGCGAGAAACTTTTTCTATTAATTTTTGTCCGTGACCTCTGAGGACATCATCCTCATCTAATGTACACGATTCATGATGACCGTCCTCTCTCTTTTCAATTTCTCCTATCAATTGGGCGTTAAGCAGAGCGATTTTACATTTAGTGTCCAGTATTGCTTTATCTACCTCCTTCCAAGTTGGAACGAATTTGCTGTTAGACATATTACTTTTGTGTTCAAAATCATTGACTAGCAGAGTCTAACAAAATAATCCGTCTTTTTACTTTCAGTATTTACTAAGCTATGAGCTTAGGTTTATGACGTCGACTGAACTTGCAAAGATAACGTCTTCCCTGTTCGTTGGAATTCCCCCAAAACTATTAATAACATAAGATATATGCAGTTTCACGTGATTATAATAGTAAACATTTAAGCTATTATAAAAGTGTCGTTTAAAATGAAAACAATAATAATACTTTGAATTCCTCTCAATAATTTCCTCATATTGTCATGTTAATATTAAAACAAAGGCAACATTAGGTAAAAGTATTTCAAGAAAGTTTCAATAGAAGAACCATATTTCTTTTAATTTATAAAACAAAGAGTTTACGTATTTGCAATATAAGGGGTAATGATTTTTTTTCATTGCGATTTTACCATGATATTTAGATCCATTTAAAATTCATTATTTACCTAAATTAGAATTCAGGAAGTGTTATTGATGTCAGTAATATATATTTATAATTAGATAGTAAATATTTAGATCCATTTAAATATTCATTATTTACCTAAATTAGAATTCAGGAAGTGTTATTGATGTCAGTAATATATATTTATAATTAGATAGTAAATGTTTTTAATCAAACGTGTATTTATTTCCGCCTTCTCATTCATGTTAGAAGGAAAGGAAAAAGGGGATTCATCACTGTGATCTTAAAAAAATAAAACATTGGATGATGATCAATTTAAACGGCTGAGCTTAAGTCATATTAAACATTTTTTCCTTTTACCAGTGTTATAACAAAGGTATTCAAACTTTAATGTAGGAAATTAAGAAATCAAAATACATTTTTACAATTATGGTTAAGACATTTTATAAAACGGGTGTACGTGACTCTTAAATGCAAGAGTTTGCAAAACATTTTTATGATTTTTTATGGTAGATGATTAGACACCGATGAATGTCGGATATCTGCAACAGTGACATATATATATTGCTTTTCAGTAAGCAGGTGATTTATACCATGTTATGTTATCAAGGTCGAATAAAAGAAAGAAAATTTTTAGTTATCATATAATAACATGATTTATTAAATTTGTAATTATAGTTTTATTAATTGTAATTCATCTTGAACACATTCTCTAAAGACATATTATAGGCTGTATAGGAATTTGTAATCTACCAATCAAAAATCGAGTATTTCGAAATAATAACACACAATGCTTTGTATATTTATATGTACATATACAATGTTAAATCAGGTTATGTTATTCATGAAGATTGTGTATTTTCATTGGCTAAAAAGAAACCGATGAAAACACTCTCTAGAATTCAAAACATGACACTGAAGCTATTTGAAAGATTTTTAGATGTTGCATAAGCTTGACCTACCTATCCATATGAAGGAAACTCGTGACCTCTAAAGAGGTGTCTTTCATAACATAAAAATAGGCACAAACAACAGCTTTTGTAACGGAGAATTTGTGTATTTATCAAAAACTTTTGTGTGCTTATTACTACAGAATATCTGTTAGATACTGTAAATTGGCATGTGTATTAAAAAAGGTGACCAAACCACCCTATGCTATGCTTGTATGTTTGTGTAGATACTGATAATATCATCATTGTGTTCAGAACAAATACAGCTGACATGTACCGATTTCTCACATTCAGTACATTCAGCAGGGATAAAATAATAAAATCCCCACACTTGATATCTGTCATCTTGACACTTTGCCATTTAAGCAATGTACCCCATGTCATGGTGAAAAATGTAAATTATTGTAACTGATACGAGTGCAGGGATAACAGTGAAATCAAAACTGTCTTAAAATTGCACGTACTCTTCAACATGAATCCATTGAGTTTTATATGCCAAGTATAAGATGTACAAAAAATAATTAACGACCTAAAACAGCGCCTTTACTTTAAACGACGCTTTCAAATAAATATAATGATATTACATATCTATAAAAAAAAATATGTGTTGAAAGATAGATAGATAGATAGATAGATAGATGTTGATAGATAGATAGATAGATCGATAGATCGATCGATCGATCGATCGATGGATAGATAGATAGATAGATAAATAGATGTAAAGTAATGAAATACAAGTCTATTATCTTTTATAACCTCAAAAATAGTTAACTCGACAATACTAATTGTTTTTTTTTTAATTACATATTTTGATTTTAATGGCACACATATACTAAATCTTTATTTAATTATTTGATTATTTTCACAAAATTGGTATCATTTTTACTTCAATGACATTCACAGATGTTGTTAATAGTCGTACCTTTAATTTTGTTAAATACATCTTGGCTGTAAGTTTATTTACTATTTCCAATAGTTTGAAGATATCTTAAAACTATTTGAACATATGCTGTTTAGTCATAAATGGATTTAAAAATACAAAAAAAGAGTATTCATCTATATAAGTAATCAATTCAGTCTTTTCTATGTGTTTTAAAAATGCTACCGAAGTAACTAATTTGTTGATATCATCGTTTGTTGAAAATCACCATTATAAGCCTTATCTTGCATTTATGGTGATACTGTTGTTGATATAAGAACATTTAGTTCAGTAAGTAACTTCACTGATCATGTTTTGAATATTTCATCCTATGAATCTGCTCTCTCGCATACAGAAAACCCCACATTTTTGACCCGCTTAAGCGGTATTTAAATATTTTCAACTGGTAACACAATCTTTACTTTGCAGAGAATCATAATGTTGAAGTTATGAGGTATACCCTATACATTTTTCGTCTTGGCTTACGATACAATTTAAAGATAAAAAAAACTATCGTTTAATACTTTTTAAAATTGTCTTTTTATGCAAGAAAGAATATCAATGTGTATCCGATTTAAACATCTCAGTTTTTTATGTGTCATGTGATTTTGCACTTAGAGGAAGTTGTTGAGATTAGACAATCCACGCGCTTAAAAGAACATAGTAGAAATGGACGGAGGAAAAGGTTTATACAATGGTAAGAACTTAATATATTGTCTATTGCGTTATTGATTCTTCTTTCTTGGATTTGATCTACAAAGAAATGCAATTTATGCAATAACGTACATGAACCAATTTAACAAAAAGAGAAAAATGTATTATATTCCTATGTATCCGTATGACTCAAATGCTTTGTTAATATTTTCTAGACCCTTGGAATGATGCTGATGATGACTATGAGAAAATGGATTGTATATTAATCATACATACCCATGAAGGTGAGCCAATTGCGAGATTTATCCAAGACAACCTTAGAAGATTACAGGTATTGGTCAACGTCTGTGACGTTACGGAAATAGAGAGCAGAAACATTGACTTCCAGCTTACGCTTCTTTTGGTTACACCAGAAATGATTACCTACATGGATGCCTTTGGTGATTCTTTTCGCCCAGGACTTCATTTTGAATTGAACAGAGCTTTCGGTATCTTGGTCGATAAATCGGTAAATATAGAAGAGGAAACTGTCAAATCTGTTCTGGAAAACAAACTTCAACAATTTTATTCCTGGAAAATCATCAAATTAACACAAACTCAACCGACAATGATTCAAATTCTGGATCTTTTAGATGGTACACAGGTATCAACAATACCGACTACACTTAAATACCATCTTCAACCTTCTGTCATTATGGTAGGTTCAATATGCAAGTACCTTAAAAGTGGTTAGCGTACACTACAAGCATAAAGAATTTTTTCTACAATTTTGTAGGATGGTGACAAGGTCTTTGTACTTTTCAAAGGCGAAAAGAAGATGTCGGATGACGTTGTTGTACATGCTGGAAACCAAAAATTTGACACCGTTTACCACAACCCATATACTTTTGCCTTCACGCCATTTGGTAGGTTAAAGTCATTTATCTTAAATGAAGTTGCATTGTGAAGAGAAACAAATGGCGATCCAACCTGCATTGACTCCTTGACTAATTTACAAACATTAACTCAGGGGTGCGTTTTACAAAAATCGAAATCGAAGTAGTTATAAATGAATGGTTTTGTATAGATTTTGTTAGTTAGAGATTATTCAAAGAGACTGAAAATATTAAGTAAACGATTTTGTCGTAAGTTCTTTTGTAAAACGCACCCCTGTTTTATATGTAGACTAAATGGACAACATTAAACAATGATATTGGCGACGGTCATACTCATGAGATACTCATATTCTCCGGCTTCATAAAACACTTGATTTTAGTTGTAACATTGAAAATTGTATTTTTAGGATTATCTTGTGGCGAAGTAAGAATCAATGTATTCGTAAACAACGAGAGTGAAGGGAGCACGACAATTACAGTACAAAATAGACTGCACACCCTAAAAAACATGATGGGAGATATATTCTCTACATTTGAGTTTCTTTGTCAAGTTTTGCCACTTCCAGAAAAGCAGCGAAAAGAGCTTGATAATGAGCTTGAAAACAGAATGAATGACGATGAATTTGAAAAATATGTTGATCGAATTGTATGTGACTTAAGTCAATCGAGTGGTAAGTTTTCTTCCAAATATTAAGACATGCTTTTAGATATTGTAAATGTAACTCTGGTATAAAGATATTGCTTTTATTTTATCCATAAAAAATTAATTTGCTTGACTTTGGTATGGGTGCAGATTTCCCAACTATTTTGCATTTTTGTGCAAAATTCGGACTCGCAAAAGCCTGCAAATCCATGAAATCATCTAATGGATATGACGAGGCTTTAACAATAAGTAACAAAGATGGTGACACCCCGAGTACGCTAGCCAAGAAAATGGGATATGAACAGCTGTCAGCTGATCTTAATCCTTTGGTGGCTTTAAAAAAGTCACCAAGTGATCCATGTATGTATCATTGCAGTGTATGCACTTGTAAAAATTTCTTGCTTTATATTTCATTTGTATTACATTTCATTGCAATCAAAATTGTAATGATTTTTCTTGCCAACTTATGAACAAATTTGATTTAACTTCAAAACACATAGTTATTGAATTCTAAAACACAAAAAGATATAAACCTTGACAGAAGATTTTTTTATGTATGATAAATCGATGTTTGTTGAATTCCTAAAACAAACGTTTCTAGACAAAACAATATTTTTCTTCGTGTTTATTAATTTCAGATAGTCTTATGAGAGGAAATGAAAAGAAGAAAAATGGTATGGTTGTTATTTCTTGGTTTTTATTGATTCTTGACATGTAGTAAAATGTTTGACAACTCTCACTTGCGCACAAAAATTGTTATTGTCTTATTATTTGTAAATGATTCAAATGTTTTATTAAATCTCAAATGTGTACCACAATGAACATCTCCCACCAGTAAAATTTTTCAATCATGTAGATGATTTGTGTTTTTAATTATTTTATGGAATATAATTATGATAACAATGTAGCAATAACTGGAAATTCCCCTTTAATATCCAGTATTTATTTTTAGATCATCCACCCCCTTTACCAGAGCGTAAAGATTATCTACATGCAAGCATGAAGGGTGATCGACCAAAACAAGTACATTTTTTATCTATATAAAAGCACCCAACTGATTGGGGATTTCCCTCAAATATAATATTAAGCTATCTCACTAAAGTTGAACTTTAACTAACCTTTTTGTTATTTAGAGATTATAATTACATTTACCCATATACCTATTTAAGAAGGTTTGATGGTCGTGGCTATTTTTAGACTTTATTAATCTCCTTAAGAAGAAGAGCTCTGTTTAAGGATGTAGGAAATGACCAAAACGTAAAGCTAAAGAATGGGACTTTTCCTTAACTAAATGTTTGCTTTTGGCCAAAGATATCATATGTCAAAGTTTAAGGCAGATCTAATGGTTAATTTGTTGACCACCCAGCCTCCTTAAAATGTAAAACTAACAGTATTAAAAAACTTATATATTTAACGTATCACTACTGTTAAAGGGCATATTTTGACACAATAAACATGATGGCATACAAATATTTTAGGTAGTTTTGAAAAGAAGTCCCTCTGATATCGGAGGATATTCTTCTCGCCAAAACAGAACAGGTGATGCGGCATGATCATATTAAAAATGTGTCCCTAATACTTAGATTATCATTTACATGGTTTGAAATTTGTTTAAAGATATCGTATAAATTCTACATTTATCTTAAGATATTTAAAGTATGTTAATATTGCATCTTTAAACGCAACCTTTGCATATAAGAACATTATCTTATCAATGAAATACATGTATCTTTAATAAAAATTGAATAATTGAAATAGGATATTGGAAGCAATATGAGAACACGAGAAACCAACATACTAGATATTTTTCGGTAAATATCATTTTCTTGTTGTCGATTTAAGAAAGAAAAAATTAAATGCTCTGACGAACACAAAATATCAATGTTTTAGTTCGATGACGATTCCAAACTAATAACTGTGGTATGTAATACATATCCACAGGATTTTGGGGTAATAAAAATAGTATTAAAAACTAGCATATAATATATTTTAGTTACGAATTAGAGTTGTCATATATTTTCGTTTTTATTAGGACACAGCCTTTCGAACAGACGTTCCTTTTCCGACCATTGGAAGATCGTTTCGGAATTGAAGAAAAAGCATCCTTTCACATTAGTACAGTTTACCCTTCCTAGTTAATATAATTCTGTTTTGATGTTTTTTCAAATGTAAATCAACAATCTGAAGGCTCAACAAATCACCCCTCCTAAAATGTAGAGAAAAACAAATAAAAGTTAAGAAAATCCACTACACTCATTGATAAATATGTTAATGATTCAATGAATAAGGTATTGGTTTTTATTGTTTTAGTGTAACAACCTATACATAAAAATAAACATATATACAGACATATATATGTTAATTTTTCTTTGCCGTTATTGTATTCACCTATGCATTAGTTCCTTATGATACCTAAATCACCTAATCAAAGTGACCCTTATTATGACAATATAAAAAATCAATCAAACAAATTTTATATGTTTGTGACGATTCAAGTTTACATCTTGTATATTACTGCCGTTCAGAATTATTATTTTAATTTTTCAAAAACGACTTCTCTTGAAAGTTAAGCTTGGTTTTTTTTTACCATTTTTTTTTTATCTTCATTTGATTTAATGTTAAAACTTTTCATTTTTTTTTATCATTCCAGTTTAATTGTGTTTGTGCTACATTGTTATTTAAAGATATAACATAATCACTCACTTATCATAAATGATTGACAATGCGTAATCAGTCGTGGTAGGTAGATAGATAAAAGGGTATATAAATCACACTTCGAGCTACTGAGGATAACTAGTATCTCCTCAGATTGACATGTACAAGTCATCAAGCATGGATCGATCAAGCAAAGGTAAGTCTGAAATAAGTAATTTATGAAGCCAAAAATAAAGCCACGCACACACGTATAGACTAAATCAACGCAAATTGGATTTTGATACATTCTAGTGGAATTTGACTGTTAAAAGGAACATTTTGAATTCATTTTATTTTCAGCTGAAGATTTGCTGACTATCTTCTACGCTGATGATGCAGAAGCAATATGCTCACACATCAAAACATATTTCGAAGAGGGACGATTCCGTTTGCAAGTCTCCACGGTTAACATTAATGGCGACCAGGGCACACCATGCACTGTTCCCTGTAGTCTGGGATTGGTTTTACTCACCCCGGAAATGTTGAACGATCTACAAAGAAAATCAAATAATTATCTCAGAAGTGCTAGTGCACAATGCACAAAGCGAGCCTTTCTGTGTCATGACAGTGTTGATCTATGTGACCAGGCTAATGAGAAAATTCTTGAGATTTCATGCTCTGATATGACACTTTGGAATAAAATCCCCTTTGGAAATTCTGATGAAGGTTTTAGAATAGCTCTTTTAAACATAATGCAATTGATGGAATCTACTCCGAGTGCTAACCCAGTCCTACTTACTTACAAAATTAACCCAAAAAAGATTTCATCAGTAAGTTACAAATATTTCATTTTCTTGTATAGAGTATATCATGATTTACTTTATTCTGATGGAGTATACATTTATAACATTATCTCTTTATGTAAAATGTTTTACAGGCGAAAGAGCACGTCGTTGTTATTTTCAAAAAGAAAGTATCAAAAGGGGACGTTTTTGTTCATCTGCATAGAAATAACTTTCGGAAGAAAATAAAATGTACAGAACTAAATGATTTAACTTACACATTTAAACCAGAAGGTAAGAATTATTGAATGTCAATTGCATTTGAATTGTACTTTTTCTATTATGTTGTATTATGTTATATACCGGAATTTCAAATGTAAATCTAAGGTAACTAAATTGTTTGATTTCAATGTTTTGACAAAGCAAACATTTCTCATTAAAATAATTGAAAACAATATTACATTAAATCAACAATCATTATGGGAATAAGTAAACATATCGTTTGTTGTCAAAATAGGAATGCCTGATGGAGATATTACCATGGAAATCTTCATAAACAACATTACTGTTGGTAAGACAAAGTTCACCATATGCAACAAGATGGACAACTTTTCGTCCTTGGTGTGCGACCTAGTCAATCCTCTGGAGTTCTTCCTTCAGGCCCTGGATTGTGACGACACAGAGTCACTTGATCGTGAACTGGTCGATATATTAACAAACGGGTCGATTGGTAACAATCCTCTTGCTGGGTTAGAAGCTATGGATTTCAGGGACAGCAACTGGGGTAGGTGTAATCATACACCTAGATATTGAACCCAATGCCTTTTGTGGGACACCCCCCCCCAAAAAAAAATTTGTTTTTATGAAAAACCACATCCAAAATAAAAAACAAAGAAAATCTTTTTCTTCTTGAAAAATTTAAAAAGTGTGGTAATTTTATAAAGAGCATTACAATATGAAAAATATTCGTATGGAAGGGTAAGGTCAGTACATGTATAATGTATGATATGATATTAAGGACAGTTTATCTTGTGGAAAATTCATTTGTTTATTTACCCCCCCCCCCCCCCGTCCCTCTATACGCGTAATTAAGTAAACAAACGAGTGAAATGGGAGAGTGACCAGTAGACTTTGTATTGTTGTTAAAACATCCAATGCCAATGGTAATTTTCCGTTTGATAAATGTTATTATCTCTGATTGCTAATTGGTTCGCAAAATTTAAATATACAAAGATAATTTAGGTAATTTTAAACTTGAGTTCATTTATTTTATTGTGCTTTATTTAAGAGACCATGTTGAAACCAATGGTCAGATATATCTGCTTTTTGTCATTTGAATGATTTGTTTTAATTGATAGCAAAGAAATCAACAAGAGAGTACCCAACTTTGCTTCATATTGCTGCAAAGCTTGGTTTAAAGCAGTTTTGTTCTGCTTTGCAAAAATTTCCGGGATACCAGGCTGCCGTTTGTATAAAAAACAGACATGATAAAACAGCCAGCCAAATAGCTCTGCGTGCAGGACACACGGATCTAGCCTCAAACATCCAACCACCGGAGAACTTTGCTATGTTTCAAGACAAAGATGTTCAAAGTAACTACTACAGTAATTTTTTTGTTTTCCTGATTCCCGTATTTTTCAAACAATAGTCATCAAAAATACATTAAATACATTGGTTTAATTTTTACATCTTCAAATGATCTTAAATATTCCTTAACATTATAAGATTCCCGGTCCTTTAAACTATATTTTGGAACATAAATCAATTATTAAGATTTAGTTATGTCAACGTTTGTTGGTTTTTTTTTTAGATGATGATTCTGTTGGATACATGAAAATGAACCAAGTTACTTCAGGTAACGCGTACATCTGTAATGTAACTTGGTATATAAATATTCTTTCTTAAGAACGGGTTTTGATATAGAAGTTTTGTCAAAATACTCAGACTCAAGAATCTTTATAGAAAGAAAAAATATTTGAATGAGATAGTGATAGTATAATAAAATAAATAATGCTTAATATATTTTGATCTTTAGTGTTGACCAGGCGTGAAAATACATGTAACCCTCCACCGTTACCACGAAGACCAGTAAGTAAAAAATATAAATTCAGCATATATTTGATAAACATAAATATCAATTGTTAGAACAAAACCTAGTTTTAATTTTATTCGTAACGTTTTACATTTGATCAGAGACGCAAGAAAAGTTGGTATTATTCAGAAACTTTACATATTGACAATTCCTATTTCAGTCGGAATCAGATGAAGTGATTCTAAGACATTCTCGAAACAGTCAAAGAGGTAATCGTGATAAACAATTTCAAATATTTCTATATACTCTCGTCAATATAATTAATTAATATATCTATAATACTAGTATTCTACTACTTTTTATTAACATTAGTGTCATAATTTGTCTTGATACAGATAATACTGAAAGCGGAGCAAGCAATCTTAGTGTTTCTTCATTGGAGGACCCATTCTATAATCCAAGACAGGTAAAATGTTTCTTATTTTCAGTTCAATTTTATTCTTACTAGACTTGCACTCAATGCTTTTAATGTCAATGATATTCTAAAACAATTTATTCATCGGACAGTTACAAACATTAAACCCTATGAACGAAGCTCTGTCGAAAACGGCACAATGCCTATAGATCCTCAGTTCTAATGACCAACATAGATCATAAGCAATCCAAATAACACATGTATTATTCTCAAACATTTTTATAAATTTCAGATGACGGAACGGATGACACTAATTTTCAAGGACAATATTAGCTACTGTGGAAAATTGACGACAAAACTTTAGACAAGATTGACCCTGCAATGAAAAGTAAAAGGGTGGATATTTACATGAAGAACGAGCCAGGATTACTGTTACATGGATATATTATAATATAAAAATTAATGAAGTACATTGTAATTATTATATGAATATATAATACCATTTTGTGTTGAAATAGAACCTTTTTTTCCGATCTGAGAGAATGTTTGATGAGATTATCAGTAAGTGACGTTGTACATAACCATTTTCAAATATTGAATATAAAGAACAGAAACATATATATTGCACTCCGTTGTGTGTTGTTTTGTAATAGGCTGATATAAAATTTTGGCGCGTTCTTTACAGACGGCCATTTATTTGATTAATGTAATTTTATTGACATTGAAATCCACTTAATAGAAAATTTAATGAAATCTTATCAAATTAGGACTTTGCACCGTTACTCATTGAAGGGATTCCTGATACCGTTAGCAATTGTTCAAGTATAAGCTATCAGAAACTCTCCCTCAATTAAAAGTATCATCTGGCTCCATGATCACGAAACTTTAAGATTGAAAGCTAAGCTCACAATTAATTCATAATTTTTATTAACTTAGGAAAATGTAGTTTCCCTATCATACATGTATCATTTTTTTTTTCTCGTAGTAAAAAGTATTTCTCAATGAACTGAAAACTTTTTATATTGCAATGACCTGATAAAAGATTTTTTGATTTTTTTTTTAACTATTAGGAAAAAAACCCCAAAGAAATCGAGTACTTTAAAATATAAGCTGCAGGTCTGTAGCTCCCGGTCTGAAAAAATTCGAATGGACGACCTGGGAGATGTAGTGCCTCCCAGAGTAAAAATCATTAAAAAGTTCAAGTACAGTGTACTTGAAATTTGTGAAAACCAAATAAGGTCAATTTTTTTGTTTTATTTTTGCAATTTTAAGACATTTGTTAAACACTGCAAGAGTAAATATAAGTATAGCCCATAACGTATGTACATGTAATGATTTTTTATCCCTTTATTTTTAGAAAATGTTGCTTTTTATTTAGTTAATATTGCATTATGTTGCATTTTGTTGAGTAAATAAATGACCTTTCTTTATTCTTATATATGCCTTACGTTATATTTAGTAAAACTGAGCTTACAGTGTTAAACAGAGCACTACCCTAACCAGTTTCTATAAATATACATGTATTTAAAGACATCAATAAACAGATATGGTCAGATAAACAAAATAAGGAAAAAAACAAGGAAAAGTGACAGTATATTTAAGATATATTTAAATGACTTCCTAAAATAAACGCATGGGAAAATTAATATTTTCTAGGAAAACACATAATCGATACTAACATGTTTATCAAATATTGTTTTATGAAATTAGGGCAAATCAGCTTGTTTGCGTGTTTCAATTGAGGAAGAGTAAAATACACGGAATATGAAAGGTACAAGTACAGAACATTCATATTCTAGATACATTCACATTCTAGCAGCATTTTTTTTTTTACCAAAAATGTAGTCTTAAAAAAACCTAATCACAATTAGCAATACACATTTCCACCCAATTTAAAGGAGCTGGTTCATAGAAATAATTATTCATACATCACTTCAAGATTCCAACTAAAATCTTGACAAAATATAACCACTTGAGTTCTATTTCAACAAAATTATTTAACGGTTTTTGTAAGTGAGTAAAAAAGTACAACATATGACCACGTCAACAAAGACTGGTCACTTAAAAATATAGCAAGAAATTGTTCATTGTGTTGGATGTGTTCATTACCAAGAAGGGGGCCCTTGATTGTCGAGATTTTACAGTAAAAATCAAAAGTTTCGTAAAGTTATTTTTCTTTTTTAAATAGCTTTTGCAAGGTAAATGAACTTCACCACAATTACTTGGCTAATTAATTAAGAGTGTATTTTTAGACTACAAAACGTAGATGAATCCCAAAAATACCTTGCATTTCCAAAACACTCACTTATATAAATAAAAAAGGTCATTTTGTTTCGTATTAGTGTTTAGTCTACAAATATTTTGTTGTGATATTTCCTTGTTCATAAAGCCAAACGAGTAGTTTTTTTTAAAAATATGAATGGTAATTTAGTGAAAACAAATACACTTATATAAAACACTGTGCCGGATAATTATGCCAGTGCCAATGTGGCATTTTTCACCCTCTTAAGATGCAGTTTCGGAAAATTCATATGTACCAAATGATAGACCATTGTCTAGAGAGTACATAACCACTTTTGTTTTTAGTGTGTTTCACCTGACAGGTGAGATATTTACCTTTGAAAATTAATATCCCATAGGAAAATGATAATTCCTATAGGAGAAATGATTTTCCTACAGGAAATAATGACAATCCTATAGGATATTCTATAAATCCTACAGGAATTATATATATATATATATATATATATATATATATATATATATATATATATATATATATATATATATATATATATATATGAGAAAGGTATTTCCTGTAGGATTTTGATTCAGACAGGTAGTTTTTCTATAGGAAATGCAGATTTCCTATCGGATTTTATCAAATCCTATCGGAATTGAAATTCCTATAGGATGTTCTTCTAATCCGATAGGAAATTTCAAATTTCCTATAGGAATATTGTTTTTCCTATGGGAAAAATTATTTTCCTGCAGGAATTTATTTTTGAAAGGTAAATATCTCACCTGACAGGTGAGATACAATGATAACAAAGGTGGTAGTAAACTCTTTAAGCAATGGTCTATCATATGGCATATTTGTATTTTTCGATATATGCAGCTTAGACGGGTGCAAAAATGTCAACTTTGCACTGGCATAATTATCCGGCACAGTGTTATAAGATAACACCAAGACAAAAATTAAAAATCGGTGCAAGCGTCAAAAGAACGGCCACAAACTATTTGTTTTTCTAAACAAAAACAAAAAAATACATTTGAAATGAGAAAGAAAGAGTTTTTTAAAGTACTTGAAAAATCTACTCTCATACATATGGACAAGGTTTGAAATAAAAATCAGCCTAGCTCTTGTTTTTGAAAATGATTATAATGAAAAGACAATTTATTTCACTAATATATTTTCTCTATTATTATTATTTTCTTAATTGGTATCGTTAAACTTCGTGCTCTCTCTGAGCAGAGCAAGACTGTGTTGTATAGACACAACCTTTGGTTGAAGTAGACGTTCATAATAGCTCTGCAAAAAGGCGCAGCTACTTTTAATTTTATTTTTATATCATATAACCGACCGCCTCTTAGCGGCCGGTAATAATTATCATTGTTAAAAAAAACCAAATAATATATACTTGCCTAGGTGTATCTTTAAAGCTACATCGTCAGGTAGATGATAGCACACAAGATCTTGTAATCATTTTTATTTGTTTAAATAAAATGTGTTTAAGTTCAAAGTTTCCTTGTAGTTGAAGTATCTTACATAAATATGCCTTTAAAATAAGCAAAACAAAAATATTTTACTTGATTCTAGAATAGATAAAGCGGTATGGAACACCTCCATATTGTGAGGAATCTTTCTCCGGTATTAATAATTAAACATATATTTTCCCATCACACTGTTAATGTTTGATATCATTATTGAACTGCGTCATAAATTCAAAATCCACTAGAACTTTAACCTTTTTTATCTTTGTAAGACTTATGGTCAAACATTGTCCAATTTGAACATTTTAAATTGGTGGCTATATTTTTTATTATGATCTTTCACCCACATTAAGATCTTAAGGTATCCAATGTCATTTTTAACAATAAACTAAAATATGACCACTGAATAAACACTTCACCTGGGCTACAGGTGGATACAGATGGTGTTTCCCCTTCATTACATGTTATCTCATATATATATATTATAAACTTTATCTTGATTGATCACAATAAAACATGATGTTATGACTATATTGACTACATTTCACAACATGGACCATAAAAGTAAGTCTTACTTAAATATAACTAAAAAATGTATGTGTGTGTATGTGTGTGTGTGTGTGTGTGTGTGTGTGTGTGTGTGTGTGTGTGAGAGAGAGAGAGAGAGAGAGAGAGAGAGAGAGAGAGAGAGAATAGCATTGATAAAAGTGAATTACCCAACGATGTAAATTCAACGAATAACAGTACATGTAAGCCCAATATGTGAATTATTCACTTTGAAGACGATGAAAACATTTAAGAGTGGCTTAAGAAATTCAGCTTAGATTTGCATGGCAGGTTTTATTGAATCATACTTTGCTATTAAGGGATTTCTTGTCAAAGTTAATGTTAGTATTAAAAAAAGAAACGCTTCTCCATGACTGCATGTGCGAGAAACTCAATCACCTTAAAAAATTATGCAAAAGATCACTAAAGGCTTACTAAATATGTAATGGTATTTACGTTATAGATAATGGTGTCGTTCTTTACTATGCTGACGATGGCGAGAGTATATGTGATTTCATTGCATCTTCCTCCAAAAATTTTAACTGCACAGTCGTGAAACACAATATATGTTTTCGACGACCTCCAAAACAAAACTTAGTTTTTGTTCTCATTCTCACTCCTGAAATGTTAGAAGAACTATAAAATCGTGCAAGAAATTGTCTACAAGAAGTGACGCGTGGTTTCCCATACAAAATCTTGCTTCATCATGAATCTCTTGAGTTACAAAACAAAAGCATACAACGGACACTAGAGTATCAATGCCCTGGGATTTTGCAGTGGAAATGTTTTACAACTGGCGAAAATGATGACAAGTTTTCACAAAAGTGTTTCGAGATTTTCAGTATGACGAATATGAAAACCCCTCAAGTTCCAATGCTAGTGAATTTCAAGTTGACACCCAAAAGAATTTGGACGGTAATTTTGATATTTTGTTTTCAAATGGTTACGCCATTTTCATTTTGAAAGTTAAGAGAGATGTGCGGCCATCTTGTATATTCAAAAATAAAAATGTAAACATTTCTTAAACTTGCTTGTTTCTGCCCCAAACTGCCCAAATCTGTTGTCAAAAGATGAAAAGGCAATTAATATTAGGTTCTACATGTTGTTTTGTATGCAAAATACGCATATAGGAACAGAACAATGGCTTTTTAATCACTCAAAACAGCTGTAGAACTTAGAAATAAGAGAAGGGTTCATTGTTGTCCTCTCTACAACCATTTGTTAAGAAAAAGGTTTGCAGCACTGTTAAGGTCTACTTTGTGGTCGTGCCGACCAGAAAGTACAGGAAATGTTTACTATGATATCACACAAAACAACAAGTCATCAAAATGCTCAAAAATAAAGTAATTCCCGATTGTTATGGGTACGAACACATTAAACTACATTAAAAATTACCTCTGCGTGCAACTTTATAGTCAAATAAGTCCAACAACGTTAAATATAAACAACTGACCGATCGCGATGCACTTGTCGATGTGACGTCATACTGTAAATTTTGACGCATATTAATGTGTAGAGAGAGAATGGATCAATCAATTTTTTAACATGGGAAAATGTATTTCATAAATGAACGGAGCATAATCTTAAAACAATTATTATACCATTAAATCATATTTATTATGCTTGTTTTAATCCAGCATATTTTTATTTTTCAGAGCGTGTATTATTTCTTTTCTAGAGTGTTTAATGTACAATTAAGTTCGATGTATTTGACATTGGGAAGCCTATCTAAATCCGCTTTTTACAAGGGCGTACAATTAACAGATTATTACGATCTTTTGGATATAAATTAAGGGAATTTTTAATTTATTAAAAAGTGCTGCTGCTTCGATAAAATCTATAGAATGAATTAATAAAAACGTAAAATATTAACCGAAGGTCATATAAATTTCAACCGGAGCTCATTTCTTTGATATTTATTCTAATAAAAGATGAACCATATACAAAAAAGTAGCACATTTCATAATCTACTAGATAAGTAGAATTTAATTATCATTTAAATTTTTAATTTAAATAAGGGTATGCCCTTGTAATATTGAAATTTGTTTATGACCTCCATTCAGGATAATCATCAACACATATCACGTGACTGTCCATTCAGGGGACCACACTACGTCTCATTCAAAGTGGCATTTACTACGCTGTTTCATTTATTATCAAATTTCTATCATGAAAAATAACTTTACATAAATATTTTATAAATATAGATGCATCGTTTTGTGAACGTTTAAATCCGTTGATATTTTCATAGTAAGCCTTAACAGTGCTTCGTTGACTCTTGTACATTAATGTAGTAACTTTGCCTCAAAATAGGGTACCTTTTTTATCAGTCGGCATGGGATCTATTTTTAGAACAAAAAATTCCAGTTAATACTTAGACCTCTTGCGTCTTTGGAGGCACATTGATGTTATATTTTCACCGAAAATCGAAAAATGTAAATTCAAAACAATTGAATGTGACAGACATCTCTTTACCAGTTTCAATTGTGGTTTTTTTTTGTTCTATAAGTATGGATTAAATTTAATTAATTTAAAAAATAGGACAAGAGTCCAAAACTGAATTGCCTTTATTAAAAATATATACATATATTTTGCAATGAAAATATAACTTCAATGTACCTCCATAAACACAGACGAAAATATCTCGTGCGAATTGATAGTTTTTGACACCCGTTTTAGAATAGGGTACCCTCTTTTACTACAAAATTACAAATTAAATAAGCAAGCTTTGACCTTTTTCTCAACAAATGGTTGTAAAGTGGACACTAATAACTTCCTTTCATATTTTTCAGATTTTTATAATTTTAGTCTGTAGCAGCGCAGTTCTAAGTGATTAAAAGAGGTATTGTTGTGTTCTTGTATGCGTAATTTGCGTACAAAACAACATGAAGAACGTCATAGTTAGTGCTTTTTATCTTTTGACAACAGCTTTAGTCAGTTTTGGGTAGAAACAAGCCAGTTTAAAAAGACATGGTGACGCACAAACCCATGATTTAGCAAATATCGAATTTTTACACGATTTCCACATTTGTTATATATCATGTGAATAGGTGAACTTTAATTTGAAAAATTACGGTGTTCAAAAGTAAATAAATCAAATTAAAAAGAGAAAAATAGAATTAAGCGTTGGGCCAACGCAAAAATATTGATTTTCCCTTCTACATCATAGCCTCGCAAGCGCAGGGGAATGTAAATGTTGCAGCGTGGCATATATCATGAGCCAGTGGCCTCTCATTGAAACCTGATGTCTTCAAGAACTATATATTTATAAAGATATACTCTCAATGAATGCATATTTCTTTCCACAGACATCGAATAGCTTCACATTCAAATTCTTTTTCAGTGTGTCAATCCAACTGCAACTATATTTAGACAGCAATCGCAATCACGTGACACTAAAATCAATGTCCAAAACAACTCGGTTTGTTTACATGTGCATTTTCCGGATGAGTTTTAGTCTTAATCAAAAAGTAAAACATCTATTTTGAGTCACCATGTCACTTTAAGATATGTTTACATTTTATTATCAAATGTACAAGATGGCCGCACATCCACCTTAAAGAATAAGAAAAAAGGTTTTTCAGAAACAATAGAGGTATTTATAGAAAAAGAAAAACACTACTCTACATATAACTCGACTTTATGATTTTAGTCAAAGGATGAAATAGTAATCACATTTAAGAAACCAGAAAACGAGCACCAATTGAACGTCAATCTAAGTCACCAACATGGTGGGTGCAGAACAGTATCTCTCATCAAACTAAACGACAGATCCTTTAAGTTTCGTCCTGAAGGTAAGCCATTGTGATTGATTAATTTATTTATTGTTTGTTGGAGTGGGTTAGTAATATCACTGCATTCTATGTGTATGTAGCTCGTAGATATAAAAATAAACCCAAGAAGCCCATCGCTCACCTGAACAACTTTATTGTATCTCTTTCAAATATTATACTTTCCTAAATTATTGTTAAACTCACGAAAAGTCTCATACACCTATCAGCCTTCTTATTTGGACATACATCAACTGACCAATCTTATTATCCCAGGTCTCAATTATCAAAAATAACAAAATCGGAAAATGAATAATAAATAACTATAAACGTTAAAGAAGGTCACTCTGCCCTTGATATGAGGACATGAGGATGCTATGCTAACATAGTAATCTCATAAATTATAGCAGTGTAGCTCTTGAGAAGAAGATGTTTAAATATATTTCCTATATGTTTCTATGTTAAACTTTGAAACACTTTTTGAGCACTAGTATTTGTCTTGGGGTCATGGTTTAAACAATATAGAATCTAAATTATCTCAGGATGCTTGCATAGTAATCTCACAAATTGTAAGATTGCAGTTCTCGAGAAGATTTTCTCTATCGGCCATAGGTACAGTTGTGGCCCGGGGGTCACAGTTTTAACAATATACAATTTTCACTTTTTATACAAGCTTTTGTGTAAATATTGGCAATTTTGAAGTGGAGGTTCTTGAGAAGATTTTGAAGCCTTACACACCATATTCTCACTGTGATTATTTCTCTTTAGAAATGGATTGAGAGCTTTATTTTAACAATTTACAATTCCCTTCTCATAAGGATGATTTGGCCCAGTTGTTCCTGAGAAAAAGTAAAAATATGAAAAGTTTACAGACTGACGAACAGACGGACAGACGGACGTACGGTGATCAGTAAAGTTTACTTGAACCTCCAGTTCAGGTAAGTTAAAAATAAACTATAACAAAAACACGCAAGAAAGTACATAATAATGATAAAATTTGTTTACTTTTAGGAATGTTGGACGGAGAAGTCAAAGTTGAGGTTTTGGGGAAAAATAAATCATTAGGGAAGACGTCGTTTTTTATTAGATCCAAAATGCAATTGCTCTCAGAAATCTTGGATGACGTCATTAGTCCCGTTGACTTCCTGTGCTCTACGATGAAAACAGATAATCAAGAAACATTAGATTTAATTCTAACTGAAAAGTTTAGAAACTGGAAAACCCTGTTCCCACTAGCAGCAGTGGAAAACGATCAAGGAGATAATTCAACTATTTTTGGTAAGTATTAAAACCAAAATTTCAGAATTCAGAAACATTGAAAATATGCTCATATTAAATAAGAAATGGATGACAATTAATGTGAGTTGCAACTTTTTATCAGCTGATAGAGCACTTAGTTTGTATCCTACCCTTCTTCATTTTGCTGCCAAATACGGATTAAGTGACTTCTGTAAAACGTTGATGAAATATCCGGGTTACAAATCAGCAAGAGAGATGATAAACAAAGACAACCAAACTCCCAGCGAAATAGCATCAGAGGCAGGCCACACTGACTTGGCAGAAGAAATTAAGGTAGGGGGCTTTGATTTAGAACAAAAAAACTTGATTTATTTTTTTCAAACAAAACATTAATTTTTCATTTACTATTTCCAGAATACAAAAAGTGCATCTCATTATGAAGAATTACGTGAGTAGATTTTCGATTAAAAAGGTGTTCTCAAGCGCATACGGTATTCAGATCTTGCACTCGGTGTCATTTAAACATATTTTAATAGATTTCGTCCCCTGACTACTCTGGGCCCCGGTCAATTCATCCTTTTACTTTATAGCCAAAAGCTTTCATTAGGTGATACGATGTAACACTGATAATATCTGAACGCAAACATTACGTTTATCAAATTAAATATAGAAAGTGTCATCATTTTATCTACCTCTGAATTTAACAAAAAAAATCCCCCTCTGATCATAAAACTATTCAAGGTTGACTTTATCTTTTTAGTGGATAATACTGGACGTGTCTGTACATATCTGATCAAATACATAAAAGGTGATGACAAGTATTCATCTGTCTACTGATAATTTGGAATGACGTGGCATCTTTACCAGATAGTCTCGAACATGCGAACATACATAGCTCACGCTCGAAACCAATAATAAAAAAATCCCTTGTCATCGAAATATCAAGAAATATGTCAAATAAACTATAATGCTTCGCAATGGTTCCTACAGTACTTCTTATTTTCAAAATGAATTTTATCTTTCAAGGATAAAAATATATCGCGTTAGTTTCGTTTTATATCGCAAAGTTACGTTTTTATTTTCGTGTTTTACCCACGTTAATGAGCTCAATGGGCTTCCGTAATATAAGTATATAACAGCAGAATGTTGCATTGCATATAAAGCAGCAACATTACTCAAATTGACCCTCTTCTGTATTTTTTTTTCAGCAAATGAAGACGAACATGAGCCAGAGTTTTCTGCGTACCTAACTTGTAGTTTCGACGAAGAAGACTACCTGACTGGTAAATGTAACTTCAACTTTTGACAGAATATTAAAAATTTACGCCCAAAAAAGGTTTGAAATAAATCTTGATGCTAAAAGTTGAGTTTATAAATCGATGAGACCGAAGAGAACGTATCATAATTTATATGCTGTTTTAAACTCTAGAAATTGCTCGATATATTTATGTTTATACAATGATTAACTCTGTGTAATTTTTAAAAATCCCCGTTATATTTGTAATTCATTATCACAGATGTACGATTCCATTTCCATATTCTGTTGTTTTATTTTTTTCATATCAGATCGGAATGATTTTCTTGAAAGAAGGGTAAATAGTCCTAAATTTATTCCTTTTTCACGCCAATAGAGAAATGAATGATTATTTCAGTTTAATATTTGAAAAATATTATTTCCAAACTTTTATTCTTTTTTAGCCTTATAAATCTATCAGACGTCGTTCTGCGCCACCCAGATGTCGTAATCGAGGTATGTGTATGATAATAGATTTTTTTTTCAAATTGAAAAGAGGTCTGGATTGCCGTGGCTATATTTGGACTTTTATTATTCTCCGGGAATTTTTTTTATATATATAGGAATACGAAAAATTCAAATGTTTGAATATATTTGATCTTTTTAGTATATAATATATTATGTAGTTTATGGCTTTAAAAATCATATCTAAAATTTTAGGATATATAATTGATGAGAAATTTGTTACCAACTAGACTCTTTAATATAAAAAAATGATAAAATGTGCCTTTTACTTAACACTCTTTCATGCATCAATTTCGTATTTTGTAAAAAATAAAATAAAAATATGGAAATATCCCAATAAATCAAGTCATAAAAATTGAAGGTAAAGGAAAATGATTATACATAAAGCACAAAACCTTTGACCACATAGCCATAATACGTATAATTATTGATTCATGATCAACGAAAGAGACATGTAAATTTTGCAATTGACGAAGAAGGGTAATTTAGATTTTCAAGATAAATAAACTTTTCTAATGACTACGTACCTGGCCAACATTTGTGTTCCTGAAGTCTCTTTTGTTACCTGTTTTAGACAGTGGAATACATGGAAGTAATGACAGTGACTCCACAGACAGCTCAGGAAAAAATCATGCAAGTTTCTTTCTGGATGTTTTTAAGAAGCTGAAGAAAAATTTAAGAAGGAAAAGCAGAGGGAAATACAAAATTGCATGAAGTATATAACACTGTACCGAATAATTTTGCCAGTGCCAAGGTATCATTATTACCACCCGCTTAAGATTCAGTTTTAACAAAGGTCAATTATTCAATAGACCGTTGCTTAAAGAGTTTATAACAACTGTTATTGATGAACATGTATCTCATCTGTCTGGTAAGATATAATTGTACTTTGAATATTAAACTAAATTATAATACACATGTATATGGGAGAGTATTTTTCCATGAGAAAAAACAATTTATCTATTGAATATAAAATATATCCTATCAGAGTTTAGTACTTTCCAAAGAAACGTATATTCCGATAGAATGTGAACAAGACTCCCATAGGATTTCAATATCCGTTGAGAAAACTGAAATAACCTGATTTGAGGTTATTCCTTTTTTTATAGAAAAAAAAATTATTCCTCTTATAGGAAATATTACTCCCCCAAAGGATACCAATTAAACTTAAGGTAAATATTTCACTTGTCAGGTCAGGTGGGATACTCTGAAAACAAAAGTGCCTATATACTCAATAGGCAATGGTTTATTGTTTGATATATAAGGAACTTAACGAAACTTCATCTTAAACGGGTGCAAAAATGCCAGCTTGGTACTGACATAATTATAAGCACATTGTTATATAGATTGTTTTACATTGATATTGCTGAATAGCAATATTTTGAATTAACACTAAATTCAGTTTTAAAAAAAGGTATATGACGCAGTATTCCGTTCAATTTCCCCAATTTCTGTACAGCCGTTTTATTACGTTTGACTGGTATCATGCAGTATTGCTTCATCTGTTTTTGTAATCTTTATTTATTCAATCATTCGTATATTATTATTATTTTACTCATTATTTATTTAGCAGTCAGGAAGACGATTGAGTCTTCTAGAGAATGAAAGATTGTCCCTTCCAGGAAATACAAGAGGGCACTTGATCTGACCAGCGCTTCGATTCTCACTGACAATTATAAGCGATTTTGTTTTCTGATGACTTGACTGGCTTGACTTGCTCGCAGAGGATATTGCTCTATGTAGTTTCATGCGAAAAGGGTCAAAATCAAAAATTCTATAAACAATGAATCATTATGAAAGTGATTTTTTTTTGTTTACCAAACTGACTATTATAGAAAACCCCGCGCCTTTGAACGGGCTCAACGGTGTGTGAGAATCATGTTTCGATCCAAAAACTGGACGGAAGAAAAGTAGTATAGTGTTTTGAAATACGGTGTGGCATGCACTGGTACAAGTCACTGAAGAAATGGCATGATAACATTAGGATACAACAACAACAAAAACATTTAAGGAGTTCAACATGATATTTGTTTGTGTGGTTACTCTCGGTTTGCTCTCGGTGTGTATACTATTTATAAGGGGGAATCAAACGAGTACAGTATCTATATTGTTCAACAACTTTCTTTTATATTCTTAGTAGTAGTAGTAGATTTTTTATTACAATCATAACTTTTGAGGGACAGAAGCGACCCAACATGATAATTTCCATGCTTAATATTTCCGTGTGTTTTTACTGAACCATATCAACAGGGCTTACTACAGTTTATTTTTGTGTCAAATGAAAGAGTTGTTTTATTTTTTAATCATACATCTACAGGTTGGTAATTATAATTGCAATCAAACTATCCACACTCGAGTGTACAGCTATTCTGCATCAGTGAACAAAACTATCAATCATGGCCTTGTGTATTGTCTATAATTTTATTGACAAGAGACGTGTCTTTAGATATTTACATGCTACAAAATAGCCAAACATCTCTGTTTGCTCACGTTAAAACCCATCCATTCTCCTGTTGATACTATTTTAATCATCCTTCTAGGAATTAAGCATATATATAAATATATATAAACGAGTGGGAATTCAAAATAACAAATGCTTATTTTGCTTCCGTGATCAAATAGTTATAAATAGAAGCAAACACTGAAATAAAGACCTTGAAACTACATGTATTTCAATCTATTCGTACACCTTGTTGAACTAAAGGTCGAATTAAATGCCTTATTATTGACAACTAGCTCCGTTTTGGGGTTTTTCCATTTTTAAATTAAATCCATTCAAAGGAGAAAGATATTGAAAGGAAACATTAACTTATCATTGCTAAAATTTCATTTTAAAGTTCAATCTAATCGTTTTCATTGCCTTATATTGCCAAAGAGGTTTTTCGCTTCTTTACCTTCTGTAAGCTCAAGTAAACCTTCTTGAACACAAATTGTCCGATGCTACAGTGTATGTATCTGTCCGTCGGATCATCCGTTTGTAACCTTTTCGCATTTTTGACTTCTTTACTGGAACCAAAGGACAATTTTCAATCAGAATTTACCAACCCATCAAAAGATAATTAAAAAAATATAAAGGGCTCCATGATTTTTCAAAGAGGGAATCAAAAATAACAAGCCAGTAAAACTAGGATGCTTGTCTTTTATAAAATATTCCTCTCAAGAACCACCGAAACAAAACTCCCCGTATATCTACAGTGTAATTTTCCAAACCGTTTAAGCCCCGAGTAGAGTTTCTTTTCGGAGGGCTGCAACTGCAACATGTACATCCATGTACATCCATGAAAATATTCTCAAGACCTACGTTAATTGATAATATTTTTGATATTATCATAATATAATGTAGATGCAATTTGCTGAAACTATGACCGCTGCCTATGGTTATTTATCCTCCTTGACCTGCAAGTACCTACTAGCATTTGTGTATTGATTAAGTTCTTGGCTACATATCGAAATGCGGAAATATCATCACTTATCGTGACATGACATGGGATTTTATAAGATGTTTATAAACATCATGTGAAATAATTAAATCCACTTACACCTGAGCATACATATCGATCTCTGGAATACAAAATTGAAGTCTTACACTTTGCATTCACGGACAAGGAAATAAAAGTGTAAGAGCGATAAGTGGAAGATGAATTTAATGACGGATTTGATTTTATGTTCCGCGTTGAATACCTGGGAAAACCCTGATTTTCGCCAGGTCCAGGAAGAAATGGAAAGCATAAACGTTTTATCATATTGTTTTAAGATCTAAGAAACCAATGTTATTTTATGCAAGCCTTAAGGCCAACATATAATCTGATTTGAAATGTTAAGAAATTTCTTATGGGGAAGTTTTTCTGTAATAAATTGACGAGGAGTGCTTAGATTTCTAAGAAATGTACAATCGTATATATATAAATCCTTTGGTCTTTTTGCTTTAATATTAAAACTTTACTCTGGATGTTTGTAAAATGTTTCAATAAACACATATTCTTAAAAATCAAAACCTAAACAAGAAAAAAAGTACATACTTAATCAAATAAACCCCTCTATATGAAACAAATATACACATAAGTTCTAAAATTCAGAAGCATATATTTGATAATAATTTACAGCATCGACAAAAAAAAAAAAAAAACCCGCGCTGGTTTTTTGGAATTGGCTGATATTTAAACTCTAACTATACTGTTACAGAAGTATTTAGACTCTTACTATACTGTTACAGAAGTACATGTTATAATTACTTATGATTTATGTTCTTCTTTTAAAAGAGTCCTCAACAGTTTTGGAAAAAGTTTCGCGTGCAAGTCCGAACTTTTATATTTCTTAGGAATATAGAATCCTTGTATGCGTTTGACTTGAAAATGAGAGATAAAAACTTTAATTTTAAAGACAAAAACCAATTTCAAAAAGGTATCGAGATTCATAAAAACAATATGCCTTCTATATTCGAACTCGGTACCTGCGGGTCAGTAGTTCGATGTTATACCCAATGTGGTACAGAAATAGACATCTTTTGGCAATATAAACGGTTTCACAACTGTAACGTACTGTCATAAAACGTAAAAGTCACGAGATGTCGAGGACCCTTAATCCTACATTTCAAAAAGTTATTTCCTGTAATTATTATGAATGAGAACGCAGATTAGGACCCCTTCCTGGACCCTTTAGAGTCATGAGTTGAACAAACGTACATTGACTAAATATCAGGAAGCAAAGTGTAAAGCTTTGGATATCAGAGGCTCTTGATAAGAAGACTTTTAAACATCCCACTCTATTTCCTTTCCTTCTTAATCATCCGCCTTTGGAAAAGGCATGACCCTTCATTTGGACAAACCTAAGTGGAAAGGATGCTTTTTGCAAAAAATCTTTGATGGGTTTTGAGAAAAAAAAGTTTACAATAACAACAGACATAGGACGTTTGATCACTTTGGGCTCGTGAGCTAAAAACGGATAACATTTTCCCCCCAAATTTATGGCAATTGACAAAAAGTCAAGAATTAAGAAAACCAAAAATATCTGGAAATTAATAATATTGATGATCATTTGTATTAGCATATAAGGAATTTATAACCGACATTAAAACTGCAGATTTGAATTGTTGTTAGTGTTTGTCAATCATGAAATTAAAAAGTGCTAAAAAAACAATTGAATGAAAAGAACGGAGCAAAATGTTTCTATGAATCATGTATTTTAACGTAGTACTTATTTTGCAAACAAAAATTCAATTATGCTAATTAAAGTGTCATTGTTAACAAAAATTTTCATATTTGTTATTAATAATCAAAATCAAACTTGCTTATGATAAACGATTGATGTAAACATTTTGATTGGTGCAAGTATGATGCATGTACATGTAGTTGTTTAATAAAGGACATAAAAATGAAGAATTCATTCATTTTTTGTTACCCCTCCTTTCGGGTTCAATACAAAGACACAGATAATGCGGAATGATCTTGATAGGAACTATTTCTTTGCTGTAAACATGGTAGTTTGTGTTAAAATATGTGAATATGACCCTAATATCGAGAGGTTTTGTTTTATTGAGGGATTCGGTACAAAAGAAGAGTAGACCAGATCTGTACCACAGAGAACAAAATTCATTTATCATCGGTGAATTCTAATGTAAGGAAATATTTAAACATATTATCGAACGTTTATAACTAACGACGAAACAATCAATTACTTTATATCTTCCTTAAATATTGACGCACACTCTATTGTACATGCATATAAAGGTTAAATGGCAATGCTTATACATGTGTACACAAAGTATATTTACAATTTACATTTTCATCTGGAGGTGATTAGATCTTTTAAAAATGTTAATGGTCGATCACCATTCTATTGAAATTTCAAGAAAAGAAAAAAAACTTCACTCAGTCTCATTTTTTCTTTCGTAGTTTAATTGCGCTACAAAAATAGCAAACAATGGGTGATGACATAGGACTGGCGTCAGACAATATCACATGTTTGAAAAATGTTTCATCTGCATTGTTTGCAACACAACATAATCACAATATGTACAGATTACGGATATAAAGATTGTAGAGAGTTAATCAGTCTTTGTTCAAAATAAAAATTACATCATCACATACAAAGTAAGTAATGCTGTTAACACATCATACATATCATCATCATCATCATCATCATCATCATCATGACGCACATTAAATATCACGTGTACTTTGTTATGTTAATGCTTTGTAGAAATATATAAAAAGTGATATGTACAAATCATGACCATATAAATAAGAATAAGTTGCAGAACTAGATTTTCTCCAAGGAGTTGTAGGTTTTCACGTTTATTTTAATTGCAGACGTATAGTTACCTATAATATATTGCACATCACACTTTGTAGAAATATCAATTATTTGCGTTTAGCAGGAAGCTCTAACAATTGTAGATTTCTGTCCTTTTTCATTTTATCAATTCTGACAGACTTCCTTCTCTGGAAAAAAAAAATGTTTTTTAAAAATAATTGCCAGTTTCAATCAACTACGAGGACTTTGGTAACTACATGTACCAATCTATTGACTGCAAACTAAAAAAACACACATAAAAAGAACAAACTTCATTAACATAATGTCAATGCTCCGCTGGTTTTATAATTTTACTTAATATTTTTCTACATCGTTTTATTTGTGTACAAAAAAAGATCTTTGTACATTTAATTAAGTACGTGAAGGTGATGTCGAAGCGCGTGTAAATATTAAAAAAATACTTACTGCAGTAGATTCCTGCCCTCCATTCTTCTTTTTACCTCCAAAAAGCCCTTTCTTTTTATTTTTCTGCCTTACTTGAACCTCACTCTCCTTTAATAGTCAAATTAAATGGAAAGTGATTAAGTATCAAATCTACTTTACAGAAGCTTTTTATGTTTTTGAATAAATGGAAACTATACGACTTTAAGGGGCATGGTCACGATTTTGGTCAACAATTATTTTTCTGATTTTAATGTTTACAATGCTTCAATAAGGCATTTTTAATAGGCAACCAAAATTTGAGTGTCATTCGTTGAGTTATAAGCGAGTTACAGAGCTTACAATTCTTTGCTATGTAAACAAAGCTTTTGTTTACATTTTGAATGTTGAAGTAAAAATTTCAGTTTTAGACTAAAATGAATGTGTTAAACGCTAGGAACTGTTTATTTATGCTTAAAATGAATAAAAAGATAGACCAATCAGCTTGAAAAAGATTTTTTACTGGTATATTGAACCTGGGTAAACAAATACAGGAAACGAGCATAGTTTACATGACAAAGAATTGTGAGCCCTGTATCTTGCTTATAACTCTACGACTGACTCTCAAATTTCATTTGATCACTAGAAATGCATTCCTAAAGCATTACAAATAATAAAAACAGAAAATTAGAATTTGACCAAAATCGTGACCATGCCCCTTTAATACTAATACATGTAAGTGGATACACAGTGCACGTGGCGAGAACTAGAGAAATACTAAGTTTTGAAAATAATTTGATGTCTCTTATACTTGTCTAAATTTACTTATATCGATATCAACTCTCAATTTAAACGAATTACTTCCTTGCAAATAAAAACCCCAGGCATGATTTGAACGCAGCGGTTCATTCAGACATATGAAGGAAGGCAGACAAAACATATCCCCCGTTTTGATAGGAGGAAGTATATGGTAGATTGGTTTAGATCAGCCACAGTGCAATTTACTACATGTAGAATACGAGTAAGTCGCAAACAAAGGGTGTCTGCTTAATGTCACTGTGTGCTGCAACATCCAGTGTTACATGTACTGTTATTCAAGTGATATTTTAGTGCATTATAAGGGCCCTTTCCGATGAAATTTAACTTTATTTTGAATAAATATTTCCTCATTCATACCTAATAAATGCTGCATTTACAAAACAATCAATGGCGTGGTTAAAGGATTTCCAAAAGAAACCTATCTCTTTTATCCAAAAGGTGATGTACCTACAGTGTTAGTAGTTGAAGTGATGTACTAAAATTACTACTTTGCAATTTCTAAATTAAGTATCTAAAAGCATGCCTACGTTATGAATTTACCTCTCCTGCACCAGATTCATCATGGGTTTGACCTTCGTGGTAACTTGAATGACCTTCAGAAACAAAACAAAAAAAGAGTTCTTCATGAAATAAAGAACTAGGAATAAATAATGAAATAGCTTTACTTCTTCTTTACTATAATATTTGAATTACAATGATTTTGAGTTAAATTGTTCAGATTTACAGTTGTTGTTTTCATAAAAAAAAATTAATACATGTATAAGTAAATAATTATATAAGATATATTTTATTATTACTAAATTTGAAGCTGAAATATATTTCATCCGGTATGAATCCTACTCACTCGATGAGCTGGATGTACTGGCGTTCGATATTCTATTTTCGTCGGATGGCCTCAACAACAATTGTTGGTTTCTTTGGTTCTGTAAAAAAAAATACACACATCTTAATATGTTATAAAGAAACCCACTGCATTTAATATAATCCTCAGATTACGGTATGCATTAAAATTGGAATATTAAATGGCACATCCTGATATTGTGCTAAAAGTTAATTTCATTACTATTATTTAGATTTTCACAGACGTATTGGCAAAATATTGGCAAAATGCATAAAAGCACCTACAAATTTATCCAGGCTCTCCTTTATAGCCTCTGGTGGACAAGACATTTTTCTCCCGCCTTTTCCTCCCATTTTAGATTTCAATTTGCTGAAAAATCCTTGACCCCTATTCTAAATAATAGAATAAAACAAGTTAACTTTCATGAAAAGGTTGACATTATGCCCCAAACTACATCTGTTTTAGGGAACTTAATTAAAAGTTCATTTAAATAATACAATTTGTAATTATTACCAAAGACATGTCGTCATCAGAAACGCATTTCTTGGGAACACTGCTACTTCTCTTGCAGTGGTGAGCTTTCTCTGACATTTGCTCTTGGGCCAGTGGAGATATGGGAGAACCTTTATAAAGGTAGACCAAATTATTATTCGTCAATTTTATTTACGATTGAAGTATTATCTAGTAAATTTTGATAAAAAAAAAACTATACTAGAAACGCTGTAACATTTCGATGAAATCAAAGCATGCATGACCAGTCAAATGTCAACATATTATAGATATATAGACTATATTCTAGAAACTATGATCTACACGACAAAATCATATTAAGAGGGTTTGATGGTCGTTGCCATTTTTAGACTATATTAATCACCTTAAAAAGAAGATCTCTGTATAAATGTAGAGCAAACTATTCAAATTTCAAATCTAACGGATTTTTTATTTACTAAATGAGTTTAGTGCTCAACAAATCATATCCAAAAATTTAAGGTAGATCTGACCACCTAGCCTCCTTAATTAAGACCAGGAAATCTAAATATTATATGATAGAGACTGTTTATTTCCATACCTATCCGATGGAATCCTCCATGATTTTTTGTATCGCTCTCAGACATGGTCCTGTTGTGAGGTACTGGTGGTGAAGAAAACCCATGTAACCTGTTTTCATGGTTTCCTCCAATTTCTAATAAATGATGAAAGATTTTTATAACAAGATTGTAAAATCATCCTTTAAGTTAAATTTTCAAATTAAGACTAACTCAACTTATATATTGAATTGAAAAACAACTCACGTAGGTAACTAGGTCTGTGCCCATGTGTCTCTTGTTTTAGATCAGTGGTGGAATGGACATTATGTGACATCAGCGATGTTCGAGGAGAAATTCTAGGGGCTAAAAAAAACCCAGAAATTATTTGAATCCAAAGCAAACTTTATTTTCATATAATTAGCTTTTATATGCTTTATGAACATTTTTAATGATCTCCAATTCGTAGATGGATGATACGTATGCACTTACAAACTGATGTAGGATTCACATAATCCTCAGAATCTTGTATCGGAATGTGTTTTGGTACATTCACTACCGATTCTGAATGAGACTTTTTGAGGTGATGAGGTGGTAAATATACTTCTTTCATAGGCATATACTCTGAACCAGCTGGTCCCGAATCCAGCTCATCGTCGAAAGTTGCGATGCTCTCGGCTGCTTCTTCTTTTATTGAATCTACACTTGAGCTAGACGACCGATTCGGTTTGGGAAGAATCGCGGGAGGTTTGGGTTTAGTTTTACTTTCGGTCCTTTGGACCGATCTCATGTCCATGTAAGAATTAGAGGTAGTTGCCATGTCGACATAGTCTGCTATCGTTGTATCATCACTGCTGTCGCTTGACAAGATGTCACCTGAATCTGTTGATAATTTTCCCGAATCTAGAGTAGTTACCGACTCCATGGAAGTTTCCGATGTTATTGTGGTTCTAGAATCAGTGGAAAATCTAGAATCGATGGACATTCTGGAATCTCCAGAAACACTTGAGTCGATTGAAGATCTCTCCGATTGAACTGGCGGTCGAGGGACTGGTTTACAAGGAGCAGGTGTGGATTTCATTTTTGGGGGAGGTGGTGGCGCAACTTCGTCCTCGCCGTCGTCTGCTTTCGGTATATCAAACACCTCGTCCGCGTGGCGAGCTTTTGCCTGGTTACTGTTTATGTAGTACTGTGGGGAATGATGGGGTGTTGGAGGGGGCATTTCATATGCGTCATCTTCCAGTAAACTATCCACGGCACGACCAGAGGGAGAATCTAAAAAGATCAATATACAATAATGTTTAGTTAAAACAAGATACTAGTATTATAGAGTCATTTTTTATTGGAACTCAAATGTTGGTAAAGCTTAAAGCTTACACTAGTATCCATTGATCTTGCACACGAGATTAAGTTCAAATTTGAGAATTAATTAGTGCTAATGATAATAACGGAAAGGATTTTGAAGGGAATAATTCATTGCTTGATGCTTACACGAGCTAGCGACAGACATATGATCGAAACTGTCACTGATTCCGCTATCCTTATTAGCTGGAGAACTTCCTGAAATGTAAGAGAGCATTGGTGAACATCTCAATATAAATAGTATGGATTTACAATTGTTGATATCAGCCATCAATATACAGCACTTTAACAAGCTGACACTAACGCTTATCTCGCTGGGTAACAGTAAGCATGTCCAGTTTTTCTGCTAATTTCAGGAAGCCGCGATTTCGCGCCAACTGACCAGGTGTCTCGTCCTGAGCGTTTGTCACGTGGCATATTTTGTCCATTCCTGGGACCTTTATCAGCTCATCACAAAATAAGCTCAGACCAAACTCGGCGCCGAAATGTAATAAAGTTGGCCAGTTGCTTTCTTCAGAATCTGTAAAATAGAGGAAGATAAACAATTGTACTGAGGATTTCTGAAGAAAAGTAATATTTAACAGGCAAACCAACGAGTGGATAAGACGGAAGTTTCATAAAATAATATCATCGGAGATCGGCTCTTCTTACAAAAGAATGTTAAGAGCTGATAAGACTCTTACGTTTTTCACCTAGATTGTCCCCTAAGGACAGACTTTTCAGCGCATCAAACATTTTGAAATTGGAACATTTGTCTGCTAAAAACTTGTCCAAACAGGAGACTGATATATCAGGGAGCCTGAGAGCCTTGCATAACACGGTCAGTGGCTCTAGCTCTGCTTGTAGAAGATGCTGGATCTGTGATAGTTTGTCGCCTGCTGAATGGTCGGATTTTGGTTCGATCTGCAGGGTCGCAACATTTCTTCGTTTTGTTGTAACTATCCTCAGCGACTGTGATCTATTGAAATCATCTAAAATATAGAATGCATTTGAAAGTCAAAATATTAATGTTAAATTTTATCGGTGTAATTTAAATGCCAATCTATGCGGGCCTTATCAATTTAAAATGTATATTTAGGATATATGATACCGGTAAACTTTATTTAAATGCAGGGGGAAAAGTATAAAGTTCACCTCATTTCAATATAAAATTCAAGAAAGGATATCAAGACGCAAGAATAATTCATTCATTTTTTGACGATGCTATAAAACTTATTGAAAGATGGAACACAGAAGTATTTATGGCTCTTAGCTTTTATCTGAAATATTTTTTATTGGAGGGGAAGGGGGGGGGGGGTTAATGTGCAGGTAAGAAAAAAACCCATGTTTGTTTTGAAGTTCAGACAGTCTTAGCTGTAGTATTAACCTACACTGGCGGGGCTGACTCAATGCGGAAGTATTTGGAAGTAGTTAGGCGGAAGAAAAGGCGATAAGAAAATAAATATAATGCCTTATATTTGACCACCGCTTGTCACCGTGATGAATAAAACCTTCATCTCGACATAATTACTTTCAATAGGGCATGAACGATGCTTAATGCGACATTCCTTATAAGATCTCCGAACCAACTTCAACCGAGTGCAATTGAAATTCAATACTCAAAACACCTCAGTCTTCGCTTTGTTCTGATTTTACAAGTAAGTTCATGTCCAATTTAGGGATCCCTTTTCACATTCTTTCCTAAAGTTACCCCTATTGTTTTTTGTTTAGTTTTCTTTCAGAAATACCAAATTGACACGTGTGACTATATGAAGACTGTGATTCTCTCTCTCTCTCTCTCTCTCTCTCTCTCTCTCTCTCTCTCTCTCTCTCTCTCTCTCATCATATATGTATATATAGATAAATCATAATAATGCTATTTTGTAGGTAATTGTGTAAGGAACCAATTTACTAATTTCTTTAAGGAATTTTTTTCTCAGAATGACCAAATTTCCAAGTTATTGTTCCTTGTAGATAACCAGCCCCCCCCCCCCCCTTCCGAACTGAAACTCAACCCACCTACACAAAATTTTTCTAATACTCGCAGTTAATTCACCATCCTTTTTATACTTATAATAAATAGTTTTCTATAATCATAAACAATATAATACCTGTAAGTGAGGCCTCGTACAGAGCGTTACCGATGTACTTGCATTGGACACACATTTCTGGCCTATTTTCGTCTTGAACAAGGATATTTTCTTCGTCCTTATGCGTCATAATTAGGTATAATTTGCTGTCCTGTACAGATATGAATGAAATATAAGAAACAATTCTGTGAGGATCCTTTCATAAGAAAAGTATTAATAATTTCATGATTATCTCTATTGTTATAATCATCATCATTATCATCATTCTCATTAATTTAAAGTCTTGATGATGAGGCCGTGTACATGTAGTAGTTACCGGTTATAGCCATCTCATCAAACAGAGTACGAAGAAGAGGTACTGTAGAAAAGAGTTTTACTTCAAACGTTTTATCTAATTTTCAGATGATGCTTGGGGAAAATGCACTTGAAACAAACAAATGTCCTTTTTGCGTTTTCCTTTTAAGTCACAAATGCCTCTTTGAGAAAAAAAAAAACACAGAAAGCTACAGAAAACAGGAAAGTGGGCAATTTTACACAAATGAAGCATCCAACAAAAACCTACCCTCTCACTGATAATGTACTTCTGTAGTTCGTTTGCTGAGGCGGGGATTGGTTTTGGGGCCGGGAGAAGGTCGTATGGTACATTAGTATGATGCATGAAGTCCTCTGTAGGCATATTTCTTTCGTAAAGGTCAATAATCTCCACCAGAAGACATCTCACCGAACTCTCGTTGGCCTCAGTTTCAAAGATTGGAAACCCAAGAATGGTATCTGCTTCTCTTTCCTTGAGGGCAGCTTCGAATTCTGACTCGTCGACACCCAATAGTACAATTAGAGATTGCTGTTTTGGAATAGAACAGAAGTGATCGTAATTCGGTAGTTCCAGAAACGCAGGACTGGCCAATATAATGTTGGCCTTGTAAGAGTCCTCGCATTCTGAAGCAAGTGCAGCCTCGATTTCGTGGACGCGAATATCGTAAGCTTTTTCTCCTAGTTTCGTCTTCAGAAAGTTTGCCCACTGTCCGCAGTCTTCAGACACAAAGTAAAGAGCAACCGCTTCGATCATGGTGTATTCATGTATCTGGAGAAAAGAATGAAAATCGTACAAATTAATAATTATTAAAATACATGGAATTGAATATAATTTCCTGGTGGTACTGTGTACAAAGGTACAGTCAGATTAATGGAATGATTCCCGGTCTTCAGGAAATTCGTGAAAACACAGCTATGTAGTAAAAGCAGCTTTTGATAAAACCATAACTAGAGGGAAGTTTTTCTCTGATCACGCTCCAAAAAAAAAAAAAGTTTAAACTATCTTATGTACCGATAACTCCTCAAGACAGATACGATCTTCCTCCTGAGCTACTTCTTAATTGTTTCCTGAAATACATGTATACCTTATAATAGAAAGTAACATTAGAAGCACGTGGATCTTTATCAAACTTCCTAAAACGAATAAAATAAAAACAAACGTACGTAGATTGATCATCCTTTTGCCCTCTCTCTCTGTAAAACATCCATCCTATAGCTTCCTCTTTCACTTAATTAACAATATCATTTCCATGACTGTACGACGGTCCGTGCCACCAATGATTGTGTTTATCTACGAGATCACACCGCCTTTTATTTATTTATTAACGAAGTGAATGGTCGTGGTCAATTTACGACTCGTCTTTGTCCAAGTGTGACCCGGCAAAAATTGCTCGCTTCAGTAAATTCTATCTTTGAACGTCAATCTAGGTTTGCGAAATGTCGTTTTAAAAATCTGACCGAGTAGCTACATGTACACTACATACAATGTATTATCCAAATAAATATACATCGCTCAGAATCGGACAATAATGCATTTTGACTGAAGCCACAGGTGATAGCTAGGATTGGCACTATATGAGTTAAAAAGACGAATGTAAATGAATTACTTGATGGCTCAATGCATGGCTCTTTAAGTTTAATGCATTTGTTACGCAAGGTTCCTTTTAAATCTTGTAAACTAGAGGGAAAAGATCCGAGAAGGGTCGAAATGATATACCTTGAGACAGACAATGTCAGGCTAGTCTCTGGGTTTTTATTTTAATTTGGGTCTTCCGGAAAACAATTAACTTTTTGAAAAGAACAGGACATGTTCATGGAAATCATTGACCCTGTATTTAAGCAGAGAGAAAAATATCACGGCTAGGAATGCCTGGTGTCCATGCATAACACATTCATATATATATATATATTTACTATAGCCTTGTTTATATATAAACACGCGGTTGACTTTAATGACAATGTCTATCACAAAAAATATGCAAGAACTGCACTGGTTGTGGTCTAGAAATACAATATTCTTACCTTTACTTCAGTGTTTGTCTAAAACAACTTATTGTTGCGGTTTTTTGTTTCTTTTTCTCTCTCTCTCTCTCTCTCTCTCTTTTGTCACTCTATCTGTGAGCCATAAAATCACATCCGTGCAGTGAGAATTCACTCGATATTATGAGTTGCGTGTGAAAATCAGACACTCAAGTAAGAGAAGAAAGAAAAAACACTAAACAACTTCCCTGTCCGTAAACAGCCGCTTAATGCTACCTGGGTTGGGCCCAGTCTATTTTTAACTTCTCAGGTAAATAGAAGGGGGAAACCCAAATGACCTGGTTTGCGTATTTTGAACGATTATACTTTGTTTTCATGTGGCAACTTTCATTCTCTCCGGAAATCCCCGGAAGATTAACTATTGCTGCTTATATACTGTGATGATCTATGTTTCCCATTATTTGACCTCAATATTGATCGTTAGGAAGTTTTTAAAAAAAACTTCTATTTTTTGCATTGACATGAAGGGGTATATTGAAATTGGTTTAATGTATGTGTTGCATTGCAGGAGGTATATTGAATTGTCGTGCATGCGTGCGATTTTATTCTAAAATAATTGTATGCATCCATCATAATATCGTTATCTATATTCTAAAAATGTACGAATGAATATCACATGTTATTAGAAAGAAACTGTCGAAATATCAAAATACAGTTAATAGTTCTGTAGTTTTTAAAAACTCTCTCTCTCTCTCTCTCTCTCTCTCTCTCTCTCTCTCTCGTATAATTTCTTCTTTTATATTATTATGTTTGTGGAGAACAGATAAAATCATATTTCTGCTCTGAATTGACAAAAAGTTTTAGTTCTGAATTTACAAAGTTTTTGTTATGAAGAACATATTATTTTTGTCAAGTTGAATAAATTTCGACTGTAAAGCATTTGGTGGAACATAATATTCCCTAAAATCTTCTGGAATTGATGATAGTACATTACATTGTAATAATTTGTGAAACACATATAAAAAAAAACCCTTTCATATTGTTACATGACTGTATAATTCAATTCAATTCAATTTCTTTATTGGCCAATTAAGGGCCCTCAAGGGGCAACAGGAAGATTGTATAATAAACATTCATTATTCACAATAAACACATATACACAAGAGTGAACGAGTTGTATGATTGAAAGGTTACAGACATAAACATTAGCATATGTGTATATTTATATACTTAATATGTATATTTATATATACATATTTTATTTATATTTATCTAAAATAGGTAAAACTGACACAAAGTCGTGTTCTTTATGTCAAGGTAACGAAGAAACTAATTTTGCGTCTGTTCTGGGACTGCTTACATGTCCAAAATCGTTTAAGTTGTTTTATATCAATATGTGACATTAAAGGTTTACATATATCATTAGAGGAAAAATCATTCATATTAGGAACTCCTAGTTCAATTAATTTGAGTGTATTTTTTCTTATAATCAAATCTTATATATACAGGAAAAGATGTCTACAAGAAAACCTATCAATCCATGAACTAAATGCATCTTTTAATAAAGGAAAATCTATTATTAAATTTTCTATCTTTAGCCATATTTCAGTAATCTGTTGACAATATCATAATGTAAAGGATATCTTCCTATTCAGGAATATATGTATTCATGTACCAGTTCATTGATCCTTCCTTATTGGGAGAATTCATAGAATTGAAATAAAAAAAAGTTGCAAACTGTCGTCGACTCACTACTTTTTTATGATCAGTGTTATTGAATCGAATGCAAGAAAAAATAACAAAATTTAATGTGTCTTAAACTAAGGAAAGTCAATTCTTAATTCCCTGAATAATTAAAGATTCAATTTTATTTAGAGGATAGGGGAATTCCTTTTGGTCTTTTAACATTACAGTTCTAAATAAAGTATATACATATAATTATGTATTACGATAAAATATGATGTTTAAATATAAATATCACCGATCGAACCTAAACATACCTGTTAACAAGACGAAAAAATGAGTAAGTTCCTACATCAAAGAATTTAATCATACTTTAACCGTGTTCAATTGATCTTGATTTATATACTAGTAATTGTTAAAATTCTCCGTGAAATGGGCCCGAAAAAACCCTTCAAAAGCAATTTCGTTACTCTGGGACCAGTCTTGCATCAAAACAAATAGTGCACACACTGAACTATTTTGAACAGCCCCACTTATTATACTTTTAAACAAATTTAACAATAAGTTATTGTGGACAGAGAACTTGCATAGAGTACTGCAAATCATTAGTCATAAATTGAATGGACAAGTAGCAGTTACTCCGGATATACCATTAGCGCATTGGTATGCTTTCTACATTAAAACTTTAATATTGAACTATGGCCGATCTCCATTTTAAAATGAAGACTTCACGAGTTATCTTTCTTCACTTGGTCACTTTTTTTAAATCCATAATTTCAGAGACATTTCAACCTTCTCTCGTTTTATTATGACCACGCCCATCGGGTGTCTGCTAGTAACCAACAAATTATATGTAGTAAATTACTCATATGCATTTGCATTTTCAATGGAGATCATATAGTATTATGATAATCATATATATGCGTACTTTTCTAACCAATCAACTTCATATGTCTCCTCCGGTCGCGCTTGCGTGACTTATTTGTTGTGTGTGTAATAAGAGAATCATTTATTGTAACATTTACATGCATTTGGTATATAGAAATTTCTTAACGACTATTGTTCTATTTTTTTCTCTTTTGAAAACTGTGTAAAATCACGAAATTTTATATTGCTTTAAAAAGACGACTGGATTTTTTCTTTAATTGATGCGTATATGCTGACAGATTTAAAAGAGCAAATGAATTAAAAAGTTGATGGATTTAATCTTGAGATACGAAAGTGCGTATTTTGTAAGGATTCAGAAGGATTTCAAAATGTTTAATCTTGATATCACCTATTCCTGTAACACGCTTTAAGAGCAATTGTTATGTGATTCCTTTCATTTATAATTGGTCTTTTGGAGTTAGATTTAATTAAATCATAAACCGATGTTTTATTCGTTTGTCATGCTTCGATAATATTTTCTTCGACATCTTGCATATATGACAGTTACCTATTTAATGTGAAAACAAAACATTGTTTCATTGAGAGAAGAAAAAAAATTGCATGAAGTTAATTTGAAATCATAGCATACCCAGGTATCAACAGTAACTGCTTATATAGCCATAAATGGTGTTTTTGTCTACTTTGAGACAAAGAAAGATTATAATTATATATCAAAATTTTACAAACATGTACATGTGCCTATGCCTCAACAATAACAATACAAAATCTTACAACCCTAAATCTTAAAATATCTTAAATTAAATCAAGGCTTAAATGCCATGACTCAGGTTTTGAATACATTGAAGACCTCTGGTCAAGTTCAAAACGATCCGCAATACTGTGCCATTTTCCCAGGTTTCTGCCTGAAGTGGTATTTTGATTAACTCTTCATATTAAAATATCAAAAGCGGGGATTACTTTATTATTGTGTGTATTTGACTCCAGGCATAAAGTGTTTAAGCTTATTTATTATAAACGGCTTAGAGCCTTTAATCTAATTTTCGCTAATTAAAAATTACTACATATTGAATCGTATGTCTGTGAAACAGCCAGACCAACTTCAAATAACCTGTCAACATTGGACTTTTTTTATCTGTGCTCCTATTGTGAAGATGGATCTTGTTTGCAGGAGTGTTTCTGATCCTTTTCTACACAGGGCACAGATTTACGACAGATTTTACCGCAGTCGTTATGATTTACCTTTTTGGGTGAGTTAAAAAATCAAGTAATTCCCCCCCCCCCCTCAAACAGCATGTAAGCATACGTAATTGGGCTGCAGAATTGTATCTCTTTAGAAAAATCCAAGCTAACAGACATGCAGTTCCGAACATGAAAAAAGCCCTGTATATTACAGAGCTTTTAAACAAAAATGTTCTCAGGCACTTAATTACTGACGTTCAGAGGTTGTCACTTTACTTGCATATGCAACTCTCAGCAGCAGCCTTCAAAGAAATAGTAAATGGCGACTTTTGGTTCTGCACGTGATTTAATCTAGCCTCTATATCCAAAATTACTGAGGATGCTTGGGAGAAATTTAATCGAAAGCAAGGCAAAAAGAGAAAAAAAATATTGTCTTTAAAAGAATGTTTTGGTTTTAAAATTTACAAAAATGTTCTATGAGAAACTAGGGTTGACAAGTCTTAAGGTAGTCCATCCATAACTACCGTATATCATATCCAATAGATTGCAAGTTTGATAACTAAAATCTTAGTGTGATTTTAAGGACTTTATCAAATAATAAAGATTCACCTTTGAAATTTTTAAAAGTTTCCAATATTATCATATTTATCACGTCTTGAAGTTAACATTGAAGTCTATGAAAAAAATGCATTCTTAAATATATCATTTTAGTACAAGTAGTTTTCTCACAAATCTCTTGGTAAAAAATTGCAAAAGCTTCCCCTTTCTTTGAAAATGCCAAAAAAATCACAATTTACCATTCATATTTAGAGAAAATGATTTTTTCCTAATTTTTGTAAAGGGCAGACAACTCTTTGAATAAGTTTTAAGTGCAAAAGTTCACTTAATTGACTACATACATACTCCCGAGTTTGGTTTATGTCAGAATCATAATAATTTGAAAATATGTATTTAATGTAGTGTAGATCAATCAAAATTGTTAAATTCACCTCAGTTATGGATCGACTACCTTAAACTATCACACGTCAATAAAACACTCACATACGTTTAATGAATTTAAAAAAATGGATGTCATACATTTCCGAAATTACAATACAGTACACTGTGAGAATTTGTACCAATCATATAATGTAGATCGCTTTCTAGAAACGTGTTCTGGAAATTAAGTTAGTCCCAGAACAATAACAAAGTAATACAATGCAGATAGCCACATTGTTTGTCAACATTTAAAGTTATAATCCTCATCACTATGAGTGCTCTCCGTGGTATAAGACAATGACGACAGAAACCCTAATGATATTTGAAGTGCAATCGTTGAAGTAAAAGATCAATGAATAATTTAGTAGAATTTCAAATCATCTGGTACTCTAACATGTGATTGTTATCTAGCTTTAAGAACATATTGTAATGTATTACCCTTTACTGAATTCGCATAAAATATTAAAGAAAGGGACGTACAAAACACCGCATACATGTATAGTGACTATGTGAAATGGTGAGTTTCTTGAATTGGACAGACGTGGGGCATTTCGATTCCAATCATGAAATGATTTATGTATGATTCAATTCATCGCGAGATTTGGGCCATAAATATCATACGTGTGATCACTTTCATCACATCGGTTGTTTCGCGACCATCAATAATTTGAGTCAAGACCATGAGAAATTTACTAACTTTTGTGGCGTATTTTGGAATTTGCGTTCTGTCCAAATGTTTTGTTAATGGCCAAAAAGACGGTCTATCATTTTCAACTATGCAGAACCAGAAAGCCATTCAAAATAGATTGCTAAAAGGATACAAGAAGACTATACGTCCAGTATTCGATCAGGATTTACCTCTGATCGTTGACATACAATTTCTTTTCCGTAAAATGCATCACTACGACGTTGTAAGTGGGCTTTTGGAGTTCACTGGGGGAATTCGTCTATCATGGAAGGATATCTCACTAACGTGGAACCCGAAGGATTACGGAAACGCAACAGCCACCAGACTTCCGGTAGATGAAGTGTGGATTCCAAACATTGGCGTTCATAATCCGGCAGAACGCGAAGAATTTATGCAAATTGAAATCACGGGTTTTTCTGTGGAGGTCACGAGCAAAGGTGTAGTGCATCTCAGAAATTCAGGTTTGATTAAAATAATGTGTCCGTCTGATGTTACATATTATCCTTTCGATATCCACACTTGCTCGCTAGTTTTAACTATTCTTAATTACAACAGCAGTGAAGTCAAGTTTCATACCAAACGACAGGTGGAGGAAAGCAGTGATTTCAAAGATAACGGGCAGTGGAACGTGACAGTTCTTGGATCCAGAATAAGGGGCGCTACAGTATCTGTCGACTTAAAAATAAGACGACGGCCTTCATTTCTCATGGTTAACATATTTCTGCCAGTCATCTTCATTTTGACCATGAACATTGTTGTCTTTCTGCTTCCTGTTGAATCTGGCGAAAGAGTCTCTTTTTCAATCACAGGTTTTTTGGCGTTCACGGTTTTCATTACAATTTTAACGGACCAAGTCCCACATCAGTCAAACCCGCTTTCAATTCTCAGCTCGCTTTTTGCTTTTCAGCTCGCAAATAGCACAATGGTCCTTATTTGCAATGTACTGGTTGTAAACTTATATCATCGGAACTCCAACATTACATCTTCCTGTCTCTTGGCTTTCGTTAGACTCATGCGCAGAAACACTTGGAGAAAAACATCAGTTGTAAAAATCAACACCAAAGTTCATCCCAATTTCGATTGTCGTGAACTAAATGACGATAATGGTTTTGATAATGGCGTTACTTGGAAAGATGTGGCGAGCGTGTTCGACAAATGTTTCTTGTTTGCCTTTCTCTTTTCGACTTTTGTTCCAATTTTCGTTTTTATTCTCTACGTAATACATCGTTTTTAAAACAAAAGACGGAAAGACATTTTGAGATTTGGATAACATGATGAATAACATCTCGGATTTGATGATCTTTCTATTCTAAGCCCTCTTCACTGTGTATTTTTGATCAGTATCTATGCAACTAAATAGACTGGATTATGTATTAGACTTTTGTTCTTGTTATTTTATCAACAGTTTGTGTATAATATTACTATTGAATTGTGTGGCACTGAATATATATATATTTAACTCGGTTTTAGTTTAGATTTGTTTAATAAAGCAAAATTACGATGCCAACTGTTCATTGAACTTGTAAATACTGCAAAATACTTATTATGATAAGCACCTAAAGTGTATTTATTGATTGAACTAAGACTGCTTAGTTCTTGTGTTTCAATTATCTTAAAAAAATTAAAATAAGAAAATGATGAGATAAATGATTTTAAAAATTGTTAAGAAGAGTATCATTAATTTTATATTATAATGTGTGTTATTTGATATACATGTATGGAAAGTATATACATGTAACGAAGATATGGTCCAACGGAGAGCAGCAAATGAAGATTTTTTTTATTATAATAAAGGGTCGTCAGGTGCAATACCTTAAGTCCTGCGTCACGTTGCTATTTTTAGAACCAGATGTACACAATTTGAAATCTCTGCTGACCTCTGTTGTTCTCGTATGTAAGATGTCCTAAAATTAGGAAGTATGAGGGAGAATAATTTTTATGTTTTCCATAAGGTTTTATACCTGTATAGAAAAATATTTTTTTTATTTACGGGCATTATAGATATGCATTCATGTTCTGTATCCGGACGATTTTGGATATTTTATACGTTGTTTTGTCTCATTTATCCGGATTTTTGCGTTCTGGATCCACGCATGTATTGGAATTAAATCTAAGGAACTGAATAGATTAGTTTATAAAATACAAAAGCTAATTAAATGCACTTAGGCATCTGTTGGTGCATAGTACACAAATCGCTATATGTTGTAGTGTTAAGTTGTTTTATGGTGTCGACTGCATATATATGGTTCATCATGATAAAACAGTTGGGGTGGGGGGTGACGTTCACATCTCTCGGAGTGATGAATTTTTAAACCAAAGTTGAAATTACCTTATGCCTTTAATAAGGTGCGCTTATTAGTTTACGTTTCACGCGTGACTTTTTTCTATTGCTGTTTGGGCCATGCATTTAAAATCGAATAATTAGAATAGTCTTGGCGGGGGGGGGGGGGGGGGGGGGGGGGGGGGGGGGGAGGGGAGGTGTATAAGACGGTAAAAAAATAGATTGTGGTTTTTAAAAGAGGAGTGTTTTTCATAACCTTTCCACATTTGCTGATTTGTATGATCTGACTTCCATTTGTGATTTCACACTGTGCTGCGTTTACAGTACGATTTGTCAAACATGTCGTTTATTAACATTTCCTATCATTTCTCTTTTTACAATATTAGAAAATGACTGTTTATTACCGCCTAATAGTATTTCACAAATATATAGAATTTCACCTGTTGTTCTTCTTTCTAATCAGGTTGATCTTAAATATGTGATGCAATGCACTAGTCCGTATATAATTTTACCAATTCCAACTCAACAATACATTAAATTAATCAATGAATTAATCTTGATTATTCAGTAATGTTGTAACGTTTTTGGAAAATTCCAAGTTCAATTATTATTGTGCTGGTCTTGGATCAACTTGATAATTATTGGTCAAAATCACATGATTTGCCAGACAGAGTTGAGCACATCTCTATTCTATCTGATTCAAATTCACTTTGAAATCAGACATTTTTTCTATTTACACAGTTTCATATGTAAAATGTGGCCAGGTATTTCCTGTAAACAAGGCTCTACTCGCTTTTTGTCTGATGTATGACATTTCAGAGTAAACAGTTTCATTTTGGCACTTTCACGTCAAATGGCATAACTCTGAAAAAAATAAAGGGCAGGATTTTACTTTTTCTTCTACCGGTTATTCGAAAATGAGTTCAAATATAACCGAATAAGCATTATCCAAAAATGCATAACGCTGTAAATAAAAAGATGGTGATAATCTTTTAGAGGAAATTTCATGCAATCATTCTTATCCTTTGTTACTAATGTTTGTATGATTGAAAAATAAAGCCAAAATACTTTTTGATAACTACAGTGACGTATAAAAATGCAGTTTAAAATTTTTTATTATTTGCAAGGCACGACATATATTGTTATATTCTCTACTCTTATATACGTATTATTAAAAAGTCGGGGTCGCCGTTTGTAATTTGATCGCTTAATTTAATACAAATTTACATGTATGTATATTTGTTTATAAATAAAAATAACGTACGGCGCCATATTAATTTTTGTCACAGTTTTATATTTAATTTGCCATGATTATATATTGAAGAAAGTTGTCCTTGAACAAACTTTTTATTGCTTTTTGGCGTCCTTTGAATGAATCTCAGGTGAATCTTCATCCCAAATTCGATATTGGTTGAATTGGTATGTCCATCTAATTGAAAATGAAAAAAGTGTGATTTCACACCTGTTTTTGGCTGTTTTTGTATTAATCTGTTAAACATACATGTATATTGTACCTCATATACCAGTGACCTGGTTTTGAGTGAATAAAAGAATTAATTAAATACATGTAGTAGTTTATAATTCAAAATACAATAAACAAAGAAGAATAACACGCCTTTTACCAGCCCTGAGCCTTCGACTCCATACAGGGTGTGATATGAATAGGGGCATTTTATTCTCTAACTGATAATAACAGGAAACAATGCTACTGGGAATTTGTGGACATGACGTGCCATTAATTAGGAAATTTTAGAACGTTATTGCAATATTACTGAAACCATTTCAAAGTACAATTAAAGTTGATGATATCGACTAATAACTTTACTAAACCCAAATACACATTGTAGATGTGATCGTCTCTACAATTCCACAAAAATTAAAATTGGCAAATGAAAAAAAATAGCAACACGTTAAAGCTCGAGGGCAAACATTTTCCCATGCGGACGACAAGCCAAATCTATTAAAATACATGTTCTTTTCCAGTTTCCTAGTGGGTCCAAGGTGGAATTTTATTACCTTCATCGTTATTCCTCGGATAAACTCTACGGTCATTCCACATTACATTTTTGTTTATCTATAAACTGATAATTCTAACTACAAAGTTGTTATATCGTCCAATATCAGAACATAAGGTAAACTATTAGGGCTTTAATATCAAGCGCATTTAGACCGTCCCTCAACGTCTCTTGGCTATATTCAAGTTTGTTGAATACACAATACGGAGATAAAGGGATTTACATAATCCCATTAGCATACAGCTCCGATAAATCTGATCCCAAATCGTACGGTTCCAAAGTTTTGTTAGTTTCTTCGACATTTAAAATATTTATTAAACTTAAATTTCTTTATATGTACGAATTAATAAATCAACTTGTTTCTAAGGTTGCAGAGTTTTTATGTAATCATTTTTGGTTAACTTAGAATTTTCAGATCAAACATACGCGGACATTGATTCAGCGAAAGAAGACTAAAAATAGTATATGTCATTGCTGTACACAGTTTCTGAAAAAAGGGGGCCAAAATACAACGTAGATCATTTTTCATGCATACGGAAACGATATTTCCTTTCCTCAGAAAGCCAAAGCATGCTTGTATTCTTTGTTCTACTGAAATCACAGAGTAACAAACAAAATGTTATTAATGAAAATTGCTAGGTAAATAATTTTGAGTGCCCTTCATCTTATCAGGAAATATCGACTGCTGCAATAATGATATTTGAAGTGTGATCAAGGAATCGTTAACAGGTTTTAATTAAGATCTTCCAATCAGTTAGTACTCTGGGATTGGGAGTGTTGATTTGCTTTGAAGCTCTAATATGTAAACCAGGGGCACAGTTTGAATAAATAGAAGTCAAGGAAGCATGAGTAGGCTTTGTACCATGGCGACTTTATTTGACGTAAAATAACTCCTTTGGGACAGATATACGACATTCGGAGTCCAGGGAGGCTGCAGTAACCACTATCACGAATTGTTTATTAATCGTGATTTGTTTACCATTTAATTCATCGTCACACGAAAATTGTAGTCACTTACATTGCAAAATTGGCATTGCAACGACTAGAATCTGAACTTAGACTATGAGAAATTTACGATTTGTTTTAGCGTGTTTTGGAACTTGTTTTCTATCCAAATGTCTGGTTGTAAGTCAAATAGATGGACTGTCGTTTTCAACTATGGATAACCAAATAGCCATTCAAGATAAAATACTAAACGGATACAAAAAGACTATGCGTCCAATATTCGATCAAGATTTAACTCTTGCCGTTAACATAGAGTTTATTTTCCGTAAAGTGCACGACTACGACGTTGTAAGCGGGCTTTTTGTGTTCACTGGTGGAATTCGCTTAACCTGGAAGGATTTCTCCCTTCAGTGGAACCCTGAAGATTTCGGAAACGCAACAGCCACAAGAATTCCTGTAGACGAAGTATGGATTCCAAATATTGGCATCGGAAATCCGGCAGAAAGCGAAGAATTTATGGAAATTGAGATCGCGGGATATTCCGTGGAAGTAACAAGCAAAGGAGTAGTACATCTAAGAAATTCAGGTCTTATTAAAATAATGTGCGAATCTGATGTAACTTACTATCCGTTCGATACTCACATTTGCTCATTAGTTCTAAATGTTCTAAATTATAACGCAGATGAAATTCAGTTCCATAATGACAAACAGGTGGAAGAAAGCGGTACTTTCAAAGATAACGGACAGTGGAATGTGATAATTCTCGGTTCTAGAATCAGAGAAACATCAATGAGAGTCGACTTACAAATACAGCGACGATCCTCATTTCTCGTGGTGAACATATTTTTGCCAGTCATCTTCATTTTGTCCATGAACATTGTTGTGTTTCTACTTCCAGTTGAATCTGGCGAGAGAATCTCCTTTTCGATCACGGGGTTTCTGGCGTTTGCAGTTTTTATAACAATATTGACGGATAAGGTCCCACACCAGTCGAACCCGCTCTCAATTATCAGCTCAATTTTTGCTTTTCAGCTGGCAAATAGCACCATGATCTTGATTTGCAACGTAATGGTTGTTAATTTGTATCATCGGACCACCAATATTACAGCTTCCTGCCTTGTTGGTTTTGTAGGACTTATGAGGCAAAGCACAAAAAGAAAATCGCCAGTCATAAATATCGACAGCAAAGTTCATCCTGATTTTGATTGTCGTAAAACGATTGACGACAACGTTTTTGAAAAAGGCATTACGTGGAAAGATGTGGCGAGAGCGTTCGACAAATTTTTCCTGTATGCTTTCCTCTGTTCTACTTTTATTCCGATCTTTGTTTTCATTATGTACGTCATGCTTCATACATAGACAAACAGTAGATAAATACTGAATCATTTATTAGATATGAATGACATGTTTTCTTTTATTTATAATGAATAACGATTTGCAACATATGATTTGCAATTTAATAATAGAAATACTCACTTCACGGAAAGTGTGGTCGACATTGTTTACCGGTGTATTGCTAAATGTAGTAACAAGGGTATTATTATACAAAGCTTTTGTTATTGTACAGGTCTTTTCATCAACAATTTGTGCATGTTAGTGCTTTAAAGTAGCTAGCTACCGAATATGTACTCGTAACGTGTATCTGCTTAATAAATGAATATTGCAACGCAGCTGTTCGCAGAATATTTTATTTATTGAAGTAGCATTATTTTATACATTAACAAGTGGCCTACTTTTAGTAGAATGTATTTATGTAGGTGAGGATATTTCAAGTTTCAATTGATTGGTGAGTTCTTATTCCGGATAGAAAGAGTAAAAAGCGTTCATGTTATAATTCCATGAGTCAAATTGTTATGGTTTTACTTTAATTACAAACAAATTATTAAAACATTGGATACTTGTTCAACTCATGCAGCTATTTTATTTTCCAGTGATCTATAACCCTATTAAAACACAAAATAATTGGTTATTTTTAAGGCCTTTTGAATTACTTCAGAATAACTTAAGACCACACAGAAGTAACACTGGAAATTTCCTTGACAGAAATAATTATTTTTTTTAATTAAAAAAAAGCCATAATGATAAAACACTTATTCTAACACCCGTAATTCAAAACCATGACAAAGGGTATTTCGGTACATAAAGTTTTAAAAACCGTGGTAAGTTTCAAGACTTCATTAATAAAAAGAAAAGTGAGAAAGAAAGCCTCGTCGTGGTCGCGGCTCGAATCACGCTGCTTATTGACAGACCCCATTAAAGGTCCCGCGGTCATCCTATCACCATGTCTTAATTGTTTACAGAACTCATTAACAGATCACCTTTCCTGTTTTGTTTTTATTTACATTGACTTTCTACCTGATCCTATAACGACCCGTCGCCTAAACCTGATACTATCATTGCCATGGTAGATTTTATACCTCAGAAGGTCTAGTAAGTCGCAAGTTAATTGACTGCGAAATCGTGTTTTTGTCTTATTTGAAACCAAATTAAAAGTGAAGATAAGAAATAGTACTGGAGGTTGATTTTTTGATGTTTCTTTGTCGATAAGAGTCGATAATGATCTATAACCGATAGAAATACACTGTACCACCGGGAATTCATGTACTCTGAACACGATGGGGTCTGACTTAGTGGCATTTGAATATTTCATGAACTCCGCGGTCTACAGTGCACCAAAGAATTAACACTTCAACAAATCAGTTAATTGGTGTTTCTGTCTCTGTGTTAGGTTTTCTCAATTCTTGCACAATTCATTAGCCTAAGTTTGAAGGAAGTGTTCCTGTGATGTTGATGATTTAAATTCAAGACCCTATGAAAAAGAGAAATATTTGCATTTTTGTGCAAGGTACAGTTCGATAAACTCGATAAATAGGTAATTTCTCTCTCTCTCTCTCTCTCTCTCTCTCTCTCTCTCTCTCTCTCTCTCTCTCTCAAAATGAACAATTTGAAAGTGCTTTTAATTGCGTGCATGTGGTACATTTCATATTAGGACAAAGTAGCAATCTATTGTTAAGTTTTATTTGTAAATCAAACACTACAAAACCTTTCATTCTCCACAAGTATTATTTGTTTAATTGCAAGAGCAAAAAGAAAAATCTACAAAATACACAAAACACAATTCCTGTAACCGTTCGCCATTATTTCCAGATCATGTTCCAACCAAACAACAATACGTAGCTGCACTCCACTCGCAGTTGAAAATTTTTTAAATTGACTTCTAAACAGTTAAATGAAACATCATTGTGTGGGGGTCTGGAGGTAATTATTTACATAACTTACACACAAGTGTTTATATAAGAAAGGAAAACAGTTACCAGAAGAGCTCAAGCTTTATACAGTGGTCTGATGGTCTGTCGCTTTGTCTGAACTCGATGTGTGCGCACGGATCTCGCGCCCTGAGTGGCCCAAGCGGCTGTATATTTTAATAGTTAAGACCTACCTGTGACTCCTTTGACAGACTCAGGTATACAATGTCACCTGTTTACATACATATATGCTGTGAACCAAGCTGCTCCTCCTAACCGCGGTCAATGTATCAGTGATTTTTTTTTACCAGGGAGGAAAGTACATGTAACAGAATTTCAGTAAGTAAAATCCGTCATATTTTAAGGTTAAATTTCTATTTTCTCATAAAGATAGTGGGATGTTATTTAAATGTTAATGCTGATTTATGACAAAAAATACTGAAATTTGATTTTCCAAAATTTAAAAGCCTAAACTATTTTATAGAACTGAACAATTAGACTGGTTCAAGTATTGAGAGGAATACATAAATTATTGACGTTAAATTAAGTTAAGCTGTTTAATTTTAATCTCTGAAGTACCACTTTAAACCTCAGGAGGTACATGTCAAAGTGTTCATCTTATCTATCCTTTTAAAAACATATTTTCTCGTCACAAATAGAATATGAAATAAAATAAAAAAAAAAAAATGATAGAATAACAATACTAAAAAAGACACCCCCCCCCCTTCAGAAATCTTTGTAGTAAATCACCCTTTCTCCTTTTTGAAAAAAAATGCGAAGTTATAAATGCTTTAAATTTTAAATACATTATGCATGATAAAAAAAGGCATCAAAGTTTTTCTTTTTTTATTTTTGGTTTAGATTTAATGCAATAAAATAACCAAACGATATGTAAATAGATTAGAACCACATGACACAAGATAGTCTACTCGAGTCATCAATTCTTACATAAACAAGAATTAGTCAGACATTAGTTCTCCAACTTATCCCACGGATCGCCTTTCTTTCGTCACAGAAGTGTCTGACATGCAATGAATACTCCAACTTTATCCTCTTACTTTTTTCAGAAGGGCATTAATAATAGTTAAACACCCTTGAGTCCTAATCGCATCGACTCAAATCAAAATTCTATAACCGCCATTGCTTATTACGGATTGCATCCACATTCCCAAGCAACATGCAGAGAGCTAGGATTTCGCTTTTTAAAAGTCTTAATCAATTCCCCAAAGAAGGAAACGGACGAAAACTTCAATGGGGAGTCTTTATCTTTAACAAGCTTTGATTTTACTAAGAGGACCCTTTAACAACTAAGATTGCGGCACGGTAGAGTAACGGTATTATTCTGAAGTAGCAAGATTACAAACTGTTTCTAAGGAATGATGGTTGTTTTCCCGTTTACAACGCCTTCTTGTCTTTGACATGAAAATATTTGCTTCCCTAATCAGGGGGTCATTCAGGAGACATTTTTTATCAACTTGCGTTTCAAACTATACTATATTTTCTATAGCTCATTGGCTTTTTGACATGTCCACCCAAAGATATGTAGAACTAGCACTATTCGTATATTTTGTCCAATGACGCGGCGACGAACAATCGCTTGTTTAAATAAAACAGAAATTTCAACTGATTTTCTAACGAGTTAAAGAATTGCAAATATAAGAGTTGTAAAATCATTTTTAGGTACATCAATTTAAATCAAATTTTAAAAACCATTAAATAAACGTAAAAAAAAAATATCAAAACAAAATCTAAGTATGACATCAGAAAAATCTCAAGGCCAATGACTCAACTGCGTGATATTTTGTTTTGAAGAGGAAACTTTCGAATTCTTCAAAAACAGATAAGAAAGCCCTAAACTACACAAGAATTTGTCCTTCAAAGAAACAATACGAAATAGTTACAATAGTTCTTCTTTTTTATCATAAAAAAATGCTTAAAACTTTTAAACAAACGAAGGCATTGTACAACTTTTCTAAATATTTGGTCCACAATTTTTTTTCTCATACTTTAAAAATTGTTTCTTTAAAAAAAACTAACTTTGGTTCTCATTTAAAATTCATATCTCAACTCCATTTAAGAAAAAGACGCCTGCATCTAATGCAGATTGTTTCGCAAGATGTTATCACAAAGGGGGAAATATTATTGTTACAATTTTCTCGAGTAAGTGTCGAATTTTTGGCTGATTATTGGTAAATGTCTCCCGGTGTAAGTGTATAGCGACATGTATATATGGGGTCCGTGTACCAGCGGTGCCACCCGGTGAAAGTTTGATTTGAATTATAACCCTTTGTGTCAATGTTTGGTAAGGCTAATTTGGTAGATATATAGACAATAGCGTGCGCTCGTAAAACATAATAGTTCAGAGAAACTGACAGTCATGCCTTTCATCTAAAACTTGACAGAGATTGAGAAATGATTGACACTTTGAGACCCTTAGTATGTCTTTTTTACCCTTCATTTTATTTTTTTAATTTCTCTCTCTCTCTCTCTCTCTCTCTCTCTCTCTCTCTCTCTCTCTCTCTCTCTCTCTCAACCGGACGAATTTCTGCGATCCATTGCTAATTACCTTTAGAAGAATGTGTCATTTTGACACCATATAAATCTAATGTGTCAATCTCGTCCAAAAATGCCCTTAGTTTTTAAAAAATCTCTTCCGCATGTCTAGTATATTGTTTCCAAATCTATTTGTTTTGAAAAATTTGATTTTATTGTTGCAAAATGTTTATCGTTAAACAGTTAGAATCTATTAAACCTGGTCAAATACAGCGCATGTATTTGTACACAAAGTATTTGTAAACATTGCAATTAATTGTCCGAACAAATTTGCCAAACAAAGATTCCTCTGTTGACAGTTTAGTTAAGGATGGATAAAGTCATTAAGAAAAGGTTTCTATGCTAGATTTCTGGGTGATTAAGCTCTTTCGTGCTGGGAGATAGATAAATGACATAAAAGACGCAGGGCCTCTTTTTGTAAAGCATGTTACAGTTGTTTGGAATTTAAACCCCCCTCTGGAACCAAAAGAAAAAAAACTCAGCCACAACTATAACAATAGAACCCGAAATACGGAAATAGATACAGTATCGATAAGTTCAATCGTGATTCGACAGGAATTTGTTTTTATCTTTCAATATTATTTCATACCCTGTCCTCAAATATTTTAATGATCAATTAATAAGAGCACTCGGTTCCGCGATTTAAAGAGACCGGGTATTTTAGCAGGACTATGTCAACCTACCACAATACTAACTGACAAGCGATGACTAGAGCTGGTTCTCTTTAAGGTTATGGCGGCTACACCCATCTCCCCACGGGCACAGGAACGACAAAAAGCTAGGCTGGCGAAATCGGAAGAAAAATGGAGCGTCCTGTTCAACCAGGTAAGGTCAATATCGGAAAAATGCGTGAAATTCATGACCCAAGGGTCAGGAGGTCTGGTATTAGGGTGGGGCGATATTGATCTTATTTTGTTTGATTGTTAAAATTTCGATGACCCGAGCTCAGAATGCAATACGGTTTGAATGTATATATTGTGTAGATTATCTATGAGTATACATGTATACTACATGTAGTTAATTACGACGCAATTACAACAGGTCGACAATATGTCTAATGTATTAAAAAGACGAACGTGCGTTTTATGTATAATACAGAAATCAGCATTGAAAACCATCATCAGACAGCAACGTTGTGTGTAATTTGTTATATATAGCAAACTTAAAATATCTGTGTCATTTAAAAAAGAAGATATCAAATGCCAATTGTAACTTAATTTGCATTCTGACACCACTGTTCTCATCAAACATTTAGAAATACTGCGCGTAAATGCCACTTGAAGCATCATAACGGCATCACTTTGATCATACGGGACCAAAATCAATATAATATTATACAAATTGCATTTCTATCATTGATTGCTCTAGTTTTGTTTTCTCAGAAAACAAGAGCTCCCATTTACAGCGTAGATATGTACATTGACAACCTACACCAGTGTTGTGACGGCAAGAAGAGCGGGTTGCTGTCTAGCAATGGCCACAGCAACGTCAGCAACGGAATCAGCGACAGCAACGGCAGCAACATCAATAGCACTAATCCTACCACCAATCTTGAAGTATCTCCTCTCCTTCAGAAACTAAGACTTGACCTGAAAATGTCATACCAATGGTAGGGGAGAGTTACTGCAAAATTAAGCACAATATACATGTACATGTATTAATCACTTTGACAGGGGAATATGATATTGATTATTTAATGATGATTGTAGCGGATCATTTTAAATAAATAGTACATGTATTATTTTGTAAAGTGTACATTAACTTGAACATATCCGGTCAGTAGATACAATACAGCGCGACTATATATTTATAGTGTAAAATAATTATACTTCGAGAGCATTTTGAGAACCTAATCATTAGCTTAAAATTCCAGTTTGAATTTTAAAACATTTCAGGAACTCATTTAAAAACTGAAAAACGTTATATATATAATGCAAGTAATACATGTATTAAACGACGTATGTAACAGGTTCATTGAAGACTTCTGTAAGAAAGAGAACAATGGCCTAACCTTACTGCTGAACTTGCTTCGAAACATTCAGAAGGAAATGAATTCTGTTCCATCAAAAGAAATAGCGCAGACACGGAAACGTTTACTGGTATGACAAAAGGGCGAAAAAAAAAGATGGCATAAAGTGTGACAATGAAATCAACAGATATACATATGTACTAGTATTGTATCACTATGTTCTTCATTATTTTTATTCCAGTCCGAAGAACTGGACTGTCTGGTGTGCGTCAAATTTTGTCTCCGTGCGCAGGTAACGTTACATACATCTGAGCAACAGAAGGTTGGAAAAATATTTAAAATATTATGCCCAAAAAAAAGACAAGAAATTCTGAATTTATCAATTCAGATCTTTTCAAAATCCATCAAGGGGTTAATTTTTAACAGTTCTTTGTAACATGGTGGTTTTCAATGAAATATATAAAGAATAGAAAAAAATGACATACTTTTTGCACATGAGTATATGTATAACACTTCTTTACCCGACAACTCAAATGACGGATTTTTGGTTTAACAAAACTCTAACGGAGAATAAAAGTTATCAATCTTAATAACGTCATTCTTATTGATTTTGTGTTTTAGTATTATGTCTCATCTCGTATCAATTCCTTAATTCTTCTTTCAAGATGGCAAGCAAAGTCTTGTTGGACTCGACTTACGGACTGGAAAGCGTGGCGTCGGCGTTAATGAGTTCCTTCACGAAGTCAAGAATTGCTTCTCTAGAGGTTAATCCACTTCTCTTCTCTATATCATTAGTCTGTGTGACAGAGTGTATTTTTACGAAACGTAATTTCCACTTTCCTGTCGATATATGTGCGTTCGGTTGATGTATTACTTGATTTAGCATTCAGTGTCCCAAAATTAATACTACTCTGAAGAAATTTTCATAGGAAATTACATATATACTAGAAATTTTCAGCTTTACACATTTTTCAGTAAGAAAGGCCAGATAGTGTCCTCATTGTTGAGTTTTGACGCAAATTCTACTCCGTTTTAGAGATAATTTTTCAGAAAGATATTAACAATTACATTTGTCTGCATATGGAAAAAAATACCACTATAAAAGTACATATGAATTAACAAGGTACATGTACATGCAATGCTGTATTTTTTTTCTGTGTAATTAGATATTATACAATGTACTCAATTTTCGGAATTTTGTTTTGGCAATTTCTGATGTGATGACTTTTAGAATAATATAAAATACATTTTGGGGACTTAATTTTTTTTGCGTTAGAGATGATACTACAATATTTAACAAATAATACCATCCAGTAGGAAAACTCAGTTATACGGTATTTCGTATGGCTGATACAATTGGACTTTTTTCTGTAGATAATGAGCCTAATACTGAGGGAACCTGGGGGATTCAGTAGAAACGTCGACTGCTTCACTTACTTCCGTCTCAAGAACTGCGAGCCTGTGCGATTCAAATTCCTCGTCAGCATGCTGATGTCAAGATCTGACGGTTCCCTGTCTTTTCAGGTCCCTGGTTAATTACACACCTTACTGAGTAGCCTCGTCCTATATTCTATCGTTGAACTTAATTATTTCAAACTCAATCCTTTAGATATTTTGTCAGTCTTCAGTTTATGACCTTCTTTCAGTCAGAGTTTATCGAATAACGTTGAGAATGATAAAGTGTCGGGCAATTCAGCGAAATCTAATTTAAAGAGTGTGTCAAATACCCACTAGTTTAAGAGTTTTAATTCCAGTTTTTGTACCTGTATAGGTGTGTTGTATGAGGTATTTGAATTCCTTAATTACCTTTGCTCCCAATTCCAACATCAAAGTCTTCCTCCAGTCTGAGTTGGAAATGGCGGGAGTGGATCCAAGTGTTCTACTAATGGTAAGCCTAAAAAACGAAGAAGTACATGTACATAGACACACGTGTTGTAATCTGACAATGAATCATATGTGTAATTTTGGTTAATGCATTTTCTCTTATTTAAAACTTTGAAATTATATAGATAAAAACACATCCAATGTTTTTGATTTTCACATTTGAATAAAGTCATCTTTTTTGAATTTTTATAATCATTATGATAATTTTGCATAACTAATTTTACAAAAATAACGTACATTTTATAATCATTTATGACAAAAATCAAAGATGAAAAACAAGAAAGTTTTTTTTTTTATGGTTTTAGATGATAGAAGACAACAAACTGCCTGAAAAAGAGGATCTCATCCGAGAGATTCTGGACTTCCAGAACAGTCAAATCGATGTCGACAATGTCTTGGAAACCAACAAAGCGCTACAAGAGAAGGTTCGTGTTAGAGAAAACAATGATTGTTTTCTCATGCTCAAAGAAGAATGTCTAACATCCCCATAATTTGCATTACTTTCTAAATAGAATTTATTTTGTAAATTTTTGTAGATTACAACACTGAGAAATCAAGTTAAGGTATAGCGGTGTGTTGTCTATTAACATTTGCACACTAATCTACATTATACAAGTACAGTTATACATGTATATATTATGATACCGTATGTATGTCACATAGAAACTTTTATTAAATATATTACAAAAAAAAATTCTATGTGAAGTGTTTTGCTTGGTCTAACTATGTTTATCTTGTTTCTAGCTGTCACAGGCAGAAAAACAGACATCCATTAAAACGAAACCGGCACCACCCCCACCCCCCGCCCCCACCCCCGCCTCCACTTCCTGTTACCCACCAGCTTCTTTATGCACCTGCGCAGATGACGAGGGAAACGCAACAACACAATCCTAATGTAACTGTGAATGTTGATGTACATGTACAAAATGTTCAAAGCGAAAATTCGGCCTTGCAGCGTCTTACGAACTGTCTTCAAGACTTGAAAACGATACATGACAACGAAAACATACGACAAGATATTAGTAAGTAAAATACGGCAAAAATAAACAGATGTATCGTGGGGGGGGGGGGGGGGGGGGGTATTATGGTTTCTATCTTAAAATTTGATCTATATGCAAAGTTTGCTTTTAGCTTTTTTATTAGTATCACCAAAAAATTAAATGGGTTAGTGTGTTAAAGAACCATTTCTCTTTATCAAAAATTAAGATATATGCCACTTTCCAAAAATAAAGGGGGGGGGGGGGATAGGCAAGGCCCTTGTCACTCCCCACCCTTCTGTTGCTACGTGCCTGAAATATGATTAGTATTTTCGAGATTAATATCTATTTGTTCTAAAGTTAATGCTGTTTAAAGTAGACATCAAAAAAATATTTTTTTATTTTACATTTCTTTAATCATCGTCAATTTTGAAAGTTATTGTGTGTATATTCTGATTCATGTTCGATATCAAGAACTACATGTGCTTTAATGTTTTTGCCCATTATTTTTCAACCTTTTAACCTCTAGACGAGTGCAATAACAACGATATCACGTGTAAAAATGAGAAAATTCCTTTTTCTCCAAGAGCCAACTTGCCATATTTGAACTGGTCTGTGATAGGCGATGTTGAAAACACTATGTTTAAGGTAATAGGATGGGTTACTAGAATTGCATGTCTTGTTATAACTATTGATAGTAATCTAGCTTGTTTCTTTGAAGACGAAAAAAAATCGATTTAAGGGGCACTAATGAATTGGATTTCTTCTAGCACCTAAATTATGAAAGAGTTCTTCAAGAGATAGAATTGTTTGAACTGGAAGAAAGTTTTAAGATCGGACAGGAACAGAAACTAGATTGTCCAAAACGTATGTACCCGACATTATTAATAACGCATAAGTTTTGAGGTACTATCCCTTTTGTGAATAAGGTAAAGGTGAAACAACTATTACACAATTTAATTATTGTCATATATTTCAGCCCTCAGAGAAAAATCTACAAAAACGAAAATTCGATTTATGGAGCCATCCAGAGCTAAAAACCTTTGTAAGTCTTAGTACATGTATATAACACATCAATGCACGCTAAATAAAAACATTATACATATATTATATTATGAATCTCAAATCGAATACACAGTCGTAATAATTTGATATATATTAACAAATATAAGATTTTCGGGGTTTTTCGACAGCCATCTTGCAGAAGAGAATCGGACGTTCTCCTCTGGCCATCAAGGAATATATTGAGGAGTACGATTTTGATGCTCTATTATCGGACAATGCGGAGTTACTCCTCAAGTTCATTCCGACAGAGATTGAGGTTAGAGTTCAAAGACTCTGAGTTCATTCTGTAACCATTGTGATTGCATATAATATAGCAAAGGCATTCCTAAATTATCTTCGAAGATCTTAGAATATGCTGAATCAACTTCTATTTGGTGACAGATATTGGAAATAACAATATCAAATGTTTGACGTTTGTTTTGAGATGTTTGCAAAATAACATAATGTTTAAACAATAATAAATCTTGACTTATAGATGAGGACGATAATGGAATTAGACTTTCAGTTGGAAGATTTAGATGAAGCAGAGCAAATGCTGGTGCAAGTAGGTTTTCTGCAAATCAAAAACTTTTGAGGAAATGTTTTTTTCTAATATGCTTGAGGTTTTCCTGTCCAAAGTTTATATACCAAAACCTGAATAAATTGATGTTGTTCAAAGGTAAACACTTCTGTATTCTCAGTTGATGTCCATCGCTAGGCTGGAGGACCGACTTCGTCTGATGATCTTTATGGAGAGTTTCCCACGTGTAGCTGATACACTATTACCTGTAAGACACCTTTGTTATAATCTTCTAGTCAAAACCATTGCCAGCTGCATGTTATTTTAATTGTCAATTCTTGCGTGGTTGCAAAACTCACTTCAAAACAGATTATCTATTTTGAAATAAATTTTACCTAAAGCAATATTAAGACTAATGCACAAAATAGATTGTTGTGTTTAGTTTTTAAAACTTTAGGTTTATTCAATATTTTAAATTTTATGAAAGCAAATATTTAAAAAGAATCATTGTATTTTTTTTCACAGCCAATCGCTGATTTAATGAAGAAGTCTACTTGCTTACTTAGATGTACAAAATTGCAGAAAATTTTTGAGGTAGGTAAATTTTAATATTGAATTGAGGTCCACAGAAAATTATTTTTGGACGTTAGATGCAATTTAAAGCAATAAAACATGTACATGTAAGGCCATCCTTAAAAAAAAGTTTGTTTGGAATTGCCGCCTGGCGGTTTCTTGACCCAGGAGGGAGAGAGAATTTTTTTCCCTTTATTTTTCAAAGTTGAAGTTTAACTTAAAAATTGGTAAAAAAATAAAATTCTCCATATAAAAAAAGTTCTTTATCAGCAGGGAGTATTTCAATGAGGCGGGAAGCAATTCCAAACAAACAATGATTTATTTTGGCCTAATACATTATTTTACACTGTCTTGCAAAAGTATGTACAGAATGTGTCAATAATATGAGTTTATTGCTTCATTTATGTATTTAATCAGATCATCCTGGCCGTGGGGAATTTCATCAATGGTAACAGGAAGCAGGCCTGTGGATTCCGAGTTTCGTCCCTTCCACTGGTATGTTTGCTTCCATTTTGGAAAGTCGTAATGGTCAGATAGAACGATAGAAAGCACTTTGCATAAAAAACATAATTAATAAAAGCCTAAAGATAAATTGAAAGAATGGTCAAAGTTTTTATATTTCAAATTATTAAAAAATAGGATACTTGGTTGTTTTGCTTTGTTTTAAAAGAAATGTTGTCTATCAATGCACGTTTCGTTTCCCAGTTAGAACAAATTCGATCGGGGGATCGATCCTTGAACCTTCTGGAGTACATCGCTGAGCTAGTTGTACGTCACTACTATGATGTTCATGACTGGTATGACGACCTTGACATTCTCAACATAAGTTCAGGTAAAGTATAGGCAAATTATCATCTAACGGTATTGAATCAGTACATGTAATAATACCCATCGATTGTTTTAATGTTGTTAAGGTAATATCAAGTTACTACTATCAATCCTAAAATGATCCGTATATCGGTATATTCGGGTTCGACATCGTTGTATTTTTTCGAAGAAAGGACCTCTATGAAAAATGTGAATTTGTAGCAAAATCAAAGTATTTAACTAAAAATGGACAACGAGTTTGCTAAAATATTATTTTGTTAAAAAACAGTATTGAGACTATTGCTGTTGTTGGTGCAATTCACATTTGATTTGAATTCCGAAAAGCCTCTCCTTCGACGAGAGCTAACTGTGATTTATGTTTTTACACACGTCTACTGATCGCGTATACACTACCTGAACATCATAGCCGCAAACCACGACCAATATGTATAATGTTCCCAAATCTGGCTGGGTAGGAGAGGTCTATAGGGACTCCGTATCGTTGCTTGAGACGACGCATGTACATACCCTACAGATATAACAGTTTCTTTATTTTTAGCTCACCTGAGCAGAAAGCTCAAGTAAGCAATTCTGATCGCTTTTTGTCGGGCGTCCTCCTGTCTGTCTGTAAACTTTTTATATTTTCTAGTTCTTCTCCAGAACCACTTTGCCGATTTCAACCACACTTGGCACAAAGCATTCTTAGGTAAAGAGGTTTCAGTTTTGATAAAATGAAGGGGCACGTCAAAGGGATATAATAAAGAATTAGTGAAAATTTGTTGGTATCTTTTAAAAGTCCTCTGCTCAAAAACCAATGGCCAGAAAAACTGAAACTTGTATTGAAGCATCCTCAGGTAATGTAGATTCAAGTTTGTTCAAGTCATTATCCCCGAAGTTCGGGTGGAGCCATAATGGGGGGGGGGGGGGGGGGGGGTCGAATTTTTAAAAAGGAAGATATAGAGAAAAATCTATAAAATCTTTTTCTCAAAAACATATTGGTCAGAAAAGCTAAAGCTTGTGTGGAAGTATCCTCAGATAGTGTAGATTCAAGCTTGTCAAAGTCATCATCTTCGGGGTAGGGTAAGGCCACATTAGAAGGTCAAATTTTTTAATTCATTCTCAAAAAATCAAATGTTATAATATATGGTATTGCGTGTACATTTACTTATATTCAAGCACTTTGACATATTGTTTATTCTTGATTGTTTGGACGTGGGCCCCTGGACACTTCTTGGCCTCACAAGAGGTTCAAAGTTTGATGTAGGTTTAAATATATATAAACAGTTGTTTAAGATTATCTTGAGAACTGCAATAGTCAATATGTGATATGACTATAAAATCATCCTGTTACAAAAGAGCCCAATGTTTTACATATGAATATCTAGATAAATATTTGAAAATCTTCTAATTTAAGATCTATTCTACTACATTGTCCAGATGTTTTGTATATGACTCCATAAAGCTGATTTTATTATGGCTATTGTTGCTTAGGTAAGCGATAAGTCTCATGGGCCTTTTGTTTTTAAATATAATGACCGTAGACACTGCATGTACATAAACTACAGACAAAATACGGTAGTTAAAAAGTGATTAATGATCCCTGAGTATCAACTCAACTTATTGTTGTGGTGTTTTTTTTCAGTCTCTTTTCAGTCTTTGCTGGCATCAGTCAAGGAGATGGATTTTGCCATGTCTACTTTACAGCGAGAGATAACAGAAACAAACTGCCAACGATTGATTGTATCCTTAATTAACTACAAGTACAATGTCAATTTAATACCAAAACAAGTATTTACATTACTTGATCAGTTTTCAAATAAAAATTTTAACAAAATTTCTTTTAAGACATTCATTTTACCCCGAGTGTTAAAAATTTGAATCTTTAACATGTACATAGGTATTCCACGAAAAAATGTCAACGAAATGTTATAAAATTCAGAAGGAATTCCGTGAAATGGAATCAGTATATAGATCGTTGTGTACCATGTTCGGAGAAAATGCCACAGATTTGGACTCGCATGAATTTTTCAAACTAATACATAATTTTGCCGAATCTTACAGGGTAAGGGTAAAAATGCTAAGCGAAAATTCACTAGTCATTCAAAAATAATGACTGATGAAAGGTTAAAAACCTTTATTTTCTTAAATGTTGATAAATTTCTACTTTACAGAAATCCGATAAACAGTTGAATAGACAGCGATGGAGAATGGGAATTACTCTAACAAAAGCAAAGCAAGGCAAACCCGCCTCATCGGAAAAGGAACTTGAGACGAGCTCTCCGAAATTCACCCATTTTGATTCTGCCCCAGTGTGGTCGCCGGGTTTTCACCCCACAGAAAACAGGCAGGAACAGGTCTTTACGTTTGAGAATGATATTGCTGAGAAGGAAATAGTAACATTGAGTGAACAAAGTATAGAAGATTGGGTTGTAAATAGTCCACCTCCTTCTGCATGCACGGACGTATTACGAGAAGAATCGTTCGCAAGAATACAAAATCTGGATCAACCAAAAGAGGAAATAGACAGTATCTTTGATTACGAGACCGAAAGTGAGGATAGCGCGTTTGTTGGGTCTGAAGGACAATATCTCCGGTCCTCAAGCAATAGAAAGTTCACTATTGATAATGGTGTCTTCCAACATGAATACCGCTCCGATTTGCTCCGGAAACCGAGTCCTCCACCTGAACCATTTCCTGACTACTCGGTTTGTGGGACATTCCGATTTGATGACGAAGTTGATAAGGTGTTGAGTGATTTTGAGGGGAAATTGAATGAGTACTGCACGATAGGCAGTGTCCCTGTATACAAAGGGTATTTGGATATGAGATCAGAGGTTTACATTTAACGAAACTAGAAACGGTTATTTTTCAACTACATGTATATAATTTGTTTTATAAAATTTATTTTTGTGCAATGAATTTCACACGGCTGTGCAATATTAACCTATGATATTAATAATATTTACCAATATATATATATAAAATATGTGTATGTATATGTATGTGTATGTTCTGTGTCTAATACATGTAATGCGCGTAAATATGATTGCTTAGTCGCCAATTATTCTAAGTTTATCATAAACTCAGTTGGCAAATGCATTTATTGACATTGAAAACGAATCATCACAAATCGCTGAACAACTGACAGAAAAGACTGAACAGATGGATATTAACAGAGTGATATTACAGGGAGTAATAAGACTTTATTACATTTTGATCTCGCCACTTATGACTGAAGTCATCACAGACCATATCTATATGTACATTGCATATCCTAGTGCTATCATGGCTCAGTATCTGAACGCATAACCTTTGATATTATATACAATAAACAAACAAAACGGCGAATCGCTCTAGATCTGTTGGGCTTAGCATGTTTCTGTTATACATCGTAGTATTAATATCTTTCTAGGTGAAATTGTCTCTGAAGCTGTGATAAACATACAGCGATTGAGTTAATTAGCGGCTTTTCAGTACTGCTGTGTTAAAAACGAGACTGATCAATAACTAAACGCACACCTGAACACAACCAGAAATATGAAATCGTGGACAGTAGAAGGCAAACCAAAAAACAAAACCAAAACCAAACGAACAACACATAACAACACATAAGGTCTCTTACAAGTTCGATACATAAGAAAATTCTTAATCTCTATTTTTCTGATTTTTTTTGCCATGAGGATAAGCCAACTTCTTAGATAAAGGGAAGATACTAGCCGCTTGCTCCTTGCAATTCGTTTGGCCGCTAAGTCTCTGATTTAAAGTTTAAAATATACTACTAAAGACATATATTTAATTTCAATAATTATGTTTAGATTTATTGAAAATTTAATCGAAGAGATTGCAGAAAGCCTTATGATATTTTAGTGAATTCTTTTTTGTCCTATTCATTGTCATATTCATAAACTGTTATGTTTTTAGTTTTCTCGTAGACTTTACTTACGCGATTTGGAATATATATATATATATATATATATATATATATATATATATATATATATATATATATATATATTTGTAGATACATGTACTTGAAAATTTCACAAATCGTTTTATTTCGTTGGGTTATAATTCTAGGTATACTGAATAAAAAAAATGTTTTTCACAAATTATCTAGGGTATAAACCGAGCGACATGTATCACGAATTGTAATGGATTCTTAGTACATGTTAACTTATGAAAAATGTTGTTCGTCACATTCAAGCTTGTCATTCAGTTAATTACATGTGCATACATACCGACACAGATCTAGTTCTGTTCTGTTCTCATTTTTTTTTGGCTCGGTGCCAGCTATATTTAATAATTAATAATTAATAATTTTCTACAATATCTATGCCAAAGGCCGACGGGAACTGTGTGGACAATGTTTTATAGATACATACTAATTGAAAAGACTTTTCAGACTGTTTTTAAAACAGATACATGTATTCTTCATTTTGTTTATTCTGGAATGGTCCGGTTGATAATTTTCAGCTGATCGGATCGATACATGATATTTCGACACCATTAATAGATCGCCGTGACTACTTCCAGAAATCTTACGAAACAGGATTCAGTAGTGTAAAGCAAAAAACCCGAAACGCTATTAGAAAAATCGATTAACAGGTGTAGGGATTACAATACGTGATACAATGATCGCTTGTTAATGGCCTCACGAGATCTTTGGTCATTTGTGGTGAATCATTCTTCCTGACACATAACTTTGCTTGGAAATGGAGTGCTTGTAACATGAATTTCTATTCCGTGCTCTTTCGGGATATTCTTCTGTGTATTTTTATAATGGGTGAGTAAAACAGAGTTTTAATTTTTTTTTTTTTTACAAAGATGTCTAACTGTATATGACTAGTACTACATGTAGCAACAGTTGGTCGCTTGATATGACAAGGACTTATATAGGTTCATGTTGTTGTTAATAGAATAAATTAATTTTTATAACTTTGAATATAATCATACAGCCATCTTCAATAAATTGGCTTCCCTAATCACACCTGAGATCTTGATTTTATTAGTAAATGTCACTTACATTATTGATTATAATCCTCATTATAAATCGTTAAAATTAATCAAATATATCAATATTCAGTTGAATAATAATACAATACGTTAAATAGTCACGATCCTTTAAACACCTTATTTAATTATGCATGAAGCATTGTTTATCCTTGTTATTCACATCAGATAGCGGGAGGGTTGCATGACTTTATTTCACATATGTTCAAGCGTTTCGAGGACATCCTAAAACAGAGATAGACAAGGCGTCGCCAGCATCGTAATTTGCAACAATCAATTTGGTAACAATAGGGATATTTGCCATGTTAACTTTATCTGACCTAAACCTAAATGAATTATTAGAAAAACGCAGCGAATTGCTGATACGCCGAAATTCTTTCTGATCTGTAGACACGCTAAGCCAAATCATAGAAAATACCACAAGAAATCAATATCTACCAATTTTGGATAATTTATCAGTTCCTATTGACTGACAGGTTTTACTATCGTGGCATAACTTTGTCAATGTTTTTGAATCAAACGAATAGACATCTTTATAAAGTAAATCATAGGAACAGATATTGCACTATATCAAGGAGGAGGCTTCTTATTTTGCTGTACGCCTCAATAATCATATTTAAGTCCCTACATCACTAGCTCACGATGCCATGCGATGATTCCCTTTTCCGTGTATTTAACATTGTTTCTTTAATCGTTTCTTTGAGGAGAATTGTTACGCTTGACAAATTCAGAGATTTCGAGATCAAAGAAACAGCGCGCAATTAAGACATTAGTGCTGTAGATCTTAATTAGAACATATACTATGCCTTTCTGGAAGCATCATGCACCAAGTGTGGAGATATCGGTACCTTAATTAATGACCTTGAACTTGCGTTCAATGTATTCTTGATCTAAAAATGTGAATATTATAATCGGGGCTAATCACCTTTTAGTATAATTCATTATTAATTTGACATCACATTGTTGATGTAGCGTGCAAAGAAATACACGTAACATAAATACAATGAAAAATTAAACAAGTTACATGTATATCATTATTGTGCGTAAATTAAATACATAAGCTCAGGCATAGAAAGAGACGGAGATAGACATACGATCATAGACGATAGGTACATGTAGGTAGGTAAATGATAGATAGATAGATAGATAGATAGATAGATAGATAGATAGATAAACATTTTAGGCTTTTAGATAAACATTAGGCTTTTAGAAACACACTATCAGAAAAATTTAATATCATCATGTCTTTTCCACCATTTAATATATAGATCGGCTAATGTTAGAACAAGCACATACTAGGCCTAGTACCGATTGCAAAAAAATTATCATACGGTATTGGGAATACAGTTTCATAGGTTGTTCATTTAGTCGCAATGCAACCAGAAGCAATCATGCCTTGGGGAAAATCCTATCTCTACGGAGTCCCGGAAACGCTGATAGAGTTTATTGCTTCTTATAAAGGCCATAGCAAGATTTGGTAGTTAGCTGTCGATAGAAACCATCAAATTAATATAGATTTATTTGCGTTGGGCGTTTGGCTGTTCATATTATACAGGATTCCGATTCGAAACTGACATATTCAATATATTTTGCTTGCGCTATTTTAAAGTATTTTAATGAATTTTCATATATAAAATTTTTAAGTATTTGTTTTTTGGCATCTACAAAATTGTGCTACAAGCAAATTCCGATGCGGTGCGGTTTTGTAAGTTTTGGTTAATAAGAGTCTTTACTTGGTTGATGGAAGCAAGTTACACGTTAAACTTTCCCGCCAATCGCAAACACCGATGAAGTAACCTTATTAATTTATTTGCGTCTCAGAAAAAAGTACAAACGCTTTGAATAGTGCTGCCTAAACTTTGTCATATTTTATTGTTTGAATTATCAATAAAAAACAGAGATAAAAAAATAAAATATTTAGGACAACAAAAATCCAAGAATATTTATTGAATAGGATAAAAAATATCTTAACACGTAAAACACATGTATATTCTTGCTGTTACGTTCTGCGTCGGCGTGAAGACGTCATGTCAATCGCAACTTCTCGGGGTCTTTAAGCTTGTCGGAAGTTGCGACTGACGTCTTGTCTCATTCAAAAAACAAGAAAAACGAGATTAATGTAAGTAAAATACTATAACAGAAGGCGTTAATCGGAGTCAAATGGCACACATACATGTACGTATCTGTACTCAAATTTTTGTCAGAGTTTTTAGCAAAGATACGCCATATATACCTTCAATTACCACTTCCGCTGATCTGGGGTGGGGGAGGGTGAGGGGGTTTCTAGACTCCCCTCTCAAAGTTATCAAATTTACATAGTAAAATTATCAAAAAAGGCCATAGAATACCCCCACTCTCACCCAGCCACCAACCCACCCCTTCCCTTCCCCGACAATCAAAATTATCCACCCCCTTTCTCGAAAAAAATTCTGAATCCGCACATGAGGTACGAGTTCAGTAAGTCCAGTCCTGTGTGTTGCATGTGGCACTGAATAGGAAATCGATGCGAAAATCATCTGTTCACTTGCAAAATGGGTCACTGCAAACAAGATTCATCCATACATTGGCATTTCATGAATTTGATTTTGTACAACTGATTCATTGAGAGTGGTTAATTTTATTTTAACACTATACTTTCATCTGTTCTACTGTTTAAACATTCCTGTTGTACATAACAATGCTTTTTAAAATTAAGATAAAGTCAAACATTGAAATAGCTGCAGCTCCCGGTCTGAAAAAATCCGAATTTTTTCAGACCGGGAGCTACAGCCCTGCAGCTAACATTGAAATCGTGTGCATTGACTATTTTATTTGAGTTTAATATCTACTGTTTGTCCTCTTGAAACATATATTGTAAATACCGGAATAAATATTTCAATGAGTTTTCGAGATTGTCCTCAATTTTTTTTTTACTCTCTACTTCTTACCCCAGCCCTTTTCGAGATGAAATAATGCCAAACTACAGTTCATGCCAAACTACAGTTTTGCAATATGTAGCTGTACTTTTTCTAACTTTTCAATTTCTGCAAACGTACAACAATTTCGTACAACAGAAGCATAAATTATTTCAAAAAGTTGAATTAATGGACGATTTTTTTTGGTTCAGGTTCTATGTTAAGAGTTTTCATTTAGTATTCGTATTTTGTTTTATATATATATATATATATATATATATATATATATATATATATATATATATATGTTTAAACAGACAAACTAAGTACACCAAGAAAACACCCTTAAAGGTTTATACTTTGCATATGCATTTGATACAGGAATAAAACTTACCACGGATTTTAAAACCATTTCCAGTGTTGGTCAACTATAGTCTTATTAGTTACCAATTATAATACTTGAACAAATATTCGTTTCTCGATAACTTTAAAAATAAAAAAACAAAATATCAAAATTAATACCATCTGTATGGTTTGAACATATATTATTGTATATAATTATAATATACAAAGGGTTCGAACACAAGTTCTTGCAACTTACTAGGTTCTCACCCTATACAATCTGTAATTATGCTAGTGAACTAATCTTAAGCTTACATGAATTTTTAAACATAATTTTACAAAACAAACTCAACTTCTTTTGTTCATTTCAGGTATGAATCTAGATACAAGCCTCGGATTACAATGCTATAACTGCACAACGAAATGGGAATACGACGCTTGCGTGTTACACCCTAATCAGACCAATTTCATCACTTGCGAGACTCACCAGAGCGTTTGCATGGTATGGCGACATAAATTTGCTTGAATGTCTATATGTAATGACATTAGATTGGCATCAAGACAACATCAAGAAATATGGAAATGAATAATAGCTGTCGATTTCATTACAAATTACAGTGTTCCGATATATGAACATGTACATGAAAACTAAGTTTGTCTAATAAATTGTAGCTAATTAGGAGCATAGCATGTACATGTATGTGCAGAAATAGTAGTGTATTGAATATCAGTATTTGTGCTTTTACACAACTCATTTATTACGTGTTTTATAAGCAATGCTACACGTATAGAGTCATAAACAAACACAAAAAAGCATTCTGAGAGTATTGCAAAAGCAATACAAGACCCCTACCGGCATCTCAAATTTAAAAATAATTGTCGTTTTATATGCTAAATCCCCAATCGCAACTTCTCGGGCCTTTCCGGCAGGCTCGGAAAAACACCTCGAGTGAATTACATAGGCGGCCATGACAAACTCCCTTTTTGTAAAACTTGATATAAATACAACATGTTTTACGATCTGTTGAGATGTGAGCTAGACTTTATTAAAGTCAATGATATACCCTCAAATATACCACAGAAGCGACATACATAGCTGTTTGTTCGATACTTATTTTAATGGGAAGCGACTCCATTTTGTTTTAAATTCTAACATCCGGTATGTTAATACATTCGAGGTGTTTTTCCGAGCTTGCCGGAAAGGCCTGAGAAGTTGCGATTGGCTAAATCCCTTGCTGCAAGGTATGTACCTCCTGGTCTGAAAAATTCGGATGAACGCCTGGGAGCTACAGTTCCGTACGTGTCAAAAAGTTGCAATTTACGGCGCAGAAAAATTGCGCATGGTTTGGACTGATTTATCTTATTTTCGAACACATTCTGTACAATAGTTGATTCCCCAAAGTTCCTCGGACATTTTACTATGGACCGACAATTGATGGCCTCAGATCCCCGTAAAATGAAGTGGTGCAGTTTATTTACATGTAAAATTGGCGACTCTCGATCTGCACTTGAATTTATAAACATACTTCATTTTCTGAGGTGGGTTAGCGTGTTTAAGAGAAAGTCTGAGGCAAGTAAAGTGACGATATCTGAAGTAAATTACCTGAAATATTTTAATGGTGCTAATTTTTTTTCACAGAATTTGTGTGGAAATAAGATTAATCAAAAATAAAATTATGTCAATTTCACAATTATTTGACTAGAGGTCTTAAACATTTTGTGAAGATGTAAGAAGCCGAAGTCAGGCCAAATGGTAAAACGCCGAAACAATAAAACTTGTTATTCCCAGAAAAGGAGAAGTATGTCAATTGCTGTTTACAAATATCCTCATTAATGTTCTCCGTAATGTAATGTAATGTGGTTCCCGTAATGTAATGTAATGGGGTTCTCCGTAATGTAATGAAATGGAGTTCTCTGTAATGTAACGTGGTTCAGAATATAGATTTCTGTCATTGGTATCTCTATGTATCTTGTATTTGTAACTTCTATACTGTACTTGACGACCTTCGCATCTGAATTGCGCGCACCTGTGGTCTTTTTCATTTCCAAAAATATTACCGCACATTTATGTGAAGAACATACAAGTCTGTTTCAGAGTTATTAGAGATCGGATGCATTCAAGAAGTCCCATTCCGCCCTTATGTTGTCAACCCACTGAGTGTCGCTGTTAAAAAAGATTCCAGTGAAAGAGGTTGATTTTAGATCTGAGTCAATTAAAAAACTATCATAATATTCGAACAAGCTTATCTTTTAAAAAGATTGGTAAGCTAGCGCTGTAGCCATCATAAAACACAAAAGTAGATTTCTAAACCATTGTTTTAATTTTTCTGAATCGATTAATTATTTATAGGAAGGCACAGTGGTGCACTGGAATTGTGTTTTGGGTGGGTGGGCGGTCTCAATTCAAAATGGTGAATCTAGAGTGGGCTTCACATCGGCAATGGCATAACTCATTAACTGTGCTTTAATCATTCTGTATTTATAATTACTGTAAATACTTTCAATTTGGAGGTAAAAAAATAAAACATCAGTAGAACCACTGTTTTGGAGGAATCGTATCTTCTCGGGCCTTTCCGGCAAGCTCGGAAAACATATCCGATGTTGTTTTCCGAGCTTGAAGGTTGTTAAGAAAAGCTAGCTTTTATTATTATTTAAGAAATAACTTGGCATTATAAGATCTAAGACCTGTTACTTTTTGACATTTACAACAAAATACAAAATTTCATATCAAGTATTCCCAGAATGCCCTACCTTGAAGTCGAGCATGCGTATTCCAGTAAAAAAGACTAACATAGTTGCTAGCGCTCGAGAGGATCAAGTTTGAAAATTGGAACAATGCTATAGATTTAAAAAAAAAAGATTGTTATTTGTACAAGTTTGATCTTAAATCGGGGTATCACCTAGCTGTAGGTCTGTAGCTCCCTGTCTGAAAAGAAAATCGGATGGCCGACCTGGATACTAATTTTTCACACAGAAATTATGTGTAAAATAAGGTAAATCAGTCAAAAACTAGCGCAACTTTTTAACACGTACGGAACTGTAGCTCCCAGGTCGTCCATCCGAATTTTTTTCAGACCGGGAGCCACAGAGTACTAATTAAATCCCTAGAAAATTCGATGAAATATTTTTTTAAAGGACGAACCCGATTAGAAATAAAAAGCAAGTCGTTTGAATTTTTTTTTCATTATCTGTTGATCGATCTAAATACATTGTAATTTCACATTATTAAGCTGCACAGCAAGTCACAAAACCATAACAAAAAAGTCTGGAAAACAATGTTGGGACAAAATGACTGATATACGACGATATTGACTATCGAAGGTAGGGGACTAATTATCAGCAGACACCTGTCCTCCGAAAAAAAAATCAAAAGAAAACGGTATACTGCAAAATAGCAATTAGAATATATATACGAGTCAGAGAAAAGCAAAGCAGTTTTTTTTATATATATATAAATGAAAATACACATGTAGCAGTTAAAATGTAGTAAGATTCTCATCAGCTGGTGAAAATTTTAGCTGGAAAAAATCAGCAGCAGTGAAAATAAAAGTTAAGCTTGGTGTGAACAACTGTTGAAAATTATATTTAATTTTACGCTTTATATAATTTTATACCAATTAAATATTGGTTGTTACAAAAGTGAGCAGAGTTTCATACATGTAAAATAAAAGGATCATATAAAATAAGCCTAGCTTTTCATTATTATACGGTAAATTTTTCATTACATCAGTAGGCATACCATACCCACTTACAATGTAGTTTTAAAAACTCTACAACTTAAACTTTTAAAGAAAATTGCCTTGCTTCATATTAAGATGTGTAAGCAGAATATAGTTTGTAAAAATATTTACAACTTATGCAAACGATACAGTTCCGAATTAAAGTATTTCTCAAATTTGCTCAGATGGAATCAATAATGAATATCTATTTTATCATTTTGTCTGATGTTTGAAGTAATGACACACTATTAATTATAGCAGATTAATATCAGCTTAGGCCCGCGGTTACGTCGGGAAATGATTTATGTAGTTGCATTGCATTACGTTCTTCACCAGACTTACCTTAATATGACACAGAACCCTGCTACAGAATAAACAGAAATAATCAATACCATAAATGCACAATCACATTCCCCCTTCCTTTGGAGAGTTAAAAAAATAAGGAAAGAGGAGATGGGGGGGGGGGGGGTCAGATTACAATGAATGAAAGAGGGAATAAATTGAAAGAAAAAAGTTTGTAATTTCTATTAGTCTAAATAATAATAAGTTATATCTAAAACAGAAATAAATCATATCCCAAATCTTCATATTGATTATTATCATCTTAAGGAATAACAGGATGCCAATCATATTAAACTGCGTACACAAAATCAATAATGATCACGAAAACCAAGCACCAAGGGAAAGGGGAAGTCTCTTTATGTAAAGGCATTGATTCACATAACAGTGATTTCTTGTCCAGTTTCTTCCACAGTGACTTTAAAAATGCAAATAGATTAATTTTCAAAATAATAAGCAGTGGAGCCAGTTCATAAAGATACCAATCGTATAAAAAAGTAGTTTCTTGATAACTCAGTTAAAATCCACAAGTACAAAAATAAACAAAGTACACCATTCAAAGTGCAATTGAGTACTTTAAATAAATTGATTTTTCTGGTAGCTTCCTACATTTATTATTATAACAGTCTAGTTGTTTCAAATCGTAAATTAAAGTAATTTGTTTTTTCTCTCTCTCCTTTTTTTTTATCATACCAGGTCCAACGAAATGAAACTTTTGGAAAATTTGAAGTTCTGGTGAGACGTTGCGCTACTTCCTGTCAGCCTCACTGTGGTATATGGGGTGACGATATTGATACAGAAAGATGCTATTCCTGTTGTACTACAGATCTCTGTAACACAGACAACTCTGCAAACAAAAGACCGGTGCTTTCAGTGACATTAAAAATGATCAACATTTTCCTTTTACTATACACGTGTTCAAACACGTTTTCGTAAACTGTTTTTTTTCGTTGAGTTTTTAATTTTCTTTCAAAACATGACTCTTCAGGTCCATGAAAAGCAGAGGCTGGGGTTTATATTTTTGGGAGAGCAAAGGGATAAGTGATCCACTTCCGCTTTGATTTATTGACATGGTTGGCATAACACTCTTTGATTTTGACATACATGTAATCTACAATTGTATACTTTTTCTTTTTTCGTTCTGGTCGACCAATAACTTGATTGTTGCTTTGCTTGATGTTACTTGTTACACTGACTACCTTAGCCACAACACATGGACATATGAACTCTTTTTGTATAAGAATTAAATAAATTCTGGTGGATTGAACCTTTTCCGCTTAGTAACCAAGGACCTTGTGACGTAATCCTCGTTGCCATTCCTATATGTTTTAATACAGAGATGTGTTGTTTAAAAACATTATCCCTTGGTACTATCATACAGATCACGCCAAGGAGAATGTGTCCTCAATAAATCAAACATTAACTGAATTTATGAGGCGACAAAATCGATAAGGACATTTATAGAGAGATTTCGCAGTAGTGATAGTGATCGCAATGATCATCAGTATACAAACAAGAAGTTGACCATGTTCATATTTCATTTCTATGAAATCAACACCTTATCTAATAACGAAGATAGATTTAAAGTGGCCGATTATACTTTGCATTACGCATGTTTTTGCACAATCTAGTAAAATACAGAATATTTATAGCTTTTAAGAAATTTTTTCGATATCATTGATTTTACAAAATTGAACACAATAAACTACATATAAAAATATTTAGATATTTAATAGAAAATTTTATTTCTTAAACGATTTTTTGGTTGTTTGGTTAGGAGAGCGTTGCCAGTGTGCTTTTATGACGTTATGATAAAATGAAGCTTTGTAGGAATACGTTATGAGAAATTACATAAAAGAAAAGGTAAAAGGTGTGCGCCTTGGACATTTTACACACCCAATTATGCTATCCTTAGGATTTATTTTCTGAATTTTTGAATGAATCCATTGTACCATATTGTACTATTCTACATTGTGAAACTCCAAGTATATAGTATATAGATATATTAAATTCTTTCAATGATGCTTCATAACAATAGCTTTATATGATATGGCGTATCGGGGCTTAAGATTTTGTTAAACACAGTGAAAAATCATGTTTTAATCTGTAATTCACAATGAAATATGAAGGAAATGAGTAACAAATTTCGGAGTTTTGTCTATTGATTACTTATGAAAAATATTCGAGAATCGAGATTCAAAATACGAGATTCATGATTCGAAATTCGAGATTCAATATCTAATTTAACCAAACAAACCAAGGATCTGAAACCTGTATCCTAGCGACATCAAACTGTTCTAAATAAAGATCATCCGTACATGCTCTTATATACAAATAAATGCTGTTCTCCCTAACTAGTAAATAATTATTTGTATTTATCTTTACACATGATATATAAATGGACTGGTAATAATGCAATGTTTCGCAGATATATTAAGTGATTTTGCTTGCCCTGCATGTGTGCATTCCCACCTGATGCGTTTGAACCCTGGGTTATTTCACCATCAATAGTTTAAACCCGGGGGTTATTCACCCCTATTGTCTAAAATGCGGTTATGGTGGGGGGGGGGGGGGGCTATTTTCAATCATTTTACTATGTAAATTTACTAAGCTTCAATTTTCCCAAGGAGATGTATGTGTGAGTGTGTGTGTGTGTGTGTGGGGGGGGGGGGGGGGGGGGGGGGGGGTCCCAGACCCCCTCTAGACCCGAAGATTATTATCTTAAATATGTTTTTTAATCTAAATATAAATTATCAGTTCGGTTTCAAAAATGAATATACATGTAAGCATTATATTACATCCAAGTTGAATTTCTTTGTAGCGCCCCAATCCCCATCCGCTTCACCAAAATTGACAGTTACATTGAAATCATACAAATGTGTACTTTTTATATAAGTACATGTAACCCTCTAAAGATGTAAAATACTACTACTACATAACACTTAACGGATAATACTTAATCAAGGTTAAGCTACAAGGGGGCGAGTGGTGCAAAATTACTACTTTGTCGCCATACACACAAAGAACAACAAATAAAGAAAATGAGTATGATGTTAGGCAACTGGTTTTTGGTTTGGAACGCAGTTCAAAAGTGAACTGGGTCATCTACTAGTGGTAATCCACTACCACCGTGAATTTGACACCACGAATCTCTCTCTCTCTCTCTCTCTCTCTCTCTCTCTCTCTCTCTCTCTCTGTAATGTCGACCATGGCATTGGTACACTACAATACACTATTCGTATTTGAATTGTTGTCGTTGAGGTTGTAAATCTTTTATGGATTTAAAACTTTTGAACTTCATCGTAACCTATATTTTAATAGGTTGTTTATTTCATTAAATTTCGTTTCAAAGCTAAAACCACACCCACTTTCAATTATTTAGACAAGAGAAAAGCTATTAATGTGACAGCAAACCGGGTTTTCTTCTGTGTTAACAGTATCCATAATTCATTTGTCAAACCTGAATTGATGAACATTACCTATCCGGAGAAATGAGGTACTCTACATGCATTATTTATGCAAAAAAATAACTAAGTTCAACAGCTGGTATTTTTTTTTTTATAAATTATCAGAAATCAAAATCCTAGCAATATGCACAGCTCTGATATATGTACAATTGATCTGCAAAAGAACTTCCTATCTTGAAAACTGTAGGAGGAGTTATCCGTGCAATAAGGGTACCCTTTTGGCAGCCGCCCGCCCGCCATTTTCACCATTTCAAGAACCGGATTTTTCCTTTGGAAAACCCGGTCTTTTTCGCGAACCGATTTGTACACAATTGTGGCGAATACACTACGGATTAAAATCTATCGGGGGAGAATACATAAAGTGCAAACAAAATCACTTAGAATCGCGAAGCACACAGTGTTTTCACTAATTTGATTGTTTATACTGGTTAATTCATCAATGTTGATTTAACCATAAATGATTATATAACCATTATATAATTAAGAGTTATTAAGACATTTATTTGTAGGTAAGAGCATGTACGAATGATCTTTACTTAGAACAGTTTGATGTCGCCAGGATACAGGTTTTAGATCCTTGATTTGGGTTAAGTTAGATATTGAATCTCGAATTTCGAATCTTGAATCTTGTATTTCGAATCTCGTATTTTGATTCTCGATTCTCGAATGAGCCTTCTGGGCTTTCGTACGAATGCCTACAGTCTCTTCAAAAACGGAATTAAATAAGCTCTAGGCCTCCTCTTTAAAATGATTTCAAATTGAATATAGGTATTTGGATTACGTTTTTCGTGATTTAATATAGAATGTCAAGAATTTTTTTCATTTTCTACATAATTCCTTTAAAGCCGCAAAGTACAGGAAAAAGAATTAGTCAAATCATTTATGACGTCATAATGGTTCTAGCACCAAAAGGCCACTCTGGAATCATTTACTAGATCTTGACCTTAAAAACCAAATGGTAAAATTCAGTATTTTTTTTTTACATATAGTAGAAAATGATATTACTAATGACAAATTACAATTTAAGGATAAAAGCCATTGTAGAATTTTTTAATCTGCTTCGAAATGTGGAAAACGACAATTTCCTTAAGTTTGTATTCCTATAGTAAATGAATCTGTATTTTGAGATGGCCCCTAAAAAGAACCAGATGGTAGATTTGCTTGAAACTTCGCAAATTGAGTAGAATTGGTGTAAGTTACATATGATTAAAAAGTTTTGCTATTGTAATTTTTACGTTAAAAAACCCAAATCGGCCTTCTTAAGTCAAGATCTAGTGTTTCCATATGGAAATACCGTTTCCTTCATTTAGAGGAGCAAATGCCCATTTCTGCTAACGAAGCTTAATAACAATAGTTTGGTTAATAAGATGTATTGGAGCATAATTTTATGCGAACATGACGCAAACTTGCATTTTTAACTGTTATTTCCAACAAATGCAAATTACAGTTTATTTCATGACTGACGAATGAAATATGTTATGTTTGCCTACAATCGCTCTAATAACGGTATTTCATAAGTAATTGACATTTTCGATATAAATAATTATATTGAATTGAATTTACGTATCCGGATCACTTTTCACGTAAATACAAATGTAATGTTCAGCTGCTGTTTCATTTTCTACAGATTAAGATCTAGTAAATTTGTTAAGATCATATTTGTCTATTTTGCTACTATATTTTTATGACGTCAAGTTTAGTTTGAAGACCCCCCCCCCCCTAAAAAAATTAAAATAGAATTGTGTAAAAATGAACGTATTAAGACATTTCATTAAAAATTTTACAACAAGACATGCCACAGGCCTTGATGGTCACCTGAGTACCATACCCCTTAGATGAACCTGTCAGGGAGTCTCATGTTTGTATTTTCAGCTTCAATTTTGAGTCTTAACTCTAATCCAAGACTCCTCTGACAAGTACCCCCGCTTTATTATTTGACGTTGGCAAACATCAATTCATAAATGGGGGGGGGGGGGGGGGGGGGGGAGGCATGAGTCAGAAAAAGATCGGTTTATCTATACCCTATTTCCAGGGGCAAAAATAGTAAACTTTTGGTAAAAACAGGCCTTTAATGGTCAATCTTTTATAATATTCAAAGTTTCATTTAAACTGCACACAAGTGTACAATGCACAGGAAATATAAAAGTAGATTTCCTAAAATAGAATACATATTTAATTCAATATAATGGCCAAGTGACAATTTACTTTAAAAAGTGTTTTAAGTTAAAAATGTAAAAATGGTTACTGGCAACGTACGATCGAAAGCAACAGGTTACCCGAGTGACTATAAGTGACCTAAAAAACTGTGTTCATAACATAGGCATATTCGTCACCCCCACCAAATAAAAAGCCCCAACCCTTGTAAAACGGAAGAAGAAAATATTTAAAATTTTAATAAGTTTCACTTTGTTGCCATATTAGCCCTACCAAAAGGGCCTGAATTTTGACAATTTTTGCCCTGCCCATAGGGTACAAGAGTCTAGATACTTACAATTTAAGTTCTCCCCATTATACTAAATTTGAAAAAAAATTGCCATATAGTTTAAAATGTTTAATTGTTAACACACGACGCACGACAACGGACAATAACCCTGAATTGATAAACACTACATATCCAGAGAAATGGGGTACTCTTTATGCAATATTTTGCCAAAAATTGACTAAGATAAACAGGTATTTAAAAAAAATCAAAAATCAAAAGCCAAGTAATATGCATATCTTTGATATATGTACAATTGATCTGCAAAACAACTTCCTATCTTGAAAACTGTAGGAGGAGTTATCCCTACAATAAGGGTAACCTATATGCAATATAATTCGAAAAATAACTAAGTTTAACAGCTAGTATTTTTTTTCATAAATCATCAATAAACAAAATCCAAGTAATATAAACATTTCTGATATATGTACAATTGACTTGCAAAACAACTTCCTATCTTTAAAACTATTAGAAGGAGTTATCCGTACATTAGGGCTACCCTTTTGGCAGCCGTCTGCCCGACATTTTCACCATTTCAATGACAGGATTTTTCTTTGTGCTAAGCTTCATGCGCCAGACCCCCCTGCTTGCAAATATTTTGCCCCTAGCTACGCCACTGAATGGTACCCAACTAACTTGACATATCGAATAGAACTCCACCGATACTTAAACCATAATGATCCTTAAACGGGAAGGAAAGTAATAAAAAAATTAATTATTCTAATAAAGTAGTTTAAATTATTACATTTGGTCATGCTGTTTCGATGCTGAGAAATCGCAATTTATTGGAGGCTGAAATGATGTAGAACTAATTTGTATTGGAAACCAAATAAAAATCAATCATTTTGATGTCACACCATCTATTCCGGTTTGGGTTTACATATACGTACAATGTACACAGTGCTCTGGATAAAACGCTGGTTTATGCTTTACTGTTACTCAAGTAATCAACTTAAGGTAGACCCAGTCTTTTAGAAATTTGTGTCAAACCAAACTTTTTAAATTAACGTATAAACTTACTAAAAATGCCAAAATATTTATACCTTTGCACATATATTTTCCTACAGTGAGCTTCAGCTCATATGGTCCAAATATTCAACAGCCAAATGCTATCACAATGATGCATGATCTCATAATTCATTAAATTATGCACCAAACTACATCATGTTAGGTTATTATTTAAGAAAATGTATTGATAGTCATTAAAATTTAAAAACGTCTTATTGATTTTCTACAGACAATATTAAAAGAAAATTACATATATTCTTCACACGACCTTCCAAAAAATTCACAAAAATGCATATTTTTGGAAATTTCTAAAAATACAGTTTACAAACTATTTTTATTAAACATTTATTAAGTTATATATATATTTTAAGCAAAACACCATAGTTTATAGAAATTGACCAGCTAGTTTTTGCCTGATAGTCTCTTGAACATTTATACCCCCATATTGTTGGATATATTTTTTTAAAAGTTGTTTTTTGAAATTATAAAAAATTAAAATGCACCAAATAGACACAATCTAACAATCACTTAAAATTATATAATCATTCAAATTTGAATATTAATACATATTAAAATTTTAGTCCTAGCTGCAAAACCGTAGAAACGAGTTGATGACCTTGCTTGTACAGTTACAAGCCTTGTCACCCTCCGTGCTTATCACATAAGCCTTTTGAAATTTATACATGACCTTGCCCTTTCTCAAAGGCCGTGTTGCTAGCGTTCTCGCAACTACGTTAGTCTATATTTCTGGAATACACATGCTCGACTTTACGGTCGGGCATTCTGGGAAAAGTACTGTAGATTGACTGTACGATGACAATTTCTTCATAAAGGATAGATAAGATCCGAAATCTGAAGTTTCTAAATTTATTGTCTAGCCTAGACATAAAAGTACAAGAACAAGTCAGGTCATATAATGCCAAGAGTGTAGAGATCAGCTGACAAAACCTAGCTTTCCTTCATTAAGAGTATTTCTGGATAATTCCGGGAAGGTACGACCCTCCAAAAAAAATAAAACCCCGAAAAGGATATCGTTGAAAGGTGGAAAGACCTAAATATACTTTCAGATAATAGTCCATTATTTAAAACAAATAAGTTAATGTTTCTTACTTTAACGTATAACATTAACTCGGATGCCATTGCCGATAACACCCTACCATATTGAGCCCCCCCCCCCCCCCCCCCCCCCCACACACACACACACACTTCTACAATTCTGTCTACTTCTTAATAATTTAACGTTCAAGAACTCGGCAAAATAACACAGTTGATCACGAACCTTTCTTTGTGTGTGTGTATGTGTATAAAAATGGCTACAGCGCTAGCTAAGCAATCTTTTTTTTAAAAGGTAAGCTTGTCAATATGTGTACATAATCATGCCTGAATCTAGGCCCTGTCGATGTAATAATTATATTAATATACATAACCGTTCCTTTTTCCAGGCCTTGTTAAATATAGTATACAAGACCCTGCCTTATTCTCGGGTCTCGTTATAAATAATACACATGACCATGACAATCTCACTGCTAAGACTTTGGAATTGAAATACTGTGAACCAAACAAAGATTTTAAATTATGACCACGTTTAAAAATATCATGATTTGGTGCAAACTCCAGAACATCAACAACATATTCTCTAAAAATCATATTTTAATCAAACAGCATAGTCCAAAAAGGACTTGAATGCCACTTTGGGACAATAAAAGTGCCGCAAGCTTTACATGTTTGTATGTGTTTGATGGACTTGCATATTAAATTTATAGGCGGAACCAACCAATTGTTCTCATTATGGCAGTTTGGAGAAAAGGCATCAACTCTTTCGGTTTCTGGAAACCAAAACAAAGAATTAATCTTGGTAACTTTTTGTTACTAACATTAGCAAATCTGTCAATTGTATGAGGCCACCAGAAGGAATCTATCAACTGAAAAAAATCTAATTACTTGTTTGCCAATCTTTTGTTTTCAAAATTCTAGGAATCCACAGAATTCTCAGATTAACTTTACACTCGGCACATTTAGCAATTATACCTAATGCTAATGATTGTAAATGTGGTTTTGTACTGCCTTTCTGCACAATTTCTTCACAAAAAAGATTCTAATGCTCACTCTATTGCTTTAAGCTGTTGAACTCATTAATGTTTCACTTCTGTCCATCTTTTGTGAAAAACATTTTCTTTCAATTCAACCAAATAAGCAGGAGCAGCAACGTTACTTGCATCGGAATATAATAGAATGTGGGGGAAATAATTTTACCCATATGCTTGAGGTTAAGTTTTCGTAAATTTTATAACCAAAATAACAATTCATTTTTAACTGCTTGTGGAAAAGATCATAATATCAGACGATCGCAACATACTTTATTCTCAATGGCTAGACACATTTGTCTGGTCATTAAACTTAGCAACATTTCCCACAACTGGATGCATAGAAATGATTTTCCCTGCAGCTCTGGCCAATTATCATTTTGTAAAAAAAGAAAATATTTCAATTAAATATTTAAGTGAATCAATTGCATCTTCATTTCTTCTGGGTGGTATGCTTAAAGAAAAAGATGTCGAGTTCCAGGTTTAACCGAAACACTCTAAGCACTGTGTGGACTGTTAATACTAATTCTTAAAAATTAACCCGCTTTTTCTAAAGTATCTCTCACATGATCAGAATTCTGCAAACATTTCTGAAAATCTGGATCAAAACTTAAACCGTCGTCCAAATATAAAATTATGCCAATTCCACTATTTTTCCAGTATTTGGCAAGAGGTCTTACACATTTTTGTGAAGATGTAAGGAGCCGAAGTCATGCAGGCCAAATGGTAAAACTCTGAAACAATAAAATTTGTTTTATCCATGAAAAGGAGAAATATGTCAATTGCTGTTTACCAATATAGTTGTGGTGATACCCTGATTTAAAGAGACATGGTGACGCACAAACCCATGATTTAGCAGATATCGAATTTTTACACGATTTCCACATTTCTTATTTTTCATATGAAAAGGTGAACTTTTGAAAAATTACTGTGTTCAAAAGTAAATATATCAAATTTAAAAAAGTAAAATAGAATTAAGTGTTGGACAAAGACAAAAATATTGAGTTTCCCTTCCGCAACATAGCCACGCAAGTGCAGGGGAATGTAAATAACGCAGCGTGGCATATATCATGAGCTAGTGGACTCTCATTGAAACCTGATGTCTCCAAGAACTATAAATTTATTAAAATGCACTCTCTATGAATGCATCTTTCTTACCACAGACATCGAATAGCTGCACATTCAAATTTTTTTCTTACTGTAACTATTTTTAGACAGCAATCGCAATCACGTGACACTAAAATCAATGTCCAAAACAACTCGGTTTGTTTACATGTGCATTTTCCGGATGAGTTTTATTGACTTGTAAACTGATAGAAGACGACTTATGCTTGAAACCTTCCGTTTAAAGAAATTTAGTGATTTCCGTTGTCATAATCAAAAATTAAAACATGTATTTTGAGTCACCGTGTCACATTAAGATCGAACTTGACGTACAAATAACAATCTTTTTAAAAAAAAATCTACAACATTGTTCCAATTTTCAAATTTGATTCTTATTAGAACATAGTTATTTAATTTACTCAGATCTAAAATCAACCTATTTTTTCCAGAACCTTTCTTTACAGCGACACTCAGTGGACTGACAACATAAGGCCTGAATGGACTTCTTGAGTGCATCTAATAACTCTGAAACAGACTTGTCTACAAATTTATCATTATCTTTTGCGGATTTTGTTAAAAATTCCCGTATAGTACCTAATACAGATTGATTAGTACCAAAAGATTCCCCAAATTTAATATATTTATACACATTGCCTTTAACTCTTTTACCTGCAATACTGTAGAATCATTAGAATTCGTGGTATTTCAATTATCGTTGTATTCGTGGGTAGCTCTTTGCAACGAATTTACATTCTCGACAAAAACAAATTTTCAAAGAGTTTTCTTACTGAAACTAATACCGACGCATCCATAAATGATATCCCAACGAATTAAAAAAAAATCAAAAACACAATTCACGAAAATTGGCCCCAACGTATTTAAATGATTCCAAAGTAGCTGGTGTTTTATCAAAATATGCCATTTGATTTCGGAATATCTCAATATGTTCGTACAAGAGTGAATCAGAACAGATGTGTACTGTTTTTGAACAGATTTACTGCTTTCCGTTTGTGTTGCTTGCGTTTGAGCTGGACATTCTTGGCAGGGCGGGGCAGGATTATTTCCGGTGACTGTTTTGGCGATAGTTAAAACACATGTCGAAGGCTGGGGGCTCCTTACGCTGTTTAAAGTTGAAATTGCTAAAGGAATGAGTAGGAGCAGACAAATCCTCGATATTAGAGTTGGATACGGTAGTGGCTGGATTTTGGTAAGGTTGTATACGGCGCTTCTCTTTGATTGTCCGTAGGGCGCGGGTCTCCGCATGGCGCATGTGTTTCTCATCTTTAGAATCTGACGCAAGATCATCGCTCTTTTACTCTCTGACAGTTGTCCAACCTGCAGGAGACTTATCTGCTATTCTAATCAACTTGTTCCTCTTATTAAGCTTATTAATAAGCCCCGCCACCAATCCTAGAGCGGTAGGGCCAGACATCTAGGTATAACAGGCATGCGCGAGATAAGTATTTTCCTATTCTCTGCCCCTTGATAAAATCGGTCAACTTCGTTCCGAGATTTAAAATGGTAAAATATTTGAATATGTTGAAGTAAATAAACACAATTCACCAATAAACTGTGTTATTATAGTAAACTAAAATGAAAATTCATTATAACTTCGTCTTATATGTGAACAGATCGATTTTCGAAAGCGGCACTGTTCGCCATTTTCCGACAGAAATCGACAGAAATCGGCCATTTATAGAATCATGTCACGTTTAAAAAAAAACTTAAAATAAATAAAAACCACGTGGTTTTTCGTAGTCATCTGATTTTGTGAAGTGGGATATCATTGATACTTCTGCTTCAAACCAACATTGATTTACCCGCAATTGTCATATGGCAAGCGAAACAACGTGGAGACCCCCCACCAGCCAAACACAAAACGTTACATTTCTAGTTAGAGGTAGAGTTGGGATCCTTGTGTTCATTTTTCTGTCAGACGACGTATTGTTTTCAGATGTCTGCCGATAACCAGTGAAAGTGTGTCAAATGAGGTAGGTATTGAGCAACGCTGGGGTAAAGGGTAGAACACTCTGTTCATTTATAAATTATCTACCTTTGACATGCATTCTACATAAACGTATGCAAGGGTATCAACGTCACGGCTTCCTATCTAATTGCAAACGGATTTTATTATTTCTGGTGTATACATTGTAATACATTACCTTGCTTCGTATTATTCATCTGCAAATTCTTTATTTTCTATTTTGATACGGTTTCAAAACAACTTACCCGAATTTCCTCAGAATCTACTCAGACTAATGCCCTTTGTCAGCTAATAATTGTAAATACCTTAGTCTATCGATTTTTTCATAGCATCTAATTATTAATAAACTTAGAATATTAAAGTATACCGTAAATCTGGAAATTTTTTATTGCGAATTTATTTGCGAATCCGAGTCATAATAGATATAGATTAATTTTTACGGTTTAAATTTTTGCGAATTGTCATCGGCGCTAAAAATAAAAAGCACTCAAATCTTAAATGTCACACATATTGACATGCACAATGTAAGCTAACCCTCGGATATCGTATATTACCGCCGCCTCTAATTTTCTCAATCGTATAAATTAAGCAAGTTTAGTTGTTAATCATCTTCATATATAGTATCACGTGAGAGTTGATGTCTGCAATTTACATCCTGTTCATATTACCGATATATACATTAGCAGTGCTAAATTACCACAGCAAATGCAACAGAGCTACCTAAAGGGGTATCTTAATACGGATTTATAGCGAGATAATTATCCCAATTAGCAGTTCACAACTTAACAAGCGATGGTTTGTGTACACTACACAAGTATCGGAAGGTCATGTGTCAAACACAGGTGATGTTTTCCTGTGTCGAGCGAGAATGAGAGGAAAATGGCGGCATTTAGCGATAAATTCAAAATACTGTACAAATTTTCATATTGCTTTTTTTGTGTCTCGCCGGAACACCGTGAATGTGGTAAAAAATAAAGCACGATACATTCTGCGTACCGCCTGTACAAATCATGTGTATGAATAAATCACGCATGCATGCAGTGTCATCAGTATACATTTAAGATAGACATAATGCTGCCAGCCAATCGAAGATATCGATTGTGAGTGAAGCCCTTCTCCACACGCGGGTTATAGGGGGTAACTACCTGGTTATTTTAACAGGAGTTTTAAATGACTACTACATACGGTCACCTGTTCATATAGTAAGGAGTAGAGACCAGCCTTCGGCAAAAGTTTTATTTACATTTTTTTTTAATTGTTGATTAATTTTTAGGAAATGTTTTTTTTGCGAATGCAGAGCACGCGCAAATTTGCTAAAAATTTATCTACGGTAAAAATTTCCAGATTTACGGTATATCTTTTTACTTATATTATTTCAAACCAAAATATTTATAGGTGATGTCATTTTCTCAAAGTCAAATTTCTGGACAATCAGACTCTGGCTCCGAGACAGAGTTGGACCTTGACTCCAAATCATCAACTGACTTTATTCTACCAACACCAAGTCCAAAGAAGAAGTTTCTATAAAAAATCAGATATTGAAAGCTCTAAAAAGGGCATTTCTTAATTATTAATTATTATTTAAATATATTATTGATAATAGGAGTTCAAAATTTGAATTTCAGGTAAGTACACATTTCTTACAAAAGAAAACTAGTGACCCTAAACCCTGAATTTGTGTATTATCATTGTTTATAGAAGTTGGACCACTTCTGAATCCAGTGATTCTCTCTCTAACGGCGATTCAAAGATCACCAAGTCCAAGTATACTAAAGCGTCGAAAGAAGTAGACAGGTATTTGTTTTTTAAATGTGAATTAAATGTATCAATGTAACATATCTAACAATACTTTATCCACATGTATGGGCATTGTAATATTTGTGTTTTAATTCTTAGAACAGAAGATAGATTTTACTTCAACATGTTTTCTTGGGGATTTTTTGTCTATAGTGAAACCAAGTCTAACTTCATGTGACAAATGTCCTGGTACATATATATCAGGGAACATGAGAGTATTTTCTTTTGATGTATTCTGTGAGAACCATCTTGTCACCAATGAAAAAGTTGAAGGGGGACAAGAAAATTGTGCTACTCAGACAGTAATTTCCATTCAAAGAAAATACTAGGACTGCATTTATTAAATTAAAATTTCAGTCATAAACAAACACACACTTTTTAAATATGGATTTGAACAATTCTCAAATTCTTGCACTTCTAAAAGATTGGAAATCTTTGACTGAAGTCACAAACACTGTCTTTGAAAATGCCAAAACAATAGACGGAGCTTCCAAAATTCAATAGTTATTGTCAACGTGTTAAGCGATTATCAGAAACTTTTAAAAGACTAAACAAAAATAAAATTACTCAAGAAGGAGGAAAGTATTTTGATTAAGTGTTTTTAATAGAAAATTTGAGTTTCCCATTCAGCAGTCAAACACAACTACAGGTACATCAGAGAGAGAAATCTCACAGCTACAGCCACAACCAGAAACAGCTAGTGTTGTATTAAGCAAGATAGGAAAATGAAAAATCCAAATCAGCATCCCTTTCTCACGAAGTTCAGGAGAAGACATCAGAAATAAAAAGTTTAACTAAAGAGAAAAATCAGTTACAAACCAGAACTCAAGAAAAATTTAAAGATCTTAAAAGGACATGCCAGCTGGAGGAGTAGTTGTACAACAGAAAGTTGTAAAATTAGAAAGCCAGGAAAAGAGACATGAACATGGAACATGGTGATGGAGAGGAGCTAGAAAAAGATGATTTAAATAAGAAAAGTTATGATTTAAAAATGGAAAATCAACAGGTTAAAGCACAGCTTATAGAGCTAGAATATGAAAGGATTGTTGACAAAGAAGTTATGGTAGAAGAGTTACACATTTTTGATGAATACAAAAAGTACAACACAGAACTTCAGTCATGTCTACACAGTCTCCTGGAAAATCATATAAGCACTTAAAGGGTAGGACCAGTCATTGCTGCATGCCTGAAACGAGCTGGTAAAAAGCAAAGCGCTTACCTTCAGCTACCACTGTCAACAATAAGAATGTGCAGAGATTAATATTATCACAGAAACAACTTGCCCAAGAGTTTTCAACGAAAGGAAATACAACAATTGAAACAGATGAGACATCCAAATTTGGAACTAAACCGTGTCTATTCCTTGAGAGATTCTGAGGGGACACCATTTGTATTTGGATTAAGAGAACTGACAACCAAGTCTGGAAAAGATACTTTACATGCCCTGAAAGAGATTTTATTTGATCTGGACACAAAATACTATACAACAGACAACCTTGTGTCTCAGAATATTTTATTCCAAATCCGGAATACCATGTCAGATAGAACGGTAACAGAAAAAAAGTGTAATGAACTTTTGGAGTCATACAGAAGTGAGATATTACCAGAAATGGCGCACGATTGGGATGTGTTGCCTGAAGAAGACAAGATGCTATGTGAACGTTTAAACAATTTTTTTTTGGTTGGCTTCACTCTCTTGTCCATATTGCTGAGGTGACAGATAAAGCAGATTGAGGTTGAAACAACAAATTTCAATGACACTGTTCCAATATTAGATAAAAGTTTTGACAATAACTCTGAATCGGATACAACCAGTCTTATACGGACAGCTTGTACATGTGAAGCATTTTCCTACCAGGGAGACCCCCAAAATGGGTGTCATGGCCCATTCATGACATACATAAAGAAGTATCTTAAGGAACCTAATATGCAGAGTCTCCCACTTACCCACTCCCACTTATGTATTTCTTTCACAACAAAATGAAGTAATTTCTAGATCATCTGTCAAATAAATGGGTATTGCATGACTTGAAAATCTCATTTTTCATAGCAGGATGCAAAGCTCTAGGATTAGTGTGTAAACTTGTTTCTACACCTCTGTGGCACTTGATAGAAAGAAGAGACTTGCACATTATGGGCATGGACGACTCTTATCTTCAGCTAACCAACTATTTGAAGGATGCTGTAAACAACATTGATGATTTCATGACCGGTAGACTGCTCCCCTTTGGCGATGATACTTACCTTAAACAAGATAAACAATTTGAAACTCTTGTCACTACGTCAAAGCATGATCATGATCTATGCATCATACTTAGGGTTATCTTGGCATGGCTAAACTCACTCAAAGTCATTTTAGTGACTATTTACCCGGTGGTTTATATGACAAACCAAGTGACGAATTGCGTGACATACCGAGAAGTGTAGAAAAACACAACAAATATAGTGAATCTATTTTTGCTTACTTAGACCGCCTGCTAAGGTTCAAGTCCCACTTGAAAACACTTTCAGCTGAAGCTTACATAATGTTTGCTCATAACAAAACCAAGAAATGGCTAGAAACAAAAGATCCCAATGAGATGGCACAGGAGTTATCAGAATATAAAGATGTGGAGAAGACTAGACAAAAGTTTAAGGAGCGAAAGGAAGAAATACATTTGCGTAAACAAGCAATTTTACGAGAAAAATTAGAAAAAGCAAGAAAGGCAAACAGAAGGAACCATGCAGCAATGTGTTGATGTGTTGTTCTGGGGACTGTGACAAACTATTGATCAAGTTGATGTTATGCTTAATACAATGACGAATGACGAAAAGATCAAAGCTTTTAAAGCACAATTGCGATTCAGAAATGACATACTGAAACAAACCCCAAACAACAATACCCTTTATAACTTTTTAAAAAAAGGTTGCTAACAAGAAAAGAAAACCTGCAGTGGACAGAGATGGCAAAAAATGTAAAGAAACTTATACAACAATCTTTTTCTGTAGTTAGTAACAGTAGCACAAGTTCTGAGACGGTCAAGCTTGTTAGAAGATATATTAAACACATGTTTGACATAAATGGTGAAAATGTTGTTTTTTTTTGTCACTGCTTTGGTAAGCAGAATTTATTAAACTTGAAGTCATAGCCTTGCTGTTTTGTTGTTGATATTATATGGTTGATTTTATGTGTTTAGTTTATACTTTTACTAATGATATTATTGTTTCTTTTTAAATAATTTTGTTTATTAATGTATTCCTTTTGCTAATAAAATTGTTTTGTTCTGTTTTCATTATTAATATTTTATATATCAAAATGATTAACTTGCTAATTCGGGATTTTGTTTTTTTTTAGGGGTGGGGGGGGGGGGGGGGGTTAGCTTTCGTTGAAATATTATGCCCAATTCAATAACTGCACTTTACAGTACCGTTCAATTTTAATCATGTTTGGATTTCACATGAACTCTATACAAATTATCATTATATCATTACATATTTTTAAAGCTATAGAAATTCAGAGTTAGCTTGGCCATATACATGTCTTGCACTAAAGATGAAATCACTCTAATTCCGGGTTCCAGGATTTAGTACGTGGTACAATGTGAAGTATAACGATGACCCAGCAATATACACCTACCAGCTCCTGAAGAACTACTCTAAGGGAGACCTAACCCTTTCTGTTTAAGTAAACTCATTGCACAGTAATAAAATAGAGATTAAATTCATTTTTTTTCTTTTCTTAATATTGTGGCAGACACGTCAAATTCCAGGGGCAGTAACTTTTTCAGTTTGCATTGTGGTCCCAAGTCCTTTGCACCATTAAATTGCACTTTGAAAAACCTTTACAGTGATATATAATATTTGGTATATATTAAAATTTTATATGTTTGCCTGTTATACCTACCTAATAATATGTTTCTGCGTTGTCTTTGAAGATTGCAATTATTCAAATGAAAAATTTCTGCCTAAAGTAAGTTTGCAGAAGATTGTTAGCTTTTACAAGAATTCATACTGCAAATAAATCAATGTTAATGGAATAACCCTACTCCCATTCTGATGGACTCTGCCTTGTTTATGTAAACTTTCTATTTGGGCGAAGTTGAAAGTTGGTGTCATTCGATGCAAGCAACTGGAGGAGAAGGTAAATGAGAACTGGTTATAGACTTCAAGACCCACTGATCCAGTAGCCCGAATAGAGCCGAAGCTGTGTGGTTGTATGGTATTGTTTATTTGGGGTGGTTTGAGCCACAGTACTGACAGTTTTTAAGGGTTAAGGGCTTAATAGAGCCAACCTGCAGTACCGACAGTTTTTAAGAGCTAAGGGCTTGAATAGAGCCAACCGACAGTTTTTAAGAGTTCAGGGCTTGAATAGAGCCAACCTGTCCTTGGTGTTTGTCTTTTTAGTATTAGAAGTTTAGCCTTCATTGCTAATTATACCCCACGCAACGAAATTGTGAGGGATATGATGCTTTTGACCCGTCCTTCCGTCCTGTTTTTGTAAGCGCAACCTCTTTAAACCGGTGAACGGAATTTCTTAAAACTTTGTAGATATTAAAGAAACAATGTGTAAAGAGCATATTACCAGGAAACTCCGATTCCATTATTTTTCTGGAATTTTGGCACTTTTTAATTGAATTTAATAGTTGTTAAAGACAAAAGTATAGATGTGTCTATTTACAGTTTTGATGTGAGTATTGTTCGAGAGTTGTGCCACTTTTTAAATCTAATTATTGTGTATTATCTACTGTCTAATACCCTGTCATTCATTACGTATAGCATTGTCAAATATGGGGAGCATGAAGGGTGATACGTTTTAGGTGTATAAGTACAGTCTGCCTTTCCTCAGCTTCGTCATTATGTGCTTCCCCTGTGAAACCAATAGTTGGTGTCATCTTTGTTGAGCAGCGAGTGATATTCTCGCAGATCTGCCTGCAGCAGCCCAAAGTTTTAAGTTGCTGATTACATATACAGTCCTGTGTTTAAAAATCATAAACCTCCTTTGGTTGCTTTAAACTAGCTGGCTGTAACTTGTATACTTCTACCCACCTCTATACCGATTTAACATGGTACACCCCCCCCCCTCCCCCAACAAAACAAAAATCAAAGGCCGGAACGGCCACAAAGGCGTCGAGCTGACATTTTTTTCTTTTATATAGAATGATACCAATAATTTGAATTTATGTACTAATAGTCATATCAAATGACATTAGACTTAGAATAGAAAGTATATGAATTATGTTTTCTGCTGCTTTAAAAACAAAAATCAGTATATTTTCTTATAAAATAGGTAGTGGTGCTTTTTTAATACAATAACTCATCATAATTGCAAAAATCGAAGAAATTCCAAAGTTCAAAAATAATTTGTTTCTTTCTGCTTCAAACAGTCTTTGAACAACTTTCACAGGTTCATAATTTGAATACATTAACAGTGTGTCCCTAATTATAATAATAAAACATACATTTATTTATTTCAATTCCCGTTTGAAACAAGATTTCCTATGGTATGGTTGTTTACAAACAAATCCACAACACGTGCTATCTAAAATGCTCGACCAAACTAACTGCATTATCGAGTTTATTTTTTGCAACGAAATTACTAGATACGTTTATCGCTTACATTTATTTTGGAGACCGTGCCCGATAACAAATAAATTTACATCTAAAATGTTATTTCTATCGGGCACTGTCTCCAATTAAAATGTAAGCGATAAACTAAAATAATATCTAGTGAATCTTTACACTTAGGCCTGATTGTATTCATCCGCCATTTCTTGATTAAGCAAATTTATTCTTATGCAATGAGTTGTCAATCACCAGGGAGGCAAAGTTGGGTTTTTTGTACACAATTTAGTTGAATAAATGGAAAAAAATCTTGTAATACGTTTAATACTTTTAGGAACTTATTTCTTAATAATGCGCATTTAAAAGGCGGTGCAGCGCGTGAATTTTGGACGATTGCCAATCCAGACGATCGCTAGAAGGCTGCCGAGCATTAGCTCGACGCCTTAAAAAACCAATACTAAAAACAAAACAAAAAACAATACTGAGCTTTATCACAATCTGGGCTTTGTTCACAGTAAGTGAATAAGCTAATTGGAGTGGATACTACGATATCCTAGCAAGCGTTTTCTAATGTGTGTGGGTTGTAAACAAAAAAAATCCTCTTTGCACAGGTATGATGCTTTCATTGTCCGTGCTTTGCTTTAAGTATGAAATTAATTTGCTGTTTCTGCAGAATAATGACTTTCCCGACCAGCGTCTGTGTTTTTTGAATCCGTATATCTTGGCTCCGGGTTTTCCGACTATAATTAAGACAAAAAAATTAACAATTAAAAATGCCAATTAATTAATTTCACATTTGTACAGAACAAAGGATGACGAACTTTGATTGACCAACATCTTCAGTTTGGTTTTCGCCGACGTCATTACTCGCTAGGGGGCGCGCGTGCACTAGAGGTTATAGAAAAAATTAAAATGGCGGACAAATATAAACAGTGGTCGGTGCAACGTTTAAAATGCAAGCTTGCTCATAGAGGTGCCAAAGAGTGGGAAATATCCAAGATATCTTCATAGACACGTTATCGTTTTTCAATCGGAAAAATTCACAGGAATGAAGATTTCTTAAGGAGTTTTGTGATTTTGGGGATTTTTTCATACTATTGAATGAACATCGTTTGAACCCAGAGGTATTCAAAAATATAGAATAAGAAAATGTGCGGCATAAATATCTTGAGACATACTATAGGAAATGTCGGGAATAACTTTTTAAATGACTACTAGTAGTATTTTACTTATTACATGCCATTGTATGCAATGATTTATGATTGTGTTCAGTACAGCTGATCAGATACACCAAATCTATCTGCAATTCTAAATACTGTGTTTTGTGAGCCAATATACCAAGTCAGTCTTCAAGTGTCATAAGTAGCTGCTTCGCTACTGTGAGTATTTCTCCCCCCCCCCCTCCCCCTTGTAAGGTAGGCATGTCTTCAAAGTATCTAAGAATTACATGTACCGCCCAAAGTCTCCACATTTTTAATATTAAATTGGAATTGATTTTTGTAAATAAAATTGTAGATTACAGGTTGCAATTAAGTATTTGAAAAAAGAGCATTTACTAGAACTATCTAGTTGAGAAAAGATATTCTGTATAACTTGATCTAATATCTGTTGTTTGACAACAATGAGATCTGCAGCTGCTATTGTTTTATTTTTCTCACAATTTAGAAATACCTAGATTGCATAAGAAGAACTTTAACATGAAACAACCAGTTTTTTGCATTGTGTTGCTCGACACAGTCATATAGTGTATAATAGCAATGTTGAATAATACAATTATTATGGTAATTAAATGTATTTTTTTTCTGTGTTGAACATTCTTTGGTACATCAGAGGAAAGCGTCCTAATTTAGAGTATACTGCTACATTACAAGTTGATCTTTTAACCCCCAAGATATGTTTACAGAAATCAAGATGAAGTTTCTCAACACAAGGTGCTTTGAGTGAACCCATATCTCAGAGGCATGGTTAATGATACTGCCAACAAGACAATCAAACACACTTAAGATTACAAAGTATTATGATTAAAAACATGTTTCTGATTTTTTTTCAATACAAACAATGCCTTTCTACCTTGCTCAGCAAGTTGTTTCTCAGCTCTAGAGAATTTATTGTTGTAGTAAAAATAATGCCTTGATATGCAAATCTACAATTTCAAGTGGTTTCTTTAATAGGTAGTTTTTACCCTTCTACCTTTTCTAAATCAAATTTGTATGATTCTTTACAGTGCACGTATTTTATTCAGTTTTAAACTTAGTGCCCCCCGGAAAGGATATATACACGTCCATTCTGTGTCTGAATTCTGTGGTTTTTGTGTACTATTCTTACAATTCGAGAAATCTGAAATTTCAGAAAAGGTTGAAATTAATGAAATTCAACCTATATCCAAGCTGCTTAACAGTTTAGGTACTGGAATAAATGTACGTAATCTACTTGTCAGTGTCAGATCAGTAATACAATCCAGTAGAATATTCCTCTCTGTAGCGATATTATATACAAAAGTAAGGTATTTTTAAACGTGTTATTTTTTTTCGAAATATTCAAAAGATTTTTTAATACTGACAAATACCAAGTTCTCAGTCTCATATATTTGATAACATCTAGAATAAAGATAATTCTCAACAACAAAAAATTGTGACAATAAATAATGTGCAGATCAACCATATTCTCATAAATTTCTATTATTTATTCATGTCATTTTATAATTATCCTTCCTTTTCAAATTACAAGTTATAATAGCATTCAAACAAGTTAGCAACTTGCCCAAAGTCAGACAAGTAAGCAACTTGCTGGAATTAATAGGTTATTATTATTATTATTAGGTTAATATTTTGATTAATGTTGGGCTCTGCTATGCTATATCTAATTCAGTTAATTCTAATGCTGTTAATTCCAGCAAAAATGACATTAATAAATTTCACTTCAGATCTTAATTACCCCGGTAAATGTCATTTCCTTTTTTCACTTTTGAAATTGTATACATGTAAAGAAAAACATCAGGGTTTTGTTTCTTATTTGAAAAAAACTTGCGGTCGAATTTTGAACATGTGTATTTTGGTATTCTATTAGCTGCATGTCTGTAGTTCCCGGTCTGAAAAAATTCGGATGGACGACCAGGTCGTACATCCGAATTTTTTCAGACCTGCAGCTAGGTATTCTATGCAAAATGCATACATGTTATGGTTTTATAAAATGATGCATACATGTACTATTTTACTTTTTCAACATTGCAGGGTGTTGAGGACAATGATCAGAACAGTCCAGTAATCAGTAGATTAAGAGCAAGACAGTCAGACATCCATACCTTAATGAACGAATAATGAACAAACTGAACTTGCTAAAATAGTTAGCAATCCATTCATTAATTGTCACTTAGTGTTGTATTTTATTTCATTTTCATGATTGGAAGTATGAGTGTATATTCTAAATATTTATTTAAAGATTATTTTATTAATTTTTAAGTAAATATTAAAATTTTATTACAGGTATCAATTTGGAAAAGGCATATTATATTTTCCATCGTGCTGATATTTGGATTTATCTGCCCTTTGCCATACATTAAAATCAATAAAAGCCTTCTTTAAATGGTAAAAGATTTGAATATTGTAATCTATTGAAGTTTGCATAATTAATTAATGGGAAAATATTTAAAATGGAATTTCATGGTATAATTATTTGTTAAAATTCATTGTGAAGTGTTTTCTTGCTTGGAGTTACCAATTTGTTAAGTTAAATAAATGAAAACAATTAAGATAACCGCTCTGGGTTTTTTCTTTTTTTATAAATAATCATTTATAAAAGTATGATGTTTTGAAAATTGTAATTGATTTATTTTTTATTCACCTGCAATTTTTGAGAGACTGTCAGAAATACAGACTGATAATTGAAATATAACAAATATATTTACATTTTTCAGTGTCTTTGCCTGTGATAACACTACCAATCGATTTTGTACTATACAGTCCAATAAATTCAAATGACGTATAATTGGGGCGCAAGCGGGGTTTTGCTTAATAGTCAAATATTTAATCGTACAATTGCTTAAAATTATATAAATTTAAGTAATAAAGAATCATTCTTTGAATATTATCAGGTGATAATTTCGGTCGGGGAGTGATCAAATCTCTCTATAAGCTTTATTGGATTTGATCACGCCCCGACCAAAATTATCAACTCAAATACTCAAAGAATGATTCCTTATTCCTTAATTATAAATTGTGGCCATCTTTGAGCCACCAGCTTGAGAATAAACAAGGACATTGAGATTTTTTCTCTCTTGTATCATGAACAGCAATATTTTTTCTATATATAATATGTCTGAATTCAAAAAATAGAAAGAAACCTGTCATGTGACTTTAAATTTACATTATTTTCCACTTTAAATCTGTATTTGGGCCAAAAATGAACGAAGCTTGTTACCATGGCAGGCAAGGTAGTAAACATTATTTTGATGGTTGGTAATGTCATGCCTTTTGAGTATCAATCACCAAATCTCACCAAATCTGAGATGGTGTGTGTCATGGCCCAACAGTAATATTTTGGTCTTTACAGAGAATTGATGTTAAAATCTGAAAATTTTCTTGGTATTCATAAATAAGTCTCCTTGGAAAACAATGCTTCCGAATACATCGAATTTATCAATCATTTTTGAGTACTAAGTCTTCTCAGCGGCGATGATTTTCCATGCATGATTATTATTTGTGCTTGGGTCTAAACACTTTTTTACTTCCGTTTTGCCAGAGTAATTGCAAAGGAGAGCTGATAAAAATCAGTTCCAAAAAATCAAAGGTTGAAGGCTTCATGGACATCATAATCATGCATTTAGTTTTTTCTCAAATGTATATGGGAGTGGAGTAGAAGATTTTATAAGATTTAAAACATTGTCACTTTATGTTCATATTGGTCCCGCCCTAGGGTCTGAACCCCTGACACGTGGGCCATGAACGACGACCAATTCCAATAGATTACCTGAGTGATATCAAAGACCAGCAATAACAAACGGGTTGTTATGAATAGCCAAGGTGGTCCTATCATATTGTTAGAAGAAAAGAACGATGTATGATACACACAGACATACAATAGTTTAAAAATATATTTTATTCTATTGGAATCCACCCAGGGTAAATAAAATCATCAAGAGAATGAGTCCGTACATTTTTCGCGAACATGGATCCAGGTTTCATAGCGTTCTTATAGTATATACATGTTCCCTGCACCATCCATCCAATCCACCAACCATATGTGCCGATGGAAATAATTGTGTGGTTAGCTAGAGACAGCAAAGCAATGTCTTCCGCCGGGGCATTTCCTGTCGAGAAATACACATTCTTCTCCCAGCCCAAGGCTTTTCTACACCAATCTATATCGTCAGATCCCACCACAAACAATACTTTCTTATGCCTCGTTTTGAAATATATCATTGCGTTTCGGTAATATGTTTCAGTGGGTGTAATATGTCCGTAATTGGAATAAAAACTGCTCACGTAATCTCCCCGTCGGATATGCATACTTACAATAACGCTTTCCTTGTTGATATCAAACTTCATTTTGGTGGTGATATTCCTCATCTGCGCATGAGCTTTTTGTTTAATGTTATCTTTGAACCTTGAGTTTCCGAATTTCCTCTTCGTACCCGATCCAGTATTTCCATGAAAGAAAGTAACCAATAAATCTCGCGCTTTTATTACTTGGGACTGCAAGTAACTGTTCATCATAAGATGTTAACCACCTTTCCTTGTACTCGGGTAACTTGGAGCAAGCGTTCAAAGGAAAGTTGATGGCGGAAAGCGTTGTCTTTTTTATGTCAAATATTTGGAACAATTCGGAATTTTCTGGAAGAATAGGATACAGATGTTTGAGTTTGGCTATTAGATAGAGGAACACATACTGAAACATTGAGTTCCCAAGTCGTCCTTGAAATTTGACACACACTATACCATCCAACGTCTTATTCTCAATTCTCAAATGATAACCGTTCATCCCGATCATCAAGATAACCAACAATCCCAGCGCAAACAGTAGAATTTCTGAAATACATAAATCCGAATATAAACACCGCAAAATAAAGTTATTTCTGATGTCTGGAACAATTATTTGACCTTTTAAACACCATAACAAATCAAGAAAAAATGTCAACAACAAGAACGTTTATGGTTTTATGGTTTATGGTTTCATAACCACAAATAAAAAGAATGGTAATGAGAAGATCATTATTAACTTTTTACATAAAAAGTCACAATTTTTTAAACTCCCATATTTCTAACAGCCTGTCTTCAGATTTTTTTCTACATCAACACCATTCCAAAAAGAATAAAATTAATCTGAAAACTTTTTAAGATAATTCTTATAACAAATTTGACATCCCATTCAACAGATATTTTGAATTCTATACAGCAGTAGTAAATGAAACGATCTTTGACCGAAAACAATCATTATTCTAGTCATGTCTATCCTGTGTGAAAATTTTTACAGAAATTGCTCATATGCTATGAGTGTAACCAGCTGTTGCTTTCTTACTAAATAACGTTGCCCTTGAACTCCCCGATTTGAATTAATGAAAAATACATCATTATTCTGTAAAATATGTGTGAAAATTTAAAAGATATTCTTGAAAATTGAGAAGGAGATATCAGATATGTCAAATTTGATAATATATTAGGCCTGAACAGAATCAAATTGGGGGAAAACCCCACTATCATGATCATTGTTGGTCCTTACGTGATCTTTACTTCTCGCGGGCAAACACACTGTAGGTCATATATCAAAATTAGAGTACAAGATATTCAACTATTGAACTCATTGTTATATATTATATATTAAAGGGGCATAGTCACGATTTTGATCAAAAATTATTTTTCCAATTTTAATGTTAACCTTGCTTCACTAAAGCATTTTTAATAGGCAACCAAAATTTTAGTGGCACTCGTTGAGTTATAAGAGAGTTACAGAGCTCACAATTCTTTGCCATGTAAACAAAGTTTTTGTTTACATTTTGAATGTTGAGGTAAAAATTCCAGTTTTAGACCTAAAATAATGTATTTAATGTTAGGAACTGTTTATTTATGCTTAAAATGAATAAAACGATAGACAAATCAGCTTGAAAAAGATATTTTTCTGGTATATTGGAATTATGTAAACAAATACAGGGCACAAGCCTTGTGTACATGACAAAAAGAATTTTGAGCCTTGTATCTTGCTTATAACTCTACGACTGACTCTCACACTAGAAATGCATTCCTAAAGCATTATAAATAAAAAAAAAACCCCAGAAAATTAGAATTTGATCAAAATCGTGACCATGCCCCTTTAAAGAGAACATGAAAAGAAATCGAACAAAATAAAGTTACGAAAGCTAATAGATCTTACTTAATAGATGATATCTTTTCATCATTACTCTTACTTCTTTTATCTTATCTACAATGAAAAATAAATCAATTATTGGTTTTTTATTTGGCAAATTGAATACGATTTCTCTGTAAATGCTTTAAAACGCGGATCCAATACTCAGAAACTGATTGTTCCCCTCTTGCAATAACTAGTATTACATTGATATAGTTGTATAATTTTGATAAAAATATCAAAATTGATAGTTGGCTTCCTTAACAACAACGTAGGTTGAGCCAATTAAATTGCGTATGTAACTTGAATAAATTTAATTAAATTCAATGACAGAATAGGTCTTAAAATTACGTTGACTTTAATATTATTAATTTTTTTTTCAAGCTTCAACATATTTACTTGATACATTTTATATATGTATTAAAAAAGCCATCATATTTTGCAGTACATTCTAATTATTTGATTCATTTATTAAGGAATCATTTTTTTGAGTTTTAATGGATATTTATAGTCAGTCGCGTGATCAAATTCAACCAACTCGCTTTATTGTAGATTTGATCACGTTTTTTTGTGTTGGTTTGTTTTTTGGGGGGTTTTTTGTCTTACGTCTTTAGATTTGCAATAACAAAAACATTCATGAACAAATAGCGATTTTATTTTGACACATTTGTTCGTTTTTTCGGCATTCAGGATAAATACTAAGAATATGCTGGTACATTGTAAATAGAGTTTGGTAATTTTGGTGATTTGGTTACTTTTTAATGACATTTTCTCCTGCAATCCAGCAAATGTTTTCTTAATTATCCCCTCGCGCAACTTGTTGCGAAGGCGATATAGCATCGCTACTGTGCGTGTGTGTGTATATGTATGTGTGACTTGTAGACAAGATTCAAAGAAAACCCTTATATGGATATTTATCAAACTTCGTATAAGTATTTGGCACGGTAAAAGGAAAACCCCCATTAATTTTCAAGGTCAATTAGTTACATACTTTTTAAAAATATCGTTAAAATAACTAAAACTTTAAAATAAATTAAAGCACAGTAAATGAGTTATGCCATTGCCAATGTGAATCCCACTCTAGATTCACATTCCCACCCAAATACACACACACAATTCCAGTGCACCACTGTGCCTTCTTATTATATAGAAAATTAAACCAATGGTTTAGAAATCTGCTATTGTGTTATATGATGGCTACAGCGCTAGCTCACCAATCTTTTTTAAAAAGATAAGCTTGTGAATTTAAAGTGGTTATAAGGAGATGGATACTTGTGTGATGTTTCATATTTCCTCTGATATAAGTTATAGGCATATATGCATAATATATGCCTTGATTAACACAAAACTATTCAGTATCCTCAATTGCATTTACATGACTGTATATTCCTAAATAATGCATTCCCCACACAAAAATTCATGTGGCGAGGGGATGCTCCGCTTAGCGGTACCCTTGTTTTTTTCTACAACAGTAGGTCAACCAAAATTTTTATGAATGTTTTACTGCAATCAAGCAAATGAATTCTTACTTGTTTTCTAAAACAGTAAGTCAACCAATATTTTTATGAATATTAAATTTGATCTACTCTATATTGTTTTCCAGCGCATATCAGACATGGTTCAACTATCAGTGCGATTTCTGTATTGTATATTCAAATTTTTATATATTAAAGATGAAATCGGTTACTCAATCTGGAAAAGGAGTATGTGGGAAAAGATAAAAGAAAGCGGGAAGAATGTGACAACACAACAATACCCGAGCAAATCGCAATGGTTAAAAACTCCAGATACATGTAGACGAAGTGGATAGATAAACTCGCAAATTATATCACTGGAAATTGAAGGTATATAAAGAGCTAGACATCGTGGTTGATACCAGGGCAAAATAAATTGCAAATATGTGTTTTACTGTATTAGAAGTACAGGGCGAAAATGTTTTATTCGGCCTTTAAAATGTATGAAAGAGTATCAAAATAATAGATTTATAAACTTATTTTCCAGAGGGAAAGTTGATGTGGAACACGGCGATAACAAAATGTGCCTCCTGGGCCATTATTAGTTAATTAGTAGACTCAGGGGATGCAGATTTGGAGTAGGGTACAATAGATAGGCATCTGACTATGTGACTCGATTGATCATTTGACTATAGATAATGAGAAAATGAAAACTCCACACAGAAATTATTATGGTTCAAGGTACTTATATTCTGTGTCAAGGGTTATTGTATTGATAATTAATGATTATATACTTCCATAATTGTGTTATGTATAAGTTAGTTTGTAATGATGAACTTTGATCTTCTACATATAGGTTAACAAAACCAGAAGGCTGTGTTATTGTCGTGAAATATTCTTATGTAGCTTTGGCTAATTATTGACAACGCTTCTTAATTAAAAATAAATATTATAAATGTTGCCATTTGGAGTGTTTTGAATGTTCCCGGACACATGTGATCACACCTCTTACAGTCAGTCAATTGAAACCTAGGTTATGCCACGGTGACATATTCTTAACTTTGTAGAAAATGGACAGCCCATGTCATCTAAAAACATTAACACATTTTAATAATTGTCCAAATCCTTTTATGCATGCATTTTTTTAGCACAGGACTTTAGTGAGCTGACAAACGTGTCTCCACCTTAAGGAGTGATTTCCCCAGTGCTTTCATATATTTGAAAGAACAGAATCGGCTAGTGCTATTGAAGCAGTCATTGTTCAGCAAGAGTAACAAACGCAGGTTATGAAGATTTTTAAAATTAACTCTATGTAAAAATCAAAATTGGATGCCATAAATCTTTTGTTAAGGGCTACCATTGCCATGGTAACGGAGACCAAAGATAAAAAGAAATTTGCCAATCTTAGCAACTTTAAAGCAGTATAGAAAGTATCTGCAGCCTAACTAAGTTTTTTGTTTGTTTTGTTTTTTTTTTTGGTTTTGTTTTTTTTATTTGACATTTATTTTCAAACAATAACACGTTAAACAAATAACTTGCTACATAATTATTCATATAACTATATCTATATCTATATATATATATATATATATATATATATATATATATATATATATATATATATATATATATATATATATTAGGAATAAATTATGTATCGATTTACATATTACAGTGTATATGACATAAATTGTTTCCAATACGTTTTATAATGTTTGCAAAAATCCTTTGTGACAATGATTTGTAAACCTCAGAGAAGAAAGTTAGTATATATTTTTTATGATTAGGTATTTCTTTTTTTCGTCTTTGTTTTCAATTCTACAATACCTTTTGTACTTATATATTTTACAGGCAATAAAAGAAATTAAAATTTTGAGAAATAATGTTTTCTCATTTTTTTTTTTCAAAATAGAAGCCTTTTACAACGGTTTTACACGATACATCAAAATTTAAATATTATTGAACAGTGCCCCATATTTGACTTACATTTTTACATCGTAGAATGAGATGTTCATTGTTTTCCTTTATATCTTTACAAAAAACACACATACCATTTTCACAGATTTTCCATCTTTTCATCATTTCTCTGTTACATTATAGATTGTTTAGTAGTCTATAATTAAAGTCAGATATATTTTTATCTTTTATGGCTAAGATTTTTTGTTCATAAATAGATTTCCATGATCCCTTGGAAATTTCAAAAACATTTGCAAAGTAAAATTGATGCAATGGTGGTACAAATTGCTTTTGACGAAATATGTCATAAATTAGCTTGGAGTCAATATCACAGATGTATACATGGTTTTTAAAACATAGGTCAAAAGACACTTTTCCAAAAACAAAGTTTTCATATTGAATACTTAAACAATCATATTTTCAAATCATTTTGAAAATATCGTTTTTATAATCATATATTCACATATCCAATTTCTTTTACAGACTAGTTGGTCACATAACCATTCTACAGGTTTCAAAACATTTTCAATTACAATATCGTTTAAATACTTACTACCACTTTTCAACCACTCTTTAAAAAATAGTGGTTTGTTTTTTAACATACAAATTTTATTACACAATAGCGGTTCCTTTAATACTGCGTTTAGACTCATGTCTGTTTTAATTTTTTTAATTCATAAAAAAGACAAATATTTCTTATTATATTAATTATTTAGTACAACAAGGGAAAATGTTCTATCATTTGATAATCATTTAAATTTGTTACATTAGTTTTACAGAGATACTCAAAATCAAAATGTTTTTCTTCTTTTCAAAGACTGTCTACACCGATAGATAAGGAACTGTTTTTTCTGGAAATGCGATTTATCCAGGACACTTTTATTAATTTATGTTTCATAAGTATATCAACAATACCTATGCTTCCATCTTGGATTCTGCCTGTCTTAGTATATCTTTTAATTCTATCGTTTTTATTCCAAATAAAATCATATAAAAGACTCTGTATTTTTTTCAGTATACCTTTATCTGGGAGGTTTAAAATTGACCCGGTGTATAAGAAGTTTGGTATTGCCATGCTATTTATTACACAAACTTTACCAAATACTGTTAATTTCCTTTTTTCCATGACTCAAAAGGTTTTTCTAAATCATCAACAATTTTTGTCCAATTTTTATTGTAACACATTACATTTCTTGAACTTAACCTATAAAGATTCCAAGAGTTTTTATACATGTCTTGTTTACTCTTACATTTTCTATTTCTTTTTAAAAAAGATTTCCAGGGACCTGTTAGAAGACATTCTGTTTTAGAAGTGTTTACTTTCATACCTGATACTTTACTAAATTTTTGTATAATCTCTAAAGAAGTTTTCAACGAAGCCTCGTCTTTTAAAGGGAGAGTACAGTCATCTGCATGTTGTATTATCTTAATACTCTGAGTCATTCCAGGTTTTTGAAAGCCTTTTATATTTGGATTAGACCTTACGACGATTGCTAGGATTTCAACAACAAAAAGAAATAGAATTGCTGATACTGGATACCCCTGTCTTATGCCTCTATACATATTACATGTTTTGATATCCACCCATGGTTTTTTATTCTGAATATAGGTTTGTTACATGTATACACTAGACAAAATTGCTAACGCACAATTTAAAATAAAATAATATTTACATCCTAAAATTTTTTAAAGATGTATTTAATGTTTAAATAGGTGACCTTAGTTATAAGTAAGACATTTAAATGCCCAAACGTATAAATGGATACAATGTTAACTGAAGCGTAACTGTTCTTTAGAAATGCTCAAACTCGTGCTCACACTTTTTTGGAAAAATAAATCTTTACTTTCTTTTTTGTGTTCTTATTATTGATGCATGCATTACTTAAAACTCACAAAAAACCCGACGGGGTATGCCGCGTTTGACCACAGAAGAGCATGGCAGGGCAGTTGGTATGGTATCTGCAGGGTGCTCCTTTAGAGAGGTTAGAAAAAATGTTCATAATTTAACGATTACCGGTGATATTGGCTAAAACATGATGCAGCATGCTTATCTAATAAAAACCATGTCTTTTTTAGGTACCCACAGTGTTTAATAGGCACCACACGACAATTGCAAGGTTGTACCGGAAATTTGTACAAACCGGAAGTGTGAGGGACCGAGCAAGAATTCCAAAGCGCCGCGTAACTACTAGGCGACAAGACAGACACATCGCATTATCTCACCTGAGAGACAGAGGCACGACAGCCGTTGCAACATCGAGGATGATCATTGGTAATCACCAACGCAACATCAGTGCGCAAACAGTGAGAAATTGGCTTAGAGAGGTTGGTTTGCGGGCAAGACGGCCATTTGTTGGTGTTGTATTGACTCAAAGACATCGGCAGATCCGTCTGCAGTGGGCAAGACGACATCTAACACTACTGGCTCTAAAAACCCCTGTCCATATGAAAATCCCCTGTCTTTCCCTGTCACCCCCTGTGTTTTCCCTGTCATCCCCTGTGCATCCCCTGTCAGCCCCTGTACACAGCCCCTGTACACCCTGTTATCCCCTGTCAGCCACTGTACACACCCCCTGTGTGCCACTGTAAGCCCCTGTCACCCCCTGTACGCCACTGTCATCCCCTGTAAGCCACTGTATTCCCCTGTACATGCCCCTGACACCCCCTGTATGGTTTTTAACAGTTTATAACAGCCTTTTCTGTTATTTAATTTCAATATTTTTTTTCTTAGTTCAATTATTTAACTCTCATGTGTTATAGATTGAGCTATAAATCAATTTTTGCACTCGACAGAGCGCCGACTCACAAGACACAGTGTTATTGTAATTTTAGAAATTATAATGTGTTTTCATTCATAATTTATTGATACAGTACTTTAATAATCATGCTTACAACTAAAGGCTCGAGATTCACCGGGTGGTAAATCTCAGGTGAGGGCGGGGATTATTTTCGGTAGGTGTGAAAGCCTTCAGGGCATTTAGTCTTTTAGCGGCCGGGAACATCACTACTCCGTAATGTTTGAAAAATAGATATAAGAAATACTGTGAATTATTTCTACAAAGACCAAGCGCAGCACATGGTATTTAGCATTTAATTTTGTGTATCTAAACAAATATTTGCAAACTGCAACATGTTAATAAGAATGCAGAATGTACATGTATAAGCAGCCATGTTACGATAGAGCACGTCTTTCTTTTTTTATAACAAGTTCCTGATTATACCTTTATTAATTTCCCGTGAATAAAAAAATAAAGCTTCAAAAATTTCCTAAAAAGTTAACATGCAATCCTTTTTTCATTCAATTCTTTATCATTATTTAGATTAACTTAAAGCGATCATATTAATTTTAATCCACCAATGTTTTATTTTACACCATATCAATTGATCAAAGAATTGATTGAAGTTACAGTTTTCAAAGAAGAGGATGTTGACATTATTTTTTCACTTGGTCAGTGGTTATATAATAGCTACTGTACACAGTCCTTCTTGACAATTTGCAGAGCACACGGTAGCGAGGTAGAGAAAATGAGATGACAGACACGCGTGTACATGTATATACACACACTTCCTCAGATCTGAATGGTCGGTCACTGATTATATAATTATAGCTACTGTATACACAACCCTTCTTGACAATTTGCAGTGCACGGTAGCGAGGATGGGAACAATGAGGTGACAGACACACGTGTACTTGTATATAAACACACTTTTTTCCTAAGATCTGAATGCTCGGTAATGCTAAACAATTATTCAATATGTTGTTTAAACGCCGCTTATGACTTTCTTTCCCAGTATGTCAAGTAAAGAAAACAGAAATTTAAAATTTTGATTTATCAGTTCTACATGTAAGAATATCAAACATAAGAAGAAAGGGCTTAACATTCGGAACATCATTTGACACAGTTATATGAATTAAACCATATTGCTCTCATATTTTTTCTTTTTTCAAATTCAGAATTTAAATAAATGTATAATATTTTTTTAATCTAAAACCCGAAGCCCAGAACATTGTTTTAAGATCATGCATGCGTGCCGTTACCGGTATTTGTATACATGTATTAAATTATTCACGAACTATATCATGATTGCTTTATATGTATGAGGATAATCTTATACAATAATTCATATGAATTACTAAACTGATCAATGCAACCTCATAAAAGTTGAAAATGTCAAAGGGCCGGACTAATCCCCCCTCTAAAAAATCAACTCTCTCTCTCTCTCTCTCTCTCTCTCTCTCTCTCTCTCTCTCTCTCTCTCTCTCTCTCTCTCTTAATTTATCAGAAAAAAAAAAAACAATGGCTGAATTCAAATATAATCGATTGCGATTTATATGACTTAGATATTAACTAATTAACTTTCTGCTAAATAGAATCAACATGCATTTCATTGGGACTATGTTATTCTATGCATCATTACACAAGGCAAAACAGTCAAAATATAGGTGATCATTTCGATCGGTGTGTGATTATCTGCACGTGCTAATCATGGTGTGTTATTAAAGGCCGAACATTTTTACCGGGTGATAAATCTCAGGTGAGAGCGGGGCTTAATTTTTAGAGGTGTGAAAGCCTCCGGGGGTTGTAGTCTACCTGCGGTCGTGAACGCTGCTAATCTCTAAACACAGGAAGCAATTAAATTAATACACAGGAAGTAAATAATTAGTCAGAATTGATCTTAGTTGGAATATCTTATTGTTCTAAATGTCCATATGAAGCGATTTAATACGAATATGAATCCAATCTAACAGTTGGATTATACGTTCTACATCGATGTCTGTGTCGTCCGAATTTTCTCTAAACACACGTGTGTACAGCACAAATGTACAACGGACCTGGCCAGATTACGCTCGGACGATCACGTCAATCAAACTGGGTGCTATTGTTTTAAACTTGATTGACAGGCGGCCTCGTTTTGAAGTTTGTACAGGTAAAAAAGGGGGCGTTTTAAAAATGTTTGGCCTTTAAGCGCGTTAACTCAGACAGGCTACATGGCACAGAACGTTGCAGATTTCCCGCACATCCTCCATTTAGATTTTTTTTCACAAATTACAAAACACGGTCATTTGTTTAAATACATGGAATAAAATATTAAGCGGTTTATCGGTATATATTTATCTTGATATGTGTCTATTTTGAGTCAGAATTATTCACGTTTGTAATAATGTTGCCCTCTATGAAATATAATGAAAAACAAACATCGTCTAAACCATGAATGCTTTTCTTGCTTTCCATTTCCTTATCTATCAGAAACTGCTAAATATATATTTAAGAAAACCCGAAAACATAATTAAAAACTATTTTCTTACTTTAGCAAGCAGTTAAAGACCGTACAGGGGATGTCAGGGGCATGCACAGGGAAATACAGTGGCTTACAGTGGGTGACAGGGGCGTACAGGGGGTGACAGGGGCTTACAGTGGCACACAGGGGATGTGTACAGGGGCTGACAGGGGATTGCAGGGTGTACAGGGAATTTGTACAGGGGCTGACAGGGGGTGCGCAGGGGATGACAGGGAAAACACAGGGGGTGACAGGGAAAGACAGGGGATTTTCATATGGACAGGGGTTTTCGAAGCCAGTAGTGTAAGATTTACTCGGGCTGATTGGGCAAATGTCTTATTTACCGATGAGACAAGGTTCAATTTACGGCGTTCGGATGGAAGATTGAGAGTTTATCGCAGGAGAGGCGAAAGGTACAGTGCACCATGTGTTAAAGAAAAGGGGCGGTTTGGAGGAGGTTCTGTGATGATTTTGGCGGGAATTTCTTTGCACACAAAGACTCAGGCAGTAGTCGTAAATCAAAATCTGAATGCTTAAAGATATCAGGATCTGATCATCCGGCCTTGTGTGATACCACATGTGCAAGCCGATCGCGGAATGGTGTTTATGCAGGATAATGCTCCGTGTCATACTGCAAGGACGACAAGAGAGATGCTGCAGAGGAACAACATCAGGAATTTAGACTGGCCGCCGTGTAGTCCAGATCTTAACCCAATTGAAAATTTGTGGGACGAGGTGGATAGACGAATTCGTCGACTTCCTGCTCAACAAAACCTTGTGCAACTACAAAAGGACATTGTGAATGAGTGGAACAATGACCACCAAGATTTTTACACAATTACATCAATTCCATGAGAAAGAGATGCTTAGCAGTTATCCGAGCAAATAGAGGCCACACCCGATATTGATATGTGAATCACATAATGGGGGGTACCAATGTTTCATTAACAATACTCAAAGCAACTGGTCAATAAGTTTGCAACAAATGATGTTTCATTTTCTGTATTAAAATAAACTATTAAAATAATATACTAATCAATCTTTGTTGCGTTCATATCTAAAACAATCAAAGAAATAGTAAGTGGTGGGTTAGCAATTTTGCCTAGTGTATAATATGTTAATCCATTTTAAAAAGTTTTCTCCGAAATTGAATTTTTTAAAAACTTTTAACATAAAGTTCCACTCTACTGAAACAAAAGCTTTTTGTAAATCAAGGAACAACAACTGATTCCAAATCATTTTCCTCATAATAATCAAATATGTCAACAATTAATCTTGCGTTCAAAGCTATATTACGCCTTTTATGTAAGCTGATTGATTGATATGTATTGATCAAGTATATTTTGTACCCTGTTAGCAAAAATAAAAGCAATAATTTTGTAATGAGTGTTTGTAAGACTAATAGGTCTATAATTGTTTAAGTTTTGAGGATCCCCCTTTTTAAATAATAGAGTGACTAGAGAAAGTCTCTGCGAATATGACATAAATTTTTTCCGTAAATTTCTAGAATAGTACAATAGTAATTGTCTTTTAAGCTTTCCCAAAACGTTTGGTAAAATTCTGATGGTAATCCACCAAGTCCCGGAGATTTATTTTTTTTCATACTTAATATAGCTTCTGTACATTCCGAAAGCGTTAGAAATTGTTTTGTCTTTGTCTTTTAATATATACTCTATTTAAATTATCGAGATACCGGTATTCGTTTACTGTACTGTTATTTGTGTTACATGATGTATATAACTTCTCATAAAACTCGCAAAGAGATTATAAAATTTGGTCTTCATCAGATATTTAATCAATTCCGTTTTTTAAAGATTTAATCACGTTTGATAGTTGTCTTTTCTTTTCTAAGCTTAGGAGGTATGCGGTATTTTTCTCTCGATGTTCTATCCAGTTTGCTCTTGACCTTACTTGAGCACCTTTTGCTTTTTGGTTTATTAACTCTGATGATTCTGTTTCTAATTTTCTTTTCCTGTTCATATGAATATTTTCATAAGGCAAGTTTTCTTTAATATTAAATTTATTTCTTTTTGGATTGAGATTATTTTGCTTTTATATGATTTCGATAACGTTTTTGAGAAATTTATAATTTTTTTTTATCTTTCTCTTCAAAATATCCCATGAATCGATAGTTTTTTCTTTATTAAAAGCATGGTGTTTAAGGAATATATTCATTTCACTATTGAAGTTCTTGTTTTCAAGCAATGAAGTATTAAATTTCCAATATCCCGGTCCTCTTAAATTTTCATTTGTAGTTAGAGAAAAAATTAGACATTTGTGATCAGACATTCTCGTAACATAATAATTGAATGAGACTCTGGAATGTTTTGAATTCTTATATTTTCGCATGCGTAACAAAAAGTATTAGATTTTAGGATATAGTCAATTCTGCTTGTTGGGATATTTGCCCCATTACTCCAAGTATAACCTTCATATATTTCCTTAGTCACATAAATCGAGTTTGTTCAACAATGATTTTAAAAAAAAGTACACTTTTATATGGATTTAAGTTATCTGATAGCCTAACTAAGTTATGAAATATAAAATATTGAATTCACTACATGGCCAATTTTCAAATTATAGAAACACATTGGTTGGCATATCAACATCGGAAGAATATCACCATGGAGAACAAATTTTTTTTTTAAATAATATTTTTGAATACCATAAAAGAAATCATTGAACCAAACTCACAGAGTTATAGCTGTATATGAAATATATATGTTAGATAAATACAATGACACTTGTTGCTATGGTACCATGGTGAAAAATGAGAAAAAATAAATCTATATTGACTCTGTCTGGAGAAAACGCTGATTATAAACACAATTTAGAACCATTTGTTTTGTACAGAAATATGTTAACTTAAGAAAATGAAAGTTGAGGGCATGTTTGGTCATTCCGATCAATTTATTTTAAAGTATCGTGTTCCAGGTATTAGTAAAAATCCTTCAAAAGTACCTCAAAATATGCAGACTTTTGTTTTTTTCAGCTGTTGTTTACATAGCAACGGATTTCAATTTTCAGTTATATTATATTTGTTGCCAAATAAAACCAACTGTTTAATTATTTTTCTTTTTAAACTATTTAAGTTCGAATAAAAATGAAAAAAAAATGGAATTTTGAAGAGCTGTTTAGTTACATGTACCATCATGGTGGTAACACTCTTAAACTATTCATTTGCCCATGAAAAATTTTTAATAATTTAAAAATTCACAATATTTTGTTTGCGATTATTTTATTCTGTATAGCTGAAAATGCTGCAATCTCATAATTTGTGTTCAAAGTAGCTTTAAATGGCCATTTTTCAATCTTTTTTCAAGTAGGATATTTGGAATTTCCTACCAGAACAAAAGAACTCCCTTAAGGAATTTAAATTCCGATAAGATTTGAACAAAACTCCAAGAGGATTTTAAAATCCGATAGGAAATCTTAATTTCCTATAGGAAAACTACCTGTCTGAATCATATTCCTACAGGAAATACTTTTGTCCTGTAGGAAATATAATTCATATAGGATTTTCAATTTATACTATTGGAAAATTGTTTCTCCTACAGGAGTTATTTTTTTCCAATGAAATATTAATTTTTAAAGATATATATTTCTTTTGACAGGTGAAACACACTTAAAACAAAGGTGGTTATATGCTTTCTAGACAATGGTCTGTCATTTAGTATATAAAGGTTTTTATAAAACTGCATCTTATGCGGGTGAAATTCTCCACCTCGGCACTAGCATAATTATCCTGCACAGTGTTTTTATGTTAAGTTATTTATCATGATATAATAATATAATGAATATATGTAATGAAACAACATAGTGAATGCTACTGTAAACTCACAAATTGTAGCATTGTAGTCCTTGAGAAGAATATTTTTATTAACATTTCCTCTATATATTTCTATGTTAAACTTTGAACCCCTTTTGGTGCCTCAGTATTGGTCCGGGGGTCACGATTTTTACAATTTAGAATCTTCACTATATATACATCCTTTGGTGTAAATATTGGCATTTCATGTTCAGTCGGTATTGAGGAGGGTTTTTTTTTTATACCCCCCGCAAACAAAGGGGGGGGGGTATATAGGAATCACCCTGTCCGTCCGTCCGTCTGTCTGTGCAACCATGTCCAGTCCATATCTTTCTTATAGTGCAACATTGGAAGTTTTTACTTCCCACATAGATTGCTTATGACCTGAGGGTGTGTCAAGATCTTGATACAAGGTCATTCAATTCAATTAGAATTATTTAGTTGATTTACATTAAAAAAAAAAGTGGGACTTCGTTTTGCAACAAATGCATAAAACAAAAATCCCTTGTACTTATATGGTGTACAGAACCACCTTAAACAGCTTTCATCAGTGCCAAATAATTTTTATAATGATGATGGATCCTACTGCTTCGCAAACCCTATTTTAAAACGTTATAACAGAGGTTTCCAAACCCTGTCCATCAACCTTGCTCAGCTTTTGTACTTCCTACAACACACCTGTTTTTAGAAACAAGTTTTGTAGAGTCATCATGGTTAATTAAACCGATATATCCAAGTGTTAATATAACACAGGTAGAGGCAAAAAATGTAGGAACTTTCTATTCAACGTGATGAATGTTTATGGAGATGATGGTTTTAATCAATTTTCACATGCTTAACAAAGAACGTTTTTATGTCTATATATAGATGAATGAAGTGTTTAATTACTCTTTGATCATTATCAAGTTCTAACAACATAAACAATGTTTCTTTAATAGTTCTACCTATTTCTTTTCTAACAAGATAAATGCATTTTAATAGACTTAACAGCTGTGTGTAAAATCAAGAGGCCCATAGGCCTTGACGGTCACTTAAGTACCAAAGCCCGTACGTAGGCATGTCAGGGAGTCTCTGTTTGCATTTTCAGCCTCATTTTGGAGTCTAACCCTAATCCCAGACTTCTCTGACTGTTAACATCGCTTTTTGCCTGACGTCATGACGTCAGGCACATCAAGGGTTTAGAAGTTGCACTCCCCGAAACAGTGCAGGGAATGGGAGCTAGCAATATCTATATTTTTCATAGAAAGATAACATGATTGTAATGTTTATCAGCTGTTTATTCATTCAAGACCTCTTGAGAGGGTAAAAAAACTGAAAAGTACAAATATAAAAATCAGACTTTGTCTTACATACAATTTTCAAAAATATGACAATTATTAAGCTGTGACAATACTGAATGTTATATATCTAAACTTTACCTGACGACATATACACAGATAAATGTGTGACTAGAACATGTTAGCCAAACAGGCCTATGCCTATCCTACATCGCGAACGCGCGCTTACTTTGTCTTTGTCTTACATACAATTTTCAAAAATATGACAATTATTAAGCTGTGACAATACTGAATGTTATATATCTAAACTTTACCTGACGACATATACACAGATAAATGTGTGACTAGAACATGTTAGCCAAACAGGCCTATGCCTATCCTACATCGCGAACGCGCGCTTACACAAAACAATGCAGTTGCAGAATTTTAAAAAAAATAAGAAATATTGCATGCCATTGTTAGATACATAAGATCACGAATGGCATGAATAAAATAAAACTTACTCCTTAGATAGGCCAAATTCCTCAAAAATGGTATGTAGAAAAACAGCAGGCCAAGCCCATGGCTGCCATTACGGAAAAAACCCAAACCGGACAGAACATAATATTCCGGTTCGGAAGCGGCACAGCGGCACAACGATTCAAGTTGAATGTGTCAACATTTAATTTCATAAGTAATGAAAATGCTACATATATCTGGGATGTAATATGCAATGGGATAGAGTTTAAGTAAAAGGGAGGTTCACCATGCACGTGTGTAGTCTTGATTTATAAATAGATAGCCATGTTTGAACGATGGAAGAGGGGGAGGAGGCATCACAACAAGTTATTATGTTGGACAATTCAGTTTGGATTAAAGTAAAGATGGGATGTTAACTGAACCAAATCGCGGATGCGGGGCGTTTTGTTTCATATGCCCCGAATTTTCGATCAATTGGGCGATTTCGTTCATCTTGAAAAGTGTCTTACTTGCGTGTCTTATTAAATGTACATAAACAATTAGTGTGTATGTTTATTCGATTGATTCTTTCTCAAACATTTGATCTAAAGTATAATATATATCTTTAATACAAACCATATGTCAAAAAATTGATTTGGTCCCCTTTCCGTGGATTCAAGGATGAATTCATTCAAAGTGTCTGAGATCACATCCCTTGGGTGAAAGGTAAAGGAGTTCGAGCTATAATGTCACATTCATAATTTTCACGCACCGATATAGTGAACGAGTCTAAAATGGGACCAATCATGTCAAATCTTGTGTAATATTGAAGCTGACATGAATTCATAAATACGCATTTATATAACAAATTTATATTACAAATACAATTTAAAACTTAATTTTTTTTTCGCTTTAAAGCTTATAATTATCGGTCACTTTCCTGAAATAATTAAAGTGGTCATGGTCAACAATCACTCACAAGACTGACCACCGATATTTGTGTGTCTAGCAGCATGTAGAGTGGATATTGTTTTTAAAAGTGTTCTGAGCGATGAATCATTAATGGTGTTCCCGGGACAAAACAAAACTGTGAGTGTTTTCAATGCACTTTTATTAATATTATTTTCAACTTTCTTCGGTGACTGTGTATACCCCCGAGTAGTCGCTTCCAGCTAACAAATTCCACAATTTGTATAACCATAAAAACCAAAACAAGTACAATTATGGACAGGACAGCCAAAGTTCTAAGAAGCACGAGTCATTTACCGGTAGTGAACAGAATCCTTACAAACGTTATAGACCTACCTCTACGGGTGATGAGGATTCTGATTCCCATATTGCTGATCTGAGTGCTATGTAAGAAAGTGCAAGTGCAAATGCTGAATCACTCCAAAAAATAAACACTCTTAATCTTAGTCACAAGGCAATCAAAAACTCAATCACTGATTGAATCTGATTGAAATCATTGATCCCAGAGTTTCATCAAATGAAAACAGAGATATTTGAACTTCATCACAGAATTGATGTCCTAGAACATTATTCTAAAAAAAATTGCCTCAAGTTTTCAGGGATATCTGAACCCACTGACGGAAAAGGGAACACCGATCAAATGGCTCTCAATGTGATCAACAAATATATATTAGTTGGTACTGGTAAACAAAACATGCTGAGGACTGCCATCAGCAACTCTCACCGCTTGGGTACCCGACGGGTAAACCGAGACCCAAGAGACATTAGGTAAAGTTTGTGAGGTACAGAGACCAAGCTCTCATATCCAACAACAAAAGGAATTTTAAGTCATACAACTTACATCCCTCCAATTCCAAAAAAAATATACGTAAATGAAGCGCTCACAACCAAACGAGCCAAGTTGTTCGCCAAACTCCGAAGATGTCGTCGAGATCGTTAAATTCAATCTTGCTGGACATACTTGTATGAATTCGAATTAATCTTTTTGTATAAAAAAAAAAACATGAGCAAAGTTGGAAGATCTGCATAACATTTTTGTCTACAAAAATACTCTTATAATATACAATGTATAGTTAAACTTAAAGATTCCGTTATTTCTCGATAATCATTGTCAACCTGTCACTCAGATGCAAATAATAACAGAAAATATCACAAGAGCAATTTATTCTTGTATTTATTGAAAATGAAGGGCAAGTCGTCTTTGCTTTTTCTCAGCAAATTCTGAGATGACAGCTGCTACATTGACTTCGGCATCCCTGTAAATGTGTAGTTTCTAATTAAAGACGATATTCTTTGTCCCGTAATTGTTGACCTAAGGTATGTCTTTAGGCGACGCATGACGCAGCGTTCTGTGGTAGCTGAAGTTACGGGCATACGTGCAAGCATTTCCAAACATTTGAAAATGTTTGAATAAAACAAAGTGACAAGTGAAACAATAAAATCAAGTTTTGTAATTGAACAATCGCAAGACCTGGCCTTTACATAGCCCTGTTGTTCGAGTCTTCTAAAGAAGATAGGATAACGTTGTATGCGTACTAAAAAGTACTCTTCTTAATATTAATTTATTTGTGTTCAATATATATAATATTTTAAGTACCTAATTTTTTTTATTTGGCTTTAGATACGTGCTCCCGTGCTTCCATCAAAGCTACGCCACTGGTACTACATGTATCTCAGGCATCAGTACTAGGGCCCTTACTCTTTCTATATACATTAATGATATAGTTGAAAATCTAAGCAACCAAATTAGACTCATTGCAGATGACACACCACTCTTTGTAGTAGTTGAAAATAATGAAAACAAAGCAGTTTAATCATTAACAACTGATCTTGAAATAATCAAACAATGGTATAATCAGTGGCTTGTAGAGTTTAATAAAAAGAAAACAAAAAAATGTTAATTTTTCTAAAGAAAACCATCCTAAGGTCACTTTCGATAACATTTCAAATAAAATAATGCAAAAAAAAATAATTACTGTCATTTATGACTAACCTTGCAATTACATCATATATCAAATATCTACGAAAAAGTATGCCAAAGATTGAACATGCTACGCTTTCTTGAATACAAAATAAATAGGGAATCGTTTATTAACGTATACTTGGCGTTTGTTTGTCCTGTGTTAGAGTATGGGATGTAGTTTCAATTGTACAGATGAACAAAGAAAGAATACAGATGGAATCTGCATGATATTACTGGTCTTAGACGAAACTCATCTAAAAATACCTATATCAGAAGCTAGGCTGGAAACAGTTAAGGAACGTAGAAATAATTACAAATTAATATTATTGTACAAAATATTACAAACTTTTGCCCCTGAATAGTTATAATATATTGTTGGTGAATGTGTTCCCCCACAAAATAACTATAACAATCTTTGTAACAATTTAATCTATCGCATTCCAGTTGCAAGAACAACAACTTACTTCAATAGTTTGTACCATCTACAATAACATTGTGTAACAATCTACCACAAAATACAAAAAACAAAATTACATGTATAAGCATTCAAGAACAGCCTTAGAAATATTGAACGTAACTAATTGAATATGCAGAAATTATTTTATCATCGCAACAAATAGGAAATATTTGGCGTCACAATTGAGAAATAACAGTTGTATCTTACCTCTACTCACATTACATATGTACCTTATTGCAATTGATTAATCACTATGCCAAAAGTGTTATTTAAATGTAGAAGACTCCACACACTACTTTTTACATTGCCCATTTTATGCTCCACAAAGGCAGTCTCTATTTTAGTATATAAATGACGATATCATACCAATTACAATTAAGAATATGATCTACTATTTGGAAGTGAAAAATTAACATTACAAAATAACTTACTGTTATTGGAAAAATTCATTCCTTCATCAAAACTACAAACAGATTCATGTAAGTCACGTAAACATGTATATATAATATGTATCAAAATGGGTAACATTGACTTTATTCATGTATTGTTGTATTTGTTATTCCCCCTCTAGCTTTTCATCTGTGTGACTTGTTATCACTTTCTTTTCATTTTTTATACCCATCTGCTAAATTTTTTTTGTTTGGTGTTTTATTTCTTAGCAATTATTCTGTACTTTTACTGTAAAAATAAATAAATTTTCACTATTTAGGAAGAAAATATTATAGATAAAATAACAATGCATTTAGTTTATCACCCATAATCATGCATTCAGTTTGTCTCCCAGACAGATTTTTCTAAGGTTTGATAATAATAAAATTTTCTAAGATTTGATACATGTTCACTTATATGGCCCCTTGGCCCCACCCTGGGTTCTGAATCCCTGGCCCAAGGGCCATGAATTTCACAATTTTGGTTGAAATGGAAATCATAACTACGCAGTTAGGTTTTTTTCACAATACAGTAGATTTTTTCTCAGTTTTTTGAAATCCCATTAGCCAATTAGGTCCTGTACAATGGCTAGATGGTTTAATAACAATATCGGGAAATGCAGAAATTGATACAAGATTTTTAAAGTGGCATGGTCACGATTTTGGTCAAAAAATATTTTTTTTTTTGTTTTTATTATTTACAATGCTTTAGGAATGCATTTCTAATAATAAAATCAAATTTGAGAGTCAGTCGTAGAGTTATAAGCAAGATACAGGGCTCAGAATTCTTTGTTATATAAACAAGGCTCGTGTCCTGTTTTTGTTTACATAGGTTCAATATACCAGTAAAAACTTTTTTGAGCTGATTTGTCTTCTTATTCATTTTAAGCAGGAAACAAACAGTTAATAACGTTTAACACGTTTATTTTAGGTCTAAAACTGGAATTTTCATTTCAACATTCAAAATGTAAACAAGTGCTTTGTTTCCATAGCAAAGAATTAAAAGCTCTGTAACTCGCTTATAACTCAACGAATGGCACACAAATTGTGGTCGACTAATAGAAATGCCTTACTGAAGCATTGTAAACATTGAAATGTGAAAAATATTTTTTTAACCAAAGTCGTGACCATGCCCCTTTAAAGCAGATTCTATAAGAGGGCCAGTACTTCTTAGCAAACTGGAAATCAGCTCACACTTTTTATACATTTTAATAATAAGTCAATTGAAAACGAATCAGAGTTTTTTAAAATTCAGTTTGAAAGGAGAATAAAATTAAAATCCAAAACATATCGGGCTTTAAATATACATTGTTTTACCTTACTTCAGTTTCATGAAATGATTTTTTTTAAATTATAAGTGTGCATTAGCGCATGCAATAAAATATAAATTTCATTAATAAAACTGAAGGTATAAGCCTCTTATACTCCACACCCTAAGGGCTTATGCTTACTTCGGGTGTTTTGTATTGTTTTATGATTTTACAGTTTGTGTTCACTTTGATCAACTTCATGGCATCATTTGTTACATGTCGTAATTTTTTGTCATAATATGTTTTAGAGGGCTTCAAGAAGTGAGCTGGCAACAAATTAAAAAGAAAGGCATTGTATGCAGCTTTATGCTGGAACGGCTCATACTTACTTAACTCTGTACCTAAACAATATTTAAAAATTTAAAAAAACAACATATTTTCATTCAAATGTCAATATACACACAGGGATGAAATAAGATTATAATGAGTATTGGTTTTTCCTTTAATATTTAACAACCACAATAAATTGCATATATACTTCAGGAGGCTCTTTCTCTTTAGCTAGGCTCGGATTACCGGAAGCCAGGGAGAATACATTGTTATACCGAACTTCAATTTTATTCATACAATTTCAATTTATGAAGTATCGGTCTGTACAAGATAGACGGAAAGGACCATTACTTAGCTAAATTACTCATGAACAGAGAGTTGCGCTCTATTCTACCTGTAACGAAGAGACAACTCAGACCGAAAACTGTAACAGAGACAACAGTTCTATTACAACCGCACAGCCAGGAATCAGAAAGTCCACAGGGACAAAAAGTACGATTCGCTCTGGAAGCATTATTATTCCGATATTCATTTATGTAGAACAATATAAATTGTTAATTATGTGTAAGGAAGGTAAAAAACGATTTTAACGTCATCGACATGGTAAACAGAGTAAATACCCCTCTCCCTTAGGGATGCATGTAATGAGAGTCTTTATTTATTCTTTATTAAAAAAATCATCTAAACGAAAATCCACCTGTGGTTTATAACTAAAAAAGTAAAGACACAGAACACATGGAGCACGAACCTGACTAGCAAAACCCCTACAACTTCATGATGGAAACTTAAGTTCAATTCGGCTTTAATTCTTATTCGATTAATCTACATAGTCTGCGATGACGATATTCCCTTTGTTCCTATCCTTGTAAGTCTGTCTCTTTTTTATTTCCTTGCCAAATCTGTCGAACTTAATGGTCTATCCCTCTTTCTCGTTGTCGCCATTGTTGTTGAGGTAGACCGAGATGTCACGTGACCCATTTAAGGCGGGGTTATTCAAATCTTTTGTATTTTTTAACGGCAACGGCACGTAAAAAAATAAAAAATATTTTTTTCATTTCTCGTATCTTTGTTATGCGATTGACTTAGACAGCGTAATTTATGTGAAAGTCCTATCTTTAACTAATGTATTGAAGCAAATAATCAGATATTATTATTGTTATTCACTAAAAATACGCCACATATACCTTTAAACAGTGTTTTTATAGATATATGATTTAATGATCATTGATATAATATGATCTTCTTTTGCATCTTGTGCAAGATTTCCTAAAAGAAATGTAAAAATGTTTGTGACATAGTGTGCGCTGTTATCTAAACAATGATTTTCAAATATGGATAGAAGTTCTTGTGATTTTTCAATTCCTTTAATAATGTATTAATATTGTCTGAACCTAAATATAGGGTTTTATCCAGATTTATCCGGCGTTTAATAGTTGTATCCATTTTGCCTTGCTACCATTTACAATTCCTTTAATCCAGGAGGATTTCAGTCCTTTAATTAAATTATCTATATCAACCATTTTCAGCCCCCCCCCTCCCATTTCATAGTCTTGTGTTATTTGTTTTCTTTTGATTTTATCAACCTTGGAATTTCAGAGAAAGTTAAAAAGTATGTCTTTTAGTTGTTTAAAAAATTACTTGAAGGAGTAAGTAATGAGATAAAAAGAGAATTTAATTGTGAGATTAATAGAAATTTAATAAGTGTAATTTTTCCTAGAGGAGTTATAATTCATTTTTAGGATATTTGTTAAGTCTACATCAAAGTGTACGCCCAGATCTTTTTAATACTAATCCACGTTGCTTGAGTAATTGAAAGATTAATCTTGAAACCCGATAATGCAGAAAACATGTTTAACTCTTTAATTGCTTCAATTACTGAATTTTCCGAGCCGTCTAAGATTACAACAGTATCATAAGCATATTGAGAGATAAGATATTCAGTCTTTTAGAGATTAGTTTATCTTGATGCCTTTTATGTTTTTATAATTTTTAATTTTTATTGAGAGAATTTCCGCACAAATAAAGGAATAGATATAGGGACTTGACGACATCCACGTTCAAATTTGAAAAAAAATGACAGACATCCAGCATGTGTTACTGCAGATAATGTATTATTTCGAAAGACCGATATCCATTTTTTGATTGATGGAGCAAAATTAAAAAAATGAGAGAGCTTTGTCTATGAATTTCCATGAAATAGTGTCAAAGGCTTTTTCAAAGTCCACTAACAACAAAAGACCTGGGATATCATTCTCTTCTACATAATTAAAGCTGAACACCGCTCGTAAATAGGCACCGTCACACAGGTATATAAACCCTTCGATTTCTTTACACCCGATTGCACACCTGAAACTCGTGGCCGACGTGTAGTATTCCTTTCGCGATCTTTGGATTTTATGCGTTTTTGTCTTGTTTTTTGTACATATTCTGTTTGCAAATAATGCATTGACCTGTTTTTCTTTTTATGTTAGTATTATTCTGGCTTGAAAAAGTGCGTAACATATGATAAATTCATCGCGACCGAGTAATACGGCGAGGCAAGATGTACGTCTACACAGGTGAGACCTCTACCTCTGCGGCTTACATGTATATAGGGGTTGTAGGGATAGCGCTGGTGAAAGAGAAATATGGCGGACAGTTCATATTTACGACCGGTGTTCAGCTTTTAGTCAAATATTAACCTAGTATTTTCTCCTGTGTATATCCCTGGAAGAAAAACTGTCTGATCAGTACAAATAATTATCTCTAATTTATTGTTTATTCTCTGCTATACAGCCAGATCCTGTTCTATAAACTATGTTTAATAATGTTTTTGGTAGCCAATTCTTAATATAAAATTTACTTTTACCTTCCTTTGGTATGCATGTTATAATTCCTTGTTTTTGTGTTATAGATAATTCCCACTTTTTAAATCCAAAATTGAAAAATCTCACAATAAAATGCCCTAATTGTTTAAAAAAAAAAACAAGTGAAAAAAATCGCTTCCTGGACTTTTATTATTTGACATATTTGTTAAAACAGAAGCTGCATCTCTGTGGGTAATTTCACCCGCTAATGATATCATTTCTGCATAGTTAAGCTTATCCACAATTGTATCTACTAAAAGTTCATAAGATTATATTCAAGGAGTAATAAGCCTTTATATTCGAAACTATTTGTTAATTGCTTCTATACATTCAATGTCATGTAGTAAAGAGTTATTAAATTTCCAAAGACCTTTACCATGTTTGAATTCATTAAATTTCATATTTAGCAATACTGGAGAATGATCAGATCTGTAACTTGTTAAAATATCGCACTCTTCGAGACCATACTTAGAAGAGATTGTGATATCAGAAAAAAATCTAAGCGTGCTTATTTAAAAGGGTTTGGTTTCCTCTAGGTATATCTAAGCTTGTCAGGATTTATTTCTCTACATAAATCTAATAGATTATAAGTAGAAACCATTTTCAGTACCCTTTTGCGTGCTTTTGGGTTATTAATGTGTAAATAATTTGTGTAATCTGTATCTGGATTTATAACTAAATTAAAATCACGAATGACAATAGTGTGTCTATTGTTAAATACTTCAAATGTGTTTTGTACTTAATATATTTTATCCCAAGTCAGGAAGGCAACACCCCCCCCCCCCCCTCCAACAACAAAAAAGCGGATTATAATATAATTTTAACCCAATTGATTTCTGATTAATTTCTCTCTCTCTCTCTCTCTCTCTCTCTCTCTCTCTCTCTCTCTCTCTCTCTCTCTCTCATGGATTATCGTCCTAAATTGAGGTTCTTAGTCAGAAACGTAAGGCACGATGAAATTCCATTACAAAACCAAAACTGCCAGTTCCTCCACAGATTGCATTGTAAACTTTTGTACAGTTACATGTACAAAGGACAACAACTCAATATAGTCAAACTGTTATAGCCTCTTCCTTTCTCTCTCAAAGATTATTCAGTCCTAACATTTGAGTTTACGAGTCTGAATGGCATTAACAAGATAAAGTCCCATTACACCATTACCGCCAGTTCCAACACTATGACTACAAAGGACACCAACTCAATAAAGTTCATAAGTGTTATAGTATCTCTCTCTCTCTCTGTGTTTCTCTCTCTCTCTCTCTCTCTCTCTCTCTCTCTCTCTCTCTCTCTCTCTCTCTCTCTCTCTCTCTCTCTCTCTCTCTCTCATATTTAATAGTTTATAGCGTTTATGGCATTTTAATTATCTTATTTCTAGAAACATTTTAAAGCAAAAAATAGATCCAAAAATTAAAGATATTTTAAGAAAACAGCTGCCTAATACAACCTTTCTTGATTTTGGACCTTTTATTTCTTCCTTTAATATTAACTATACCGTTTAATATGTTACCGATGTATTTTTATGTACAAATTCAAAATACATATTACAATAGGCGTTATCATGTATAATATATATTCAGTTCTTCACACAATTTTTCACTGAGTTCCCTATGCGCGATGAACAATAATAAACTTATATTACGTAAAAGAATGGCGTTTTGACCCGCCATTAGACGCTCTCTCTCTCTCTCTCTCTCTCTCTCTCTCTCTCTCTCTCTCTCTCAACTTCCAAAATTAATACATTGTACTTGGAACACGAACTACTCTCTCTCTCTCTCTCTCTCTCTCTCTCTCTCTCTCTCTCTCTCTCTCTCTCTCTCTCTCTCTCTCTCATGTACAGATACTTTATACATGTACATGTTAAAAACTACCAGTATGCGGTAATATAACCAGCGGCTATATGTACACGTTTGGTTCTATTTCTAATTTCGAAACAAGTACACACAATTTAATTAATGTTCCTTAATCAATCAAAGATTGTCTTTTTTTAAATTGGAATCCACACTAAAAAGTAATGTGTATGATGGACGGAGTACTGCCTCCTTCTTAGTGAACATGCACGTGTGCAGATGTTTGTTTGTCTGGATCAAGAAAAACCTCAGAACTAACAGAAAATGTTTAGACTATACAGAAGAGAGGGTGACCGCGGCATTTAAGGTGTGAAATTGGCCATCATGTGTATATGCCTTGTAACCTCGGAATAAACAGATAATCATGTAAACAACCGGAAAAAGACACCGGAAAACAAAAGAGTTTGATTTTTTGGATAAAAATAGTGAGAACGGCTGAGATTAAAACATCTTAATTTTATGATATTTTAAAAAGGTATACAAACATGTAGTGATTGCTCAAAATCGGGAATCGGAAGACCTATTTAGCAATTACGTAAAGAGATGAAAATCTTTACAAAAAGATTCTTCAGCATGGATCGTTCTCGACTCTGTAGTAGAGAGTGTATTCGCGCGCGGGGGTGGGATATATAGTCACTCTTTAATATTGACATGCATTTTATTTATGTGCCAAATTGTGAAGTCAGGAAAAATAAATCTTGGAAAAGGGGCAAAAAGAAAAATATTCATTAAAATAAATATGCAAATAATAAAAAAAATTATCATAAAAATTATCACTTTTTGTGATTATAAAAGAAAAGTAACCGTCGATAAAATTTAACGAAAACTTTTAGGTCACCTGAGTCACTCAGGTGACCTAATGCAATTGGTCTTCGTCCGTCTTCTTCTTGACAACTACAAGGCCAATCTCTATGGTTAGAGGATCCTAAATTGTAAAATTCATGGCTTTACCACCCCCGGGGCGCCGCGAGCGGGACCAAATATACAAAAAAATAGCACGAAATTTTCAATAATCTTCTTCTTTACCCCCACACATGTGAGGAAAAACTGAATACATGGTAATGATGTCCATGAAGCTCTCTACCAAAACTGTGAAATTCATGGCCCCTGTGTCAGGGGTTCAGGTCGTAGGGTGGGGCCATTATGGCCATATAGTAAAAATGTTTGAAATCTTAGAAAATCTTCTTCTCTACTCCCATATATATTTGTTAAAAACTAATTACATGGTTATGATGTCCATGAAGTCTTCTACCTAAATTATGAAATTCATGACCCCTGGGTCAGGGGTTCAGGCCCTAGGGCGTGACCAATATAACCATATAGGGAAAATGTATTAAATCTTAGAAAATCTTCTTCTTCACTCCCACACATGTGGGGAAAAACTGAATGCATAGTTATGATGTCCATGATTTTCTCTACCTAAAATGTGAAATTCATGGACCCTCGGTCATAGGTTCAGGCCCTGTGGGGGGGGGGGGGGGCAATATGGCCATATAGTGTAAATGCATATAATGTTTGAAAATCTTCTCTACTCCCACACGTGAGGAAAAAACTGAATGCATGGTTATGATGTCCATGAAGCCCTCTACCAAAATTGTGAAATTAATGGCCCCTGGGTCAGGGGTGCATGCCGTAGGGTGGGGCCAATATGACCATATAGTAAAATTGTATTAAATCTCAGAAAATCTTCTTCTTTACTCCCACACATGTGGTAAAAAAAACTGAATGCATGGTTATGATTTCCACGAACTCCTTTACCTAAATTGTGAAATTCATGACCCCTGGGTCAGGGGTTCAGGCTGTAGGTAGGTATGGAAGATCAAAGAATGATAACTTTCAATTTTTGACTTAAATTTGTTTCAAAATAGCGTTGTATTTTTACTATCGAGTGGTCTCGGATTACGCCCTTGTACACTGTGGCAATTGCGAAAGTAGTTCCAATTTTTTAAAAATAGATACACAACATATTGGCGAATTTGTATATCAAGGAGAAATCGTTGATGTCTGACTTTTAGCGGGAAAAAATTTTTTCCGAAAATTTCGAAATAATCGTAAAAAGATGAATAACGAATATACAGTAAAATGTTCTGTTTTTTATGTTATTACAAATGTTTTTTATGGAAATTATTTTTCTTAAAAAATTAACAACCGCGTATTAATGAAATGCAAGGCAATTAAAAGTGTCCTATATTTTTGTCGTCCGGAGGTACGTGCCCTTTCACTCTAAAAAAAAGTTTTACTATTAATTTTTAAAATAATTTGAATTAAGAAAAAATATAAATATTAAGTAATACAATTAGTCAGAATAGCAAGTAAAATGCAATCTTGTTTAGTAATTGGAATTGTAATTAGTAAATACCACTAATACAATTACTTATGAATTCTTTTACTAATCATTTCTGCAATTACTTAAATGTATATACAGACTGGTTATTTATTTACTCAATTTAATACTTATTTTAAGTAATCAAAATCATTTTTAAAATAAGTAATTAAAATACTTATCTAATATGGGTTGTCATAAGTAATTTAATTACTTGTAGTGGTCAAATATATTACTCATTTCAACTGATTACTTGATATTTCTTTTACTATTTGCTGTTATTTATTTAATTAATCAATATATTTCTTATTTTAAGTAACCAAATTCTTATTCTTAATTTAAGTATTAACAATACTTATTTAAATTATTTACTTATTTTGTACCAATGCAGTTTGTTGCAAGTAATTTAATTACTTGTTGATGAAATCACATTGTTTTGTGAATAAAAATTCAATGTTAACAATTCTGATTCCTTGCACATGTTATCGATTACAGCAAAAATAAAAATTATTTAAAAAATACTTATCTAATATGGGTTGTCATAAGTAATTTAATTACTTGTAGTAGTCAAATATATTACTCATTTCAACTGATTACTTGATATTTCTTTTACTATTTGCTGTTATTTATTTAATTAATCAATATATTTCTTATTTTAAGTAACCAAATTCTTATTCTAAATTTAAGTATTAACAATACTTATTTAAATTATTTACTTATTTTGTACCAATGCAGTTTGTTGCAAGTAATTTAATTACTTGTTGATGAAATCACATTGTTTTGTGAATAAAAATTCAATGTTAACAATTCTGATTCCTTGCACATGTTATCGATTACAGCAAAAATAAAAATTATTAAAAAAAACAAGAAAACTCAGACAACAGTGTAAATCATTAATTATGTATTACCATAACACATTTATACATAATCCGACTAGCAAAATATTATGTTTACAAGATTTACAAGACTAGCTTGAATTTACAATAAATGAGCACTTGAGAAAACTTGATATTAACAGAGAGCTGGTTATCATATAAGCATTGCATTTAACTTCCAAGAAAATAAAGTTCTTATAATAAAGCTAAATAGAAAATCCGTTCGTAATAAGAGCAAAAATATACCAAAAACTTTACTAAATATAACTTTATGGCTAGAAAAAAATGTCTTTCACTTTTTTATATGCACAGAAGAGAAAATTTCCGGACTCTCTGGTCTTCCTCACAATAACAAAAATATTATCTGTAAAGCATACCTAAACAATGCATTTCAAAAACATTTGGCAGGATGTGCATGGCAAAATGTGTAATGACTTACAACTATATGTACATTGTAAACAGTCAACCATGTACAGAAATATAATCATATAAAAAAAAAATTTAAAAAGAAATTTCAAAATAACATAAAACAAGAAGCCCATGGGCCAAGTCGCTCACCTGAGCAACAAAAGGCGTGATAAAATCAGCTTAATGGAGTCATGATACAAAATATCTGGAAAATGTGGTATAATACATGTAGATCCTGTATAAATAAAAATCCATTTTCCCCCTGGATATTCTTATGTTTATAATCAAGTCCCTTTTCTAACATGATGATTTTATAGTCATATCACCTGTTGAGCATTGCAGTTCTTAAAAAGATCCTAAGCAATTGTTTATATATATGATATAAACCTACATCAAACCCTGAATCCCTTGTGAGGCCCAAAAATCGTACAGAGACCAGAGTCTAAACAATTTTAAAGATTCAGCAATATGTCAAAATGCTTTCATATAAGTAAAACCATATATGATAACATTTCATTTTTTGTGAATAATAAAAATGTTTTCCTTTGTACCATTGGATCCACAATGTGGCACCACCCTACTCCTCAAGACTTTGATTTTAACGAATTTGAATGTATACACTATCTGAAGTTGCTTTCACTAAAGTTACAGATTTTCTAGGCAATTGGTTTTTTAGAAGAGGATTTTTAAAGATTTTTCTCTATATATTCCTATGTAAAAATTTGTCCCCCCCCCCTATTGTGACCCCACCCTACCCCCATGAGTCATGATTTTCACAACTTTGAATTTGAATCTAAAGTTGAGTTTCCGGGCTGATTGGTTTCTGAGATGAAGATTTTTAAAATTTACTCTATATATTCCTATGTAAAAATTTGAATTGGGGCCCCACCCTACCTCCGGGGGTCATGATTTTCACAATTTTTAATCTACACTACCTGAGGATGATTCCATATAAATTTCAGCTTTCCTGGCTGATTGGTTTCTGAGAAGAAGATTTTGAAAGATTTACTCTTTATATTCCTATGTAAAAAATCGACCCCCCATTGTGGCCCTACCCTACCACCGGGGGTCAATAATTTCACAACTTTGAATCGACACTACCAGAGGATGCTTTCACACAAGTTTCAGCTTTCTTGGCTGATTGGTTTCTGAGAAAACCATTTTTAAAATTTAATCTATATATTCCTATGTAAAAATTCGACCCCCCCCAAGAGTCATGATTTTCACAATTTTGAATCTACACTACCTGAGGAAGCTACCACATAAATTTCAGCTTTCCTGGCTGATTGGTTTCTGAGAAGAAGATTTTGAAAGATTTACTCTATATATGCATATGTAAAAATTTGACCCCCCCCCCCTGTGGCCCCACCCTACCCACAAGGGTCATGATTTTCACAATTTTCAATCTACACTACCTCCGGATGCTTTCACCTAAGTTTCAGTTTTCTACATCAAGATGCTTCCACACAAATGTCAGCTTTCCTGGCCTATTGGTTTCTGAGAGGAAGATTTTTAAAGAATTTTCTCTATATATTCCTAAATATTCGACCCCCCCCCCCCCTTATCGTGGCCCCACCCTACCATTGGGCGGTCATGATTTTCACTTTGAATCTACACTACCTGAGGATGCTTCCACGTAAGTTTCAGCTTTCTTAGCCAGTTCGTTTCTGAGATGAAGATTTTTAAAGATTTACTCAATATATTCCTATTTAAAAATTCGCCTCCCCCCGTGGCAATTGTGGCCCCACCCCATTTGCGGGGGTCATGATTTTCACAAATTGGAATCTACATTACCTGAGGATGCTTCCATATAAATTTCAGCTTTCCTGGCTGATTGGTTTCTGAGAAGATTTTCAAAGATTTACTCTCTATATTCCTATGTTAAAAATTCGACCCCCTGTTGTGGCCCCACCCTAACTCCGGGGTTGATAATTTTCACAACTTTGAATCGACACTACATGAGGATGCTTTTACATTAATTTCAGCTTTCCTGGCTGATTGGTTTCTGAGAAGATTTTTAAAGATTTACTCTATATATTCCTATGTAAAAATTTGACCCCCCCCCCAATTGTGGCACCACCCTACCTCCGGGGTTCATGATTTTCACAACTTTGAATCTACACTACCGAGGATGTTTCCACATAAGTTTCAGCTTTCTTGGACGATTGGTTTCTGAGAAGAAGATTATTATTTACTCTTTGTATTCCTATGTAAAAATTTGACCCCCCAGTGTGGCCCCACCCTACCTCCGGGGGTCATGATTTTCACAACTTTGAATTGACACTACCTGAGGATGCTTCCACATAAATTTAAGCTTTCCTGGCTGATTGGTTTCTGAGAAGAAGATTTTTAAAGATTTACTCACCTTTTCCTATGTAAAAATTCGACCCCCCATGGTGGCCCTACCCTATACCAGGGGTCATGAATTTCTCAACTTTGAATCTACACTACCTGAGGATGCTTCCACATAAGTTTCAGCTTTCCTAGCCGAGTGGTTCTTGAGAAGAGGATTTTTGAAAATTTCTCAATTTTTTCCAATAATTCCTAATTATCTCCTCTTGTAAACGGACGGACGACAGACAAAATTTGATCAGAAAAGCTCACTTGAGCTTTCAGCTCAGGTGAGCTAAAATGTACATACTGAAAATAGACCCAATGGATAATATTCAAATTCAATAAACCCTGGTACACCCTTCCCCCTTCAGAAAAAAAAACCCAAATAACAAAACAGTTAACCATGTTCAGAAATACAATCCTAAAACAGTAAAAATAAGAAATAAAAAAACGAAATATACTCATACTCAAAATACTTTATAATATAAACAAAAAAAAATGTATAAAAATATACTGCGAGTCAAATGAACCTTTAAAGCCTGTTTCCGCACCCCCCCCCCCCCCCACCCCCTCGTCTCAAAATAAAAAATCAATAAAAAATCACAAAATGTTTAAAAATCATAAAAAATCGACAAATTTTAGTGCAAAGGTTTGAAACAAAATTATTCAGGTCATACATCACTGCTGAAAATAGAATATTCTTCAGATAAGATGAAATACTCTCAAATGTCCAGATCTAGGTCTCAAACTCCTTTTTAGCTTTATTTAGAGGATTTGAGTCTGTACTGTGTATTCTGTCATGTAGTACAAACACTTGTAGAAGCAGAAGCGGTACAGTTACCTGGGCTGGGTAAGGCAAAATCCCCAAATGGTAAAATCCCATCATTGCCAAAACTGCTTCATCTGCTCTCGTGCATTTTAGAGGAACATTGTCTCTTTCCATTACCAAGGATGATGTCTTGTCTCCGATTGTGTTGTGAAGAATTCATACACCGCTGGGACATGCTGTTTTGTGGGCCTGGGCAACATCAGTCCATGTTTCTGAACACTAAAAAGTGATCAAGAATAATTTTGAATTTACATATATACATGTACTTAAGAAATGATTTTAATATCTATCAAAGTTGTAATATGCAGTTTTATATACATGTATATAATACATAATACATAAAATACATAAAAGTGTAAACTGCCTCAAGCCAGGTTCAACGATATAACAAGGTTTTTCTATCAATTAAAAAATACACGATTCTGCCTTGAATGAAATTTCACATTTTCAAATTCCAAAAAATTTAGTACATTACCTTGAAAAACATGGATTAGAAAATTCCCAGGCGTTAACTTTCCTGTTGTTTTGGAGTAACCACATATTATTGGCAGGTGAAACAATGCCACTCGGTATCTTTCATCTACATGTACATACAAATTTTAAAGCTAATATTTAATATTAAGTTACTAATTTTAAGTTTTTCATAATATTACAATGGATTAAAAGCTAAATATAAACATATAAAACATGTAGAATGTACACAATTTCCTGTGTTACCAAATAAATTGCATTAAACATGGGTTGAACATAAAATTGTATTGAACATAAAATTGTTTTTGCCAAAGTTTTACATGCCTTTTCATACTTAAATAAAAAAGGATTTTTCATTAATGCCAAAAATGCATCAAAATGACATACACGTACATTCAAGTACGGTAAATAATATGAATTAATTCAGTTAAATGTTAGTGTCAATATTGTAAGTATGATGATTATGTCAATCAAAATGATTTGGAAGTCCAAATTTACAAATTAATGAAGTAATTTTACCAGCTCTTCCAAACATCTCTGTACTTCCTTCGGAACTTTGAAGGAACTTGAAAAATCTTTGAGATTGACTTCATTCAAGTCAAGGAAAGTCCTTTCATCTGTTTCATTCTATTAAGAAATACATAAAAAACCTTAAATAAAAAAAATAAACTGTCACATTTAAAATAAGGTAAGGTATATATCAACTCACGAAACAAGTAGGGTTGAATATGGTTAAGGCTGAAACAGTACGATACCATGCCTGTATTTTGAATCAATATAGTAGCTTTTCAACACAAGTTACTATATATACCTTGATGAATGAGTTCATTTTTTAACAAAACTGCTTACTACTTCACGCAGTTGCCAGCCTGGCAATGCCAGAACCCATTTTGTTGACAATGTTTGGTTGCACCAAACAACGAAACATCAGAAAACGGATAGAGGTGTACATCACATTTTTGTCTTTTTATTACCTGGGTATTTACATTTGTTATCATTTTTATTGGCAAAATTAAAACATGGTTACTGTGAATGTATTCTTAATTTTTTGAAAAAAAAATTATTGATTTTATTTGAGGGGCAGTTGAAAACAAGTACCTTACAATGCATGTATTTCGTTAAATAGCCCTCCCTTGCAACGTGAGGAGAGTTCAATATTGCGAGTCTTAATCAGTTTGTTAATTACTTTGAATGTATTAAAATATTCCAAAAATTGTAAAATACATTTATTAGTACCAGTTTTAAATGAAACGGTATTTTGCCAGTTTTAAGTAACTATTTGGTAAGGTACGGTGTCCAAACTATCAAGAGTATTTTTAAAATAGTATTTGTCATGTTAAAGCACAAATTGCTAGGGAACCAGGTTAAAAAGTTATTGCAGTGTGTATATGACCAGAGGCAATACTTATTGGTCATCTATTTCTATTAAAATTTGAAGCTTTCAGTGTAAATAATTCCACAGGAACATGAAGTATGAGTGGTGCTCCCTGAAAACATTATCCATACTTCAGGTGCCTGTGAGTCCCTCCATCCTCCAATTCAGATTTTTTTGGATAGAAATAATTTCCTGAACATATGTGCATTTCGGCCCTGTCTATCAGCATATTACCTTTTGTCTCATACATCTGTGTACAAACTGAAATCCATATTTCGATTCATGTAATTTATACACATGTTTTTCTTGAATTTGTTTTGGCCCCCATCCACCTCAACCCCTCCCCCCCCAAAAAGAAATCTTAAAATGTGTATGGGTGGGTGGGGGGGGATAACACCATTCTGTATTTTTATCAGAAGATCTAATATTGTACCATATCCTATTTCTATCATGATTGATATATACCTTACTTTGGTTGCATAATACACTGACAGATTTATTAAAGATTATCTATACGTACAGAGTATTAAATTTGATGTTCCCATGTTATAAATATACCAATATTTTTTATATTGTTATACTTGAATATATGTTATAAATATGTTTCCATGTTATTAATATACCTGCAATCAGAACTTGTAATTCCTCCGGTACACCCATTTCCTTCAACCATTCCATAACTTTCTTTGCATCATTGCGTTGAAGTCTTCAAAACTTTCCATCTGTCATCTTTTGGCGCTATACGGAAGTGTGGTTGCGGCGGAGAAAAAACAAACTAATTCGTATCTAGATTAGTCGCGCAATTGGCATGCACAAATCGGTAAACGGAAAGAAATGTTTCTAACCAACTCAGAAATTCAAAATTTTAAAACAATGTATTTCATTCCTAGAAATTTATCCTTATTTTTTTTTTATAATCTGAAAAATGCACAACTGAATGATTTTTTTTAAAGATAGAGTTCTAGGCCTCTCCGTATTTTTATCGCAGTGACTTTATAACTTCTGATGAGACATGTTCTCAAAGCATTCATATTTCATTTATGAAAAGCTCGTTCCTTTTTTCTCAATTTTTTTGTGTGCAAACTGTATCAGCTCTCTCTCTCTCTCTCTCTCTCTCTCTCTCTCTCTCTCTCTCTCTCTCTCTCTCTCTCTCTCTCTCTGTTAACTTTTAGTAAATCAGTTTATGCTTTAAGTCAACGATTATTCCTTTTCATAAAAATATCATGAAAAACGGAATTACTTAGTAAAACATTTCTACACATTAAGTAAATGTAAATAAAATATTTTGATTTAGTAATTGACATTGATTTAAGTAAATGTTTTAAATTTGTAAGTAAACGTTAAGTAATAACTTTTTACTTATCATTATGATTTTAAGTAAAAAATTATTACTAAGTAAAACTTTTTTTTAGAGTTTTTGTTGTTGTGGTTTTGCGTAGCTAACGTCGACACGTGGATTACGGTCAGTTTATTGATATTTTAATGCATCTTTTATGAAATTTATCGTATTAACGTATTAAAAGGTTCAAATTCTTGTATTTCACCACAAAGCATCAACAGATCATAATGGCTTCAAGACGGAGAAACTTCGGGAATATCAATATGCCAAGTTCGAATTCTCTCGGCAGTTTTTTGAATTGCAGAGAAACAGATGGAGCTGTAGAAAGTCGAGTAAGTTTTATGCAAAGGGTGATATCATTAGGCGATTTTGATGAATATAATATGAATGAAAAGAATATGCAAGTTCTGCTTAGACGACTCGCCCTTGGCAGAGATGAAAAAGCTAGGCATATCCTCAATATCATTGAAAATTATTTCATGTCCCTGTCATTTAACCGACCGACCTTAGTAGGAATATACATGCACATAGAGGCTAAACTGGAATTTATTAAAGAGATGCGAGAATCTACTAACACCAGGGAAACTCTCAAAGATCTAGAGAGACAATATGCTTATGCATTCATGTAAATTGAACAATTATGAGTTTAACAACTTTTGAGAAACTTTTACCACTTTTAGATATCAAAGACCTCTCTGCATTAGACATACTTTTAACAAATAAACTGGAGTTAGATTTTTTTGATTATGCAAAATCAAAAGGCATTTGAGAACAAAAAGTGTGGAACTGGTTCCAGCAAATAGTGTCCATTCGTATTAATATGAGAAATTAGTTACAAATCTGCATCGTTTTTAAAGGAAACTTTTCTACAAGAACCATTTAAATGTCCATCTATAGCTGCAGACCTTCACAAAATGCAAAAAAAAAAAGGATGCTGAAATATCATCTCTAAAGAGTATGTTAACTGATCAGAGAGATCAACAACAGAAAACACTGAAGAAATTACTACGGAAAGAACATGAACAAAAATACCCCCCCCCCCCCAAATCATAGGTCAAAGCAGCAAGTTAAGATTAACAATGAAAAACTCAAAACAGTGAGAAAAAATTTCTAAAATTTATTTTCAAAGAGAAAAAAACAAAGTTATCAAGATGCGCAAACAACTTTTTGATGCACAGAAAGTTTCTGTCAATTATGTAAAAGTTACATACAATGAATCAAGAAAATCAGAGTTTGAAAAATGAGAATGAGACCTTGAAAATGAAGATAAATAAGTTGAATGAACAAGTGTGTGAAAGAGAGTCAACAGTAAGTAAACTCTCAACAGAATTACATCAGTTGGATACAAGTTGTCAATACCTTGAGACGTTATTACATGATAATGAAAGTGTTGTTGTGTTCGATTGTTAAAGCAATTCCTATATTCCTGAATATAAACAAGCAGTAATGAAATTAACTAGTCTTAATGTGGCAACAAGTAAAGTAAATGATGTAATTAACACCTCCTTGAAATTATTGGGTAAAAGTCTAGAAAATTGTAACTCTCGCAAAACTGTAGATGCAATAGTTAGTGAAAAAGTAGCTATGAGTAGTGCTCAGGTATGGCAAAAGTTGAAGGGGTAAAAATACAACTTTGTACTCGGGTGAAACTAACAAATTTGGCAACACATATAATACATTTTTGATATCAGATGAAGACAAGAATGTGTATTGTTTAGGCTTAAGGGATATGTGTAACAAATCATCTCATACTACTTTAGATACATTCAAAGGAATATTATCTGATATATCAGAGGTTTGCAATGAGAACATTGATAACACTATTTGTGATAAAATATCGTGTAACCTTCAAAGTCCGACAGAGCCAAAACAAACATTGCCTTTACTGATTTGTTAGTAGATTATAGAAAAGAAATTATGCCACAGATTTTGAACTCGTGGGATGATTTAGATTTTGAACAGCGAGATGCTTGTTGTAGAGTGAACAATTTTTTTGTGGTTTACACTTGCTTGTAAACTTTGCAGAGTCCTCAGCATCTGTTCTTAAGAATTTTGAATCTATGTGTGAAAAAAGGACAGTTCAGAATCATTTAAAGATTTTTATTCTTTAGACTTTGAAGAAAATGATGATGTCAGTATTTCAAAACTAGATGGACATGTTATTACTTTCTTAAGATTTTGTGCCAAATGTTTTGGTAAAGGTGTTGATGAAAGAAATGGTTGTTATGCAGAATTTTGTACATATTGTGGAGACAAAAAGGAGAGGAACTCATTTCATTCAGAGGTAATAAATTTAATGTTATTTTCCTTATGGCAGAATTTGCATTTTTTCATAAGAACCATGTATTAGACTTTTTAGACAATGTCCATGGTGCAACCAACTTTGTGCAAAAAGCAACTTTACAGTTGTGCAAGTCTGATGTTGTCATAGCTGAGTGTAAAGTTCTTGGTTTGATTTCTAAATTGATAACCGCTCCTTTGTGGCGAGTTATTGAAAGGAATAAGCATGTTTTGGATATGAATAATTATGATGAAGAGTTGCTTGATTTTTTGAAAGAGCAAGGACAGTGTGCTTTTGATTTTATTAATGCAGATAAATATCCATTTTAAGAAGAACTGATTGTAAAAGACAATTTTTATGATTGTTTATGTATACAAGATGAAAAAATAGATGTTATAGCTGTGCAGGTGGCACAAAATTTATTCACCTTTAGATTACAAGATACTAAATGCTGCAATGAAAGAGCAGCTACCAGGAGGACCCTTCTATGAATTAAATTCAGAAAGGATTACAGAAACATCATCAGTTATTTCCCACAACAAACTTCCAGAGAGAGCCTTCGGTATGTTGGATTTCCTGATTAGAAATCGACCAAATGCAACGACGCTGATAAATGAAGCATTTATTTTATTTGCCTTCAATTAGACATGTGACTGGCTTGAGGGGTTACCTTAAGATGAGAGAGACCACTTGTTGAATTTTGCAAAAACACAAGGAAGACAAATAAGAGAAAAAGTTTAAGAAAGATATTAAGAAATCGAAAGACAAACACTGGAGGCACTGAGGAAAAAGCAGGAAGATCTGGTAAAAAGGAAGGAGAGATTGTACAAAAAAGAGAAAAACAAACATCTGACATAATTCATTATGGATTGTGGCAGAACTATACAACAATGGAACAGATGCTCCAGTCAATTCCAATTATAATTATGAGACAAATCAGATTTAGAAATGGTATTACACTTAATATATTAATTTATTTTATCAGTTTCATTAAAAATTTTATTAGTATGTGTATTTTAGAATTAAAACATTCATAAACATTTACTTGGTTAATTTTAATAGAAAATTATATTCTAATTTAGAAAGACTTAAAAAAATGATGTTTAAATCTTAGGGAGTGAAGAAAAGGTTTGGCTGTTTTTCTAATTCAGTTCATTTATTGTTTATCCTGTGCATTGTGAAAGTGGTTGGTGGACCAGTAAACTTTGTAAATGGTCTAAGTAAGACAAAAATGATGTAATATAAAATTTTGAAACCATATTTTATGTGTTTCTATTTTTTTTAAAGATGGTAACAGTTTTTCCAAAACAAACATGGAAACGTTCAATTTTGAATTTTCTGTATCTTCCTTATTTGTCAAGCAAACCTGGAAAATAAAACTATTTTGTAAATGCCATAACTAGAACTTTAAGATGGTGCAAGAAGTTTTTCTGGGATTTGTCTAAATACGGACATATAGTGTTAATGCATACATATGTTTACAAATATTCTTCTCTACTCTCACACATCTGTAAGAAAAACTGACTTCAAAACTATGTTAACCCGGAAGTCCTCTACTAAAATTGTAAATTTCATGTCCCCTGGATTATGGGATTTAACTCTAGAATAGTCATTTAGTGTTAATGCAATTAATGTTTTAAAAAATTGTCTTCTTCACTTCTGCTGATATTGAATAAAAACTGACTGCATATAAAGATAGAAAATAAAGCCCTCTATCAAAATTTTAAATTTCATGTCTCCCAATATAGGGATTTGAATTTAGGGCGGGGCCAAAACACTCATATCGTATATAGGGCAGAGGTTCTTAATACAGGTTGTCCAAAATGGTCATTTAGTGTTAATGTATATAAAATGTTTAAAAAACGTCTACTGAAACAAGATAAAAATTGACTGCATATTTAAAAAAACCCATTTAATTGTCATCTTTAATAATATTTCATGTCACCTACATGTAAGGCAAGGGTTATGGCTGGGAGGGTGAGGGGGGGATATATATTTGTCTTATTATTTTATTCTACTCAAGAATTTCAATGAAAGAAATGAGTTAATTCACACATTTAGAAAAGAGAAAGGATGAAGCTAGCTGTATAACAATGTTAAGATGTGAATGCATTTGGAAAGCGCTCGGGGGGGGGGGGGGGGGGGGGGAGGCAGGGAGGGTTGTAACAGTAATGGAGTTGTCTTCCCTTGCTTCTTCATAATGGAGTTATCTTCATTTGCTTCGATCTTCATATTAATCATTGAATATAATGTAATTAAGAAGTTGTATGATCAAAAGAGTTATGCAAGTATTTTTATCATTTGAAACAAAAACAGTTTTTTTTTAACTTTTAAATAAACAAATAGACAGACCTGTTAATAGTAAAGTAATAATTGGCTAACCAAAATGTACAATTGATGGGGGATGGGAGGTTGTTTTAAATAAAACATGTATACAGGCCACCTTGTATCAGTTTATCTATGAAAACATATACACATAAAACCAATCTTGAAAGTTAACAAATATGGGAAAATTATTTTCTATCAGAGCCCTGTACCTTTTCAATATCAGGTCATGCACTCTATTATGATCTTTAAGTTTTTCGCTAAAACTATAGGTTTCATTGTCCTTTTTGAAAGATTTCAGACAGGGAGATGGTCGTCATTACAATATTATATTTACATTCAGTGTATATTTCCCCTTATGTTTGCATTGGAAATCTGCGTTACAGGACCGACGACATCCAAAAATAAGCATTCAATGCTTCAATAATTTTTCTACTCCAGAATGATACTTAATTAAATGCATACTGTACCTCTCATCCACCAATTAACATCCTCCATGAATTTATAAATTAGGGTAATAAAGTCATATTTCCTTTTGTAGGTATAAGAGAATACAGGAAATTATGACCCCGCTAACCTTTAAAATTTAAGCAATCCACGAAAATTCAAAGGAAAAGTCCGGTTATTGAAATGGTCAAAATGGCGGTCGGGCGGCTGTCAAAAGCGTACTCTTATTGTACGGATAACTCCTCCTACAGTTTTAAAGATAGGAAGTTGTTTTTTTATGCAGATTAATTGTACATATATTAGAGGTGTGCATACTGCTAGGATTTTGATTTCTGATAATTTATGAAAAAAAACCCAGCCTGTTGAACTTGGCCATTTTTGGCAAACTATTGCTTATAGGATGCCCCTATTCTACGGATATCTCCTTCTACAGTTTTCAAGATAGGAGATTGTTCTTTTGCAGATCAATTGTACATATCAGAGGTGTGCATATTGCTAGGAGTTTGATTTCTGATAATTCATGAAAAAAACATTAGCAGTTGAACTTAGTCATTTTTTGGCAAAATATTGCATATAGGGTGACCCTATTGTACGGATGACTCCTTCTACAGTTTTTAAGATAGGAAGTTGTTCGTTTGCAGATAAATTGTTCATATATCAGAGGTGTGCATATTGCTTGGATTTTGATTTCTGAATATTTATGAAAAAATACCAGCTGTTGAACTTGCAAAAATATTGCATATAGAGTACCCCATTTCTCTGGATAGGTTCATCAATTCAGGGTTGAAAAATGAATTATGGGTTCTGTTCACACAAAAGAAAACCCGGTTTGCTGTCACATTGACAGCTTTCTCTTGTAGTTTTGTTGAAATAAAATAATATCTTTACAATTTGCGGGTAATTAAATTTGTTAAAAATTCCCTGGCTCTTAGAGAACGTTCCCAGTAATTATCAGCAATTCTCAGTACCAACATTAAATCTCAGTAAATATCAGAAATTATTAGAACTCACAGCAAAAACATCAGTAAATATCAGAACCAACAGAAATTACCAGAACAGTAAATTTATCAGTAAATATTAGCAATTCTCAACAATGACAGCACAATATCAGTATATATTAAAAATTATCAGTAAAAAAATTGGAACTTTCAATACTTTTTAAAGCTAATAGGCTCTTATTACCAGAGTTTAATTTTTTTGGCCCTAGAGTTAAAGTGTAGATATCCGAGATTCCTTCGACCCCACCCCTTTTTATGAATGAATATTTTTCAAACATCAAACAATAAAAGCAGGATAACAGTCAGAGGAGTCTCATATTTGCGTTTAGACTTCAAAATGAAGCTTAAAATGCAAACATGAGACTCAGGTGACCAGCAAGGCCAGAAAGCCTCTTGTTTCTTTACATTTGCAAACCAAAAAAATTCATGAACAAATAGGATTTTATTTTGACACATGTGTTCGTTTTTTCGGCATTCAGGATTAAAACCAAGAACGTTTTAATTAGAGTTTGGTAGTTTTAGTGATTTTGTTACTTTTTTAAAGACGTTTCCTCCTGCAATCCAGCAATTGATTTCTTAATTGTTTTATTCAATCATATCAAATTTTATCTGCTTTATTTTCGTTTCCAACACATATCGAACATGCTTCAACTATCAGTGCGATTTGTGTAAAATTGGTTACTTAGTCTGGAAAGTAGTATGTGGGAAAAGATGAAAGAAAGTGGTAAAAATCTGACAACACACCATCGCCCAGGCAAATCGCATTTATAAATAACTCTAGTTAGACGAAGCGGCTAGATTAACTAGCAAGATATATCATTGAAAATTGAAGGTATACGAAGAGCTATATAGACATGATGGGCAATATAAGGGCAAAATTAATTGCATATGCTTAACTACTTAGTATTAGAAGTGCAGGGCACATATGTTTTATTCAGTCGTTAAAAATTATAAAAAAGAGTATCAAAATAATAGATTTATATACTTATTTTTGCAGAGAGAAAGTTGATGTGAAACACGGCTAAAATCAAATGTATCTGTGCGATCAATGGTCTATTAATAGAATTAAGGTGGCTCACTACACCTTAAAATATATTCTCAAATCAGCAGAACATTACTTGATTATGATAGATATCATATTGGTTAACAAATATTTAAGTCAAATAGGCGAAAAAATGTGCAATTTAGATGAAAAATTAAAGTAAAAAAAATTAATTCATTTAACATTAACAAAAGCTCCAGGTGGATTCGAACTAATGATCTGCGGTTCAGAAGCCCGATACTTTAACCACTGAGCTATGACGATATACGACCCCTTGAACGATATAAATAGTTTAACATTTTTTTTTAAATCGCCATCTTGTGACGGAAGTGTCTTAAAAGTATATGTCTGGGTATAGTGAGGTACCTTAAGCATACGACTCTCTGACTCGATTGATCATCTGACTAACTGATGAGAAAATGAAAGCTGAACAAAGAAAATATGATGGTTCAAGGTACATATACTTATATTCTGTGTCGTGGGGTTCTCCTTAATCAATAGTTATTAATTATATACCTCCATAGTTTGGTAATATTAAAAGTTGTTTTCTAAGGGTGAACTTTTGATTTACAATTGTTTGTATATTTAAATAAAGCTTAAGAAAACAAGAATGTTGTGCTATTGTTGTGCAATATTATTACAATGTAACTTTGGTTTGTAATTAAAAACGCTACTAATTTATAAATATATATTCATGACAATGCAATAAATGGTTGCATTTTGCTTGTGTTGCTTGAGAATTTCTGATCTAACATCCGGAGAACTCTGTTGCTTAAGTGGAGTTTATCCGAGTTGTTAGTAAAGGAGTTCTAAATCACTGGTGCCAGCTATTAAATTTGAGTAGTCATGATTTTCAGAAGAAAAAATTCAGTAATGAGTTTAAGTGATTATTTTTAGATCCAATAATTTGAGAGGAAGCGAAAGATTTTGATCTATTTGGAAATTTGTACGTACATGTACCTTAACGTGACAATCGGCGTAGGGGACGCGTTCACTAGCAGTCTGTATGTGCTGAATTGGTCTTGGATGGGGCCTTTACCACTACGTGATCCAAATTCTGTTGATGTTGGTCCTGCATAATATAAAAAAAAAACAACCGTCATGAGTATTATCGCTCGTTGCGAGATTGTTAATGTATTGTTGAGAAAGAGAGAATGGTTGTAATGGTTTCAATGAGTGTTTCAGGGAGTGAGTGTTAAAATTTTTTTTTGTTCATTAAAATTTTTTTTTGTTAATTTCAAGGGGATCTACAAAGGTATGACATGATTCCTTAAAACCCTCTAAGATATTTTAAAACTATCACATATGTAAAGAAATGTACCTAGTATATCTATATATTACATTCTAAGCGAATATCATACATGTATCAGGGGCAATACGAGTCATCAATAAAGAGGATGAATGTTATTAGATACCCATGATCATAGATCTTACAGTCAAGCAATCGAAACCCTGGTTAAGTCACGATTGCATATTCTTAATTTTGTAGAAAAGGGACAACCCTTGTCAAATGAAACCTTCAAAGATGTTCATAGATTGTCAATAACAGGGGTAATGTGGTACATAAAGTCTGCGCATGACCATGTAAGATTGTCGGTAGGGTCGCATGAGTGTATACAGTGTTGTTATAAACCCCAGCTCCGAAGGAGAGAGGGTATACTGTGTATGGCTGTCCGTAACAAATTTCCGTAGCATTTTTCGAAACAACTATTATTGCAGATGCTTGAACTTTGAACACTCTTTGTATGGGTATGCCATATGATTGGATTCATTTTTCTTATAATCAGACGTCAAAATCTTGTTAAATAACGACTTTGTACATTTTTAGCCTAAATTTTCAAATAGATTTTTGTCAGTCATTTTTTTTTATTGCAGATGCTCAAAATTTTAAAACACACTTTGTTTAGGTATGCTATATGGTGGGATTCATTTTTGGGAGTTGATTTGAATCAACGCTCCCATGCAGTTACTCTGACAAACCGGAAGTGAAACTGTGTTTGGACCTAAGCAAATCATCACCGCTGACAAGCCTTAGTACTTATAAAATAATCGATAAATTCGATGTAATGTATTCAGAAGCATTGTTTTTAAAGGAAACTTATTACAAATACCTTGAAAATAGTCAGATTTTAAATGGTACAAAAAATTTAGATATTGTGTGAAGTCATATGTATTCCTACGCTATAGTTCAATATACTGTATAGTCTCGTTCAACCAGACGCTCGGTTGTCTCCGTAAATCTCCGACAAGGAGAAAGTCTTGTCGGAGAATTACGGAGGCAGCCGAGCCTCTGGTTAAACGAGACTAGAGTTCAATATAGCTAGCCCCTTGGATCCACACAATTTCCAGAAATATTTCGGTTACTGATACATATTTGATGGAATTACTAATATTTTTAAATATTACACAACATGATTCATATGGGGTTTTCTCGGAATTCTTGTCAGAAAAACCTGAGAATTCATATTAGAAAAAATGTGCATAATTTAAACACAGTTATGAAACTACGAAATTGCATATTGTTGATTTTAAAATAAATAACAATCGATATATAATCAACTACCGACAGTACTTTGATTGTATTAATCAGACGTCAACTTCTTGTTAAATGACGACTTTGTTTATTTTACACTACAATTTCGTCAAAGATTTCTTAGCAACTGTTTATCGACGATGATTGAAATTTTAACACACTGTTTGCTTCGGCATGCCATATCGTAGGATTCATGTTTGAACAAATTTGATATCAACTTCCTGTTAAATGTCGACTTTGCTTATTTTGTATTCACATCTGGGCGGGGATATCACTACTGAGCACTGGCTCACAGATATCATCTTGTTGAGTTTGATGCTGCTCCTCACGTTTACCAAACAATAGATGTTACAGAATTCTCAGATGATACAATTTTTCACTACATTTTTATTAATTTCCAAATCCTTTTCCTGCAAGGATAAAATATTTAGCACAAGACATGTGTAAGCAAACGTGTCTCCATTTTTGGGAGTAATTTTCGGCCAGTGTTTTCATAGAATGTGCCATTCGGCTGGTGTTATGGAATCAGGGAATGTTGAGCAAGAGTATCGGACATACTGATTAAGAGGGTTATAGTATCCTTTTTATTATAACCCCGCTCTGAAGAAGAAGGGGGTATACCGTTTTACCTTTGTGTGTCTGTCTGTCTGTCTGTCTGTCTGTCTATCTGACTGTCCTTCTGTATGTCTGTACGTAACAAAAATTTCTGTCGCATTTTTCTCAGCAACTAATTAATATAGGTGCTTAAAATTTTAACACACTCTGTGTTTAGGCATGTCATATGGTCGGATCATTTTGTTTTACCAATCTGACGTCAACGTCCTGTTAAATGACGACTTTGTTTATTTTTAGCTTGAATTTTTAAGCAAATTTTCGTCTAAGATTTCTCAGCAACCATCTATCGCAGGTGCTTGAATTTTAAACATACTCTTTGTTTAGGCATACTCTATGGTGGGATATGTTTTTGTACCAATGAGACGTCAACTTCCTGTTCAATGACGACTCTATTTTTTGTTGCCTTAATTTTCAAGCAAATTTTTGTCAAAGATTTCTCAGCATCTATTCATTGCAGGTGTTTGATATTTTAACACACTCTTTCTTCAGGCTTGCTATATGGTGGGATCTATTTTTTAATCAATCGGACATCAACTTCCTGTTCAATGACGATTTTGTTTATTTTTAGTCTAAATTTTCTAGCAAATTTTTGTCAAAGATTTCTCAGCAACTATTCATTGCAGATGTTTGAAATTTTATCACACTCTTTCTTTAATAGGCATGCTATTTTATGGGATCTATTTTTGTACCAATTGGAAGTCAACTTCCTGTTAAATGACGACTATGCTTATTTTGTATATTTACATCAGAAAGGGGGTATTACTAGTGAGCATTGACTCACAGATATCATCTTGTTAAGACAGATGAAAATAGTTGTTTTAATAGTACATGAGCAGTGAGTCATGAGGAAACCAAACTGTAGTAAATAAATATCGGCATACTTTTGGGATACCCACTTTGACAACTACTTGTAATTAGTTAAACACTGTTTTTTCCGTCTTGGAATGATATGTCTAGTTTTACATTGCATTTTTTCTTTCTCATACATGAATTGTATAGAAAGCCAGAACAACGAATTTTAAACTTTCTTTTACTCTGTATTTCAGTTGTTTACCTGCCTAGTCACTGGTACAGAGTGGTAAAACAAAACGGGAAGCATGTTGCATGTATATTGGGGGTGATTTCAAAGGATTAAACCAATATATACCCCCAATAAATAAACGGATTTAATACCGGTAAATCGGCTGAGAAATATTTATTGTTTTTTTTTTTTATAATATGAGCATTACCACACTAAATTATGCCAATTAATTAAATGTATCAGCAAAAAAAGTCCAAAAAATCCGGAATTTGAACTGGCAACAATTTGAATTTTTTAATTGCAAAGATCCGCTTCACTTATAGTAATACATGTAGTAATTCAAGCAGATCCACGTTCTACAGTTTAAAATAATCATGCTGTCCTTTAAAGTATTAAGAATACAAAAAAAAATTAACAGAAGACCAGGAATTATATAGCTAGGGCAACCCAACAGCATTTTTTAATACACGCATAGGCTTTGGATTTGCGGGTGGGTGGGGTGGGTTTAGTTATTTGCATAACTTGGGACACCTTTTTCTCATTTAAATTAAAACTGTAGTGAAATAAGCATTCAAAACATAAAAAATCTACACCCATTTCTCTTTTCTAAAATACTATTTGCAGATGCGAAGTCACAGCCAGAAAAAGTGTGTGGATTACATTTTAGTTTCAAAAATTGTGTCTTAAACTGCGATGAAAAGCGGAGAAAAATAATTTTCTCCTTATATGGGATAAGGAGAAAATATCCCATATGCGCACGGGTATTTATATCTTATAGCATTTGAAAATAATATCCGGGAATGAGTTGGGAGTGTGAAGACCTTCCAACCCAGGAAGAGTGGCACTCTCTTCGATGGCCTTCGCCCATATAGTCAAATGAAAAAATCTTTTTGAGGGAAAGGGCATGGTCGTAGCAAAACTCTTATTATCTCCTTTTTCAAAATATGTTCATCTAGCTCGATCAACCTGTAAGTGCACAGGTTAAATCTAGTGTGTTACATATATATCAAGCTAAATCTACTTCAAACTGAGAACATATCTCGGAAAAACTGATTTTGTTATGGCGTTTAAAAAACATAGGGTCTAATTTTCTTTTTTTAAATCAAATATTCATAACACATACGAGCTCAAAACGGTTCCTATAATTTAAAAACAAATGCAAGTTGTTACATAAAGGAATAAACAGAATGACAATACATGGACAATTTCTCTGCAAAATGGATTATCTTTTCAACCTGAATGAACGCAATGCACAGAAGGTATTGTTGTGCCCATAATAACTATGTCTGCATATGCATAAACAAAATTGCAGCCCGGCAATCATCGACAGAGATGGCCATGCCAATTCTCTCAAGCTAAATACATGTTACGTCTGCATAAGGAAAGCATTTCATGGAAAAGAGTTTCCTTATGGATATTGTTATTGGTAAATAGTTCGTTTCTTGCGGATAACAAGAAAAAAATCGTGGGTTTTTCCTTAAAGAAACAAGATCTCTGTGATCTAATGCTCACTAGTAATACCCCCGCTCTGAAATCTTTGTCGAAAATCTGTTTGAAAATTGAGGCTAAAAATAAACAAAGTCGTCATTTAACAGGAAGTTGACGTCCGATTGGTACAAAAATATTTCCCACCATATCGCGCTTGCCTAAACAAATAGTGTGTTAACATTTCAAGAATCTGCGATAAGTAGTTGATTCGAAATCTTTGACGAAAATTTGTTTGAAAATTTAAGCCAAAAATAAACAAAGTCGTCATTTAACAGGAAATTGACGTCTGATTGGTACAAAAATATATCCCACCATATGGCATCCCTAAATAAATAGTGTGTTAAAATTTCAAGCACATGCGATTAAGAGTTTAGGCTATAAATAAATAGAGTCGTCATTTAACAGGAAGTTGACGTCCTATTGGGACATAAATATATCCCACTATATGGCATGCCTAAACAAAAGTGTGTTTCAAGCATTTGAGATTAATAGTTGCTGAGAAAAATGCGACAGAAAATATTTTTACGGACAGACAGACAAGATTTGGGACATTATATCCATCTGTCCGTCTGCCTGCAAGTAATTATCTCAACTTAGTTTTCTACATATTTCAAAATTAGTTGAGCTATCCCTGTTGGATCCAATACTACATAACATATTTATAAATACCTCATGTTGCATTACATCTGTACAACAGTTAGATTGATATCAATTTCAACAAGATATCTGTGAGCCAATGCTCACTAGTAATACCCAAGCCCTAATGTGTATATACAACATAAGTCGAAATTAAAGAGGAAGTTGACATCGAATTTGTAAAAAGAAATCCAACCATATTGCCTACCTTAACAAAGAGTGTGTTAGAATTTCAAGCATCTGCAATTTATAGTTGCTGAGAAATCTTTGACGAAAATTTATTAATTTGAAAATTTAGGCTAAAAAAAAAAGTCGTCATTTATCAGGAAGTTGACGTCCGATTGGTATAAACATGAATCCCGCTATGTTGCATGCCTTCACAAAGAAAGTGTTAAAATTTCAAGCATCTGCGATGAATAGTTACTTTGAAATCTTTGACAAAAAATTGTTTGAAAATATAGGCTAAAAATAAATAAAAGTCGTAATTTAATGAGACATAGTGACGCACAATCCAATCATCTAGCAGATATCGATTTTCACACGATTTCCACATGTTTTTATCTATCATATAAAAAGTTGAACTTTTGAACAATTACGGTGTTCGTAAGCAAATAAATCAAATTAAAAAGAGAAAAATAGAATTAAGCATTTGGCGAACACAATCATATTGAGTTTCCATTCCACTTCATAGCCACGCAAGCGCAGGGGAATGTAAATATTGCAGCGTTGCAAATATCATGATACGGTGACCTCTCATTGAAACCTGATGTTTTCAAGAACTACATATTTATAAAGATGCGCTCTCTATGAATGTATATTTCTTACCACAGGCATCAAATAGCTTCACATTCAATTTTTTTTCAGTGTGTCAATCCCACTGTAACTATTTTTAGACACTAATCGCAATCACATGACACTAAAATCAATGTCCAAAACAACTCGGTTTGTGTACATGTGCATTTTTCGGATGAGTTTTAATGACTTGTAAACTGATAGATGATAACATATGATGCGTAAAACCATATCTCCGTATTCCGTATGATGAAATTTAGTATATTTCTTTTGATTTCCGTTGTCAAAATCAAAAAGTAAAACACTTATTTTGAGTCACCGTGTTACTTTAACAGGAAAATGAATTTCGATTGGTACGAAAATGAATTCAATCATATAGCATACGTTAACAAAGAGTATGTTAAAATTTCAAGCATCAGCAATGAATAGTTGCCGAGAAAAATGCTACACACCAGGGTAAAACTGTATACCCCCTTTTCCTTCGTAGCGAGGGTATAATAATCGTACATCAAATTCTTAAAACTGTGGTTCAAGTCAGAAATGTCAGCATATCCCAGCTTTATGTTACTATAACATTGCTTCTGATTTATTATAAACAAAAGCAGTATGTTATTTTGTTATTAAGTTGGACCAACTTTATGTTTATGTTTAATATTGCTTTAAGTAAATGATTTATTCTTGCATAAACTTGTAGTAAGAGTAAATATAAGGCAGTTGCAAAATCCCATTTAGATAGGTAAGTTCATTACCATAAAAAGTCCAAAAATATCGTGGAATTCTGATGACAAAAAATGCAACGAGACAAACGAAAACCGGGGTCATTTAAATTAAATGTTTTTTGAATGCTTCACATGGAAACCCAAAATCTAGTTTGTTGATATTTAACGCAGTGTAAAGTCACAAAAAACCTTTATTCAAATTTAACCATCCAAAGACATGCTTTATATGTTTGAGGCATTCCCTTTAAGCTGAACACCGCTCATAAATCGGCACCTGGTATATAAACCCTTCGATTTCGTTACACCCGATTGCACACCTGAAACCCGTGGCCGACGTGTAGTATTCCTTTCATTGTCTTTGGATTTTGTGCATTTATTTCTCTTTTTTTTTGCGCATATTTAGTGTATAAATAATGCATTAACCTGTTTATTTAAGGAATAAGGAATCATTCTTTGTGTATTATGAGGTGATAATTTCGGACGGGGCGTGATCAAATCCAAAAAGCCCGAAGGATTTTATGATAGATTTGATCACGCCCGACCGAATCACCTCATAATTTTTAAAGAATGATTCCTTATTACTTGTATTTACATAATTTTCAGCTATTGTACGATTAAATATTAGACTATTAATTATGCAAACCCCGCTTGCCCCTAACAATACCTCATTTGAATTTGTAGTACAAAATCTATACGTAGTGTTATCACAGACAAAGACACTGAAAAATGTAAATATATGATGTTAGTGTTCTCCTGCTTGGAAAAAGTGCGGAAATGATGATAATTTCATCGCGATGTAGTAACACGACGAGCTCTAAAGCCAAATATTTTGAACTGTTAATTGGTCAGCGGCTTTTAAAAAGGTTGTAGGGATAGCGGCGATGAAAGAGAAATATAAAAACACTGCCTTTTACGAGTAGTGTTCGGTTATAATATGAAGGTGACCAAAACAGGCCCTCTGCATGTGTAGAGAATTCTATGTTGATAGAATATGTTTAAACTTAAATCTTATAGTTCTAGTTATCTGAAATGGAAATCATTTTCTTCACCCTTCCAAAAATGACTAGATTTAAATATCATAGCATGCATGACAAATCAAGTGTCATATTTTCTCTAATCAATTCTAATGTACACAAACATTTGATTAGCAGATGCTAAACATTATCTTTTATGTTGTCATTTTATAAGAGTTTATTAAATGCTATTCAATAATATATTCCTTCATTTACCAATGTAAAGAATATTATCTTTCAATCTAACTCAACAGTTCTGTTTTTTGTTAAAACAGGACTGTTTAGTAATTTTTGTTTTCATATCATAATGTTAGTGCATCTTCCTTAAAGAAGTTATTTTTCTTACCCTACGTATTTATACCTTTAGTAAAGTTTGTAAAAAAAAATAACAATTGTAATCATTTGGACATGTTAAGAGATTATATACACTTTTAAATAATAAAAACAAAATAAAGATCTCTTTCAAATCTTAATTGATAGTCGATAAATTATCTGCTTTATAGTTGAACATCAATTAAAGCAAATTGTATGCATGAAGTCACTTGGATGTGATATATTGTATGAATGTATGTGCATTGTTCATGGATGTTATTAAAACTGTAAACAAAATTAAACGCTTTTCATTGTCTAAAAATGATAGAAAGTGCAAGGGGATTCTCAGATATATGCATGTATAAATAACTGTTTTTGTGTATGAAAGCCAGAATGTGTCAACTGGAAGACGTGACTTTTTACCACTTTTAACAGTGTTATAACCTAATATCGTCTTAATAAAATGATTTTAAATTTGATCTATTATTGCATGTGATTTCCAGAGTTGTGGTTGGTTTTTCTGTGGGTTTTTTTTTTAAACGAAAACGAGCTGGTTTCAAGCTGAATAGTTCAAATTTAAATGAAATTATAACAAAACACAGAATCTCACATGACAAAAAAAAGTGTTGATCCTCTAGACATTAGTACATATTGCTTGGAAACTGTTCTTTTAACGAAAGTGGTGGAAAGAAAGATTTTTTTATATAATTTTGTTGTTACAATTTATATAATAATCATTATAAATATTTATTAGAACAAATATTTAATGAATGTACAAAGGGACATAAAGAGAAAACTGAGCATTTACCGAAAGAATACGATTTTTTTTTTAATTTTAGGTGCTAAACTTTGAACATAATATAATGTCCGGTTCGCATGTTTTACCTATCTAAAAGAAATCGGGCACGTATCTAATAGAAATGAGTTGCGAAGTTTGATTTGGTGTACAAAATCCTATTAATAGCATTATTTCTGCAAATAACAAGAATGTAATAAATGATTGTATTTCATTGTAAGAAAAGATACCTCTATCAGGCAGATAATCCAGTATTCATAGCTGCAAGATTACAGATTTAGGGCAACGTTGGGTGCACCAACCGCAAAGCTACAAAAACAAGCAAACTATTGCGCACAAAGAGCGCACTCTTTTGCACTGCTTCTCAAATTTCGAATCAATACTTATTTTGATAACACAAATTTTTTGTAGTCATTCTTTAACTAATATAATTGCCTTATGTTATTTTTAGAATTTCCTTTAAAGCCCTCACTAATGTCGAAAAGTAAACGTTTTACATGTGCGTATATATATTCCTGCGCCGATAGACCGTCGCCATATTTATCTGTAACAAACCGAAACCATCAATACTAAGCTTAAAGGCCGGGATCGACATAGATTTTCTGCCCCCTGGTAGATAATTGAGCTTAGACGGGCACAAAGGCGGCTGATAATGCTGATAAGAATAAACATTGCATGCAGCTCACTCCGCTTTGTTTATATACTGCGGAAAACCCAATATATACAGTCAGTTCAAGCATATATTTTACAACATACACCATAGCATAGCATAACATAGCATAGCATTGGAATCCCATACCATAGCATTTTAATTTCATACCCTAGCATACAATTTCATAGAATTTCATTCGTCATAGCATACAATAGCATACCATAGCATAGCATACAACATGATTTTATCTCGGTTTTAAATGTTTTTATTTGAAGAAATAAATGTTCACATTGCAGATTAGTAGTAAACTTTGGCTTCTTATCATTTTACTTCGAAATATGTGGAATTCTTCTTTGTATGGAGGCATTTTTGTTCAAATCTCATAGTATACCATAGCATAGCATACCATACCATATCATTAGGCCCTTCATTTCAATTTCTCATAGCATAGCATACAAATCTCATAGCATTGCATTGAAATATCATAGCATATCATTAAAATCGCATAGCATAGCATAGCATGAAGTTGTAAAAGATATGCATGAAATGACCGTAAGGGGGAATTTGCTAGTATTTCTATAAATGTTTATCTTTGGGGATTTTTTTATGTGTTTTATTCATAATCTTTTAATTTTACTTATGTTGTAAAATATGTGTAAAGATGATTAAATTTCAATATGACATCCTTGACACAACGATTATTTAAGCGTGAAATTTGATCCACGTAAAATTTAGCAGTTCCTTCGCCAGAATTACTGAGTCAAGATAATAAAGCTTACTCATGATAATCAGAGGTTCTATAGGGATATTTCTATTCAACTGTTTAAAACATATGTAGATTGTGGGAAGAATATTCAATTAATTAACAACTAGTTGTTGAGAACTCAAATACAAACTTTTCTAGAAATACCATTTGCATTTTTACAAGCAAACATTTCCATATGCCCCTTATTTACTTCATATAAATCCTGTGGTGGAAACTAGGAACCAGTTTTAAAATAGAGGGAAATGGAAGAAATCACAATAATCAGGGAGACATGTATATTTTAGCTTTGGAAGTAACAAATAATCGTGGAGAAACATTTTGTTAGCTTTTGACACAATGAGTTTTGATTTTAATGAAGTTTCTGTTGAGGAAAAACAAGAGCGGGATTTATTACAAATTTTTGAAGACAGTGACCCACGTATAATCGCTTTTTGATAAGTTTGCTGTAGATTGAAGAATGTCAGCATTTCTTGTATCGTTCGAGACCTTTATAAGATAAATACTTTTTTAATATTTTTTTGTTTCTAAAAATTTTAATGCCAATTGATAACTGCCTTGGAATCTACTTCAACACCAAATATTAGAGTTTTTTATTAATATTCTCTCTGAACTGAGCGCTGCAGAAAAATTTGAATTTCCCATTCATTTTGAGATTGGCTGCTATTTATACCCCGGCCCCGGCCGAGATTCGCGAAGGCGTTTAAAACAATTATTTGTCGAGACATTTGAAATAACAAATACTGTAAAACTTCTATTAATAAAAGCATTAAGCAAAATTTTTCAATCGAGATGAGCCAGACCTAGAAGTATCTTAACAAAGAAAAAACCCCAAAAAAACAAACAAACCAGCAAAAGAAACTAGACTCTTGTTGCTATAGCAACAAAAAGGTCTTCCGTTCCTCATGTATTAATCTGTACAAAAAAAATGCATTTCTCTTGTAAAAAGTAAACGGATATAATATATACTGTGGAGGAATTTTCCAGCAATTATTTCTCCGTAAAACAAAACAAAAAAAAAACAAAAAGTCATTTTTGACTACTTCCCGTGACGACCAGAAGTTACGCCGGATCTAACAGAACATGGTAAACATATCTCCATACATTGTTCTGTCTTTCCTCAAAGTTTGGTTGTGTAAGTTTTTGTCAGTTTTGAGATCTCAATGAGAATTTTTTTTCTTTGTCTCGGAACAGGAAACGGACAAACGGAAGTGATTAACGAAATTAACAGTAAGTATTCTTTAGTATACTTATCTACGGTACATAACTGTTTATCTGACTGAATAAAATATTCGAAGAAAACATCTGAACTTAATAAAAACTTTACTTGTTAAACGCTTTCGGAGAGGACCGGGAATGACGGAAGACAAAATGAAACCCGTTAAACACATCTTCAATCAAATATCTATCAACCATGTCAGTTTTGCGTCTTGGTCTCTTTCAGTTTCTGAGATCTTGCAGGTACGTAAAAAGAAAGCTACCTGTGATATTTGAGATGTTTCACTGGAAGTAGAATTTTTTCGTATATTGAACCGAGTGTAGCTGACTTATTATATTTCGTATACTAAAATGTTACTTCCATGCTACAAAACAAAAACTGTCTACAAAATCAAATTTTGGTGTACTTCCTGTGACGACCGGAAGTTACGCCGGATAAAACAAAATAGTGAAAACACATGTACATACATAGGTCTATCATCCCACAAATTTGGTTGTTTAATGCTATACCATTTCCGAGACCTCGTGGAGACAAGGTTTTTTGTCTCGGGACAGCAAACGGACAAAGGAAAGTGCTCAATGAAAATTAAAGTTAGTATTTCTTTTTTTAAATTTTCCCATCGTACCTTATTTTTATCAAGCTAACTAAAACTGTCAAAGAAAAACAGTTTAACTTATAAACAGCTTGATTTGTTTGACCCCTTTTAAACAGCTTGATTTGTTTGAACCCTTCTGGTGAGGACTGGAATTGATGGTCGACAAAATGAAACCTGTTAAACTTATCTTCAATCAAATGTCTATCATCCTCCTAAGTTTCGTGTCTTGATCACTTACAGTTTTTGAGATCTCGCGGGTACAAAATCTGTTTAAAAAAGGCTACCTGTCAGAGATATTTGAGATATGAATGAAAAAATGACGATAACAAACCGTCAACCATCTCAAAAATCCATAAAACGAAATACAAATTCAAAGCAGAGCAACACGGACCTCCAAAATGATAGAAGTAGGATCAGGTGCCTAGGAGGAGTGAGCATCCTCTGCTGACCGGTCACACCCGCCGTGTGCTCTTTGTCGTAATTGGGGGAAAAAACCGGGAAAGTCCGTAGACAATTAGGTGATAAATTATTGTCTAATAATTAGTATGAAAAACGTCTGTCAGCATGCGACCCAGTGGATATCTCACCGGAAGTAGAATTTTTTTTTTAACATCGCATAGATGACATGTAACGATTTATACTATTATATTCATTTTATGCAAAATAAATTGAATACGTAAAAATTTTAATTTTTGAATTACTTCCGGTGCCGAGCGGAAGCAACGACGAACAAAACAAAATAGTTTAAACACATATACAGTTGTAGGTCTATCATCCCACAAAGTCCAGATGTTTAAGTCTTTATCGTTTGTGAGATCTCGAAGTGTCAAGCTTTTTGTCGCGGGACAGGAAACTGACGACCGGAAATAAATTTTGAAACAATGAAAAAAAAAAACCGCATCGAGATGTTATTTTCTATCATTCCTGAAAATTTCGGGAAAAGTCATTCTGCCGACAAAAAAGGGGGAAAACTAATAAGAAGAAAGAAAAAACACTACAATCACTATAAGGTCTTGTGTTGGAAACGTAAGACCTGAAATATACCCAAAAAAAACCCACCTAAATTTTACGAATTCGCATACTGAAAATCTCTAATCTATTGGAAGTAGGCTTATTCGCTTTTTATCTCCTATTATCATTTTACAATATTAGATACTTTATACTTGTGTGGTACCTGTTGGCTAAACTATTTCAAATTATTTGGAAAAAAAGCCAATTGTTCTACTGTTGGACATATTTGTTTAAGAATATTTAAAGGTCATGAAACTATAAATGTATATTATTGAAGAAAAAATTCAAATATGTAAGTAGCACAGATATTTAGACCATTAAAAAAATATTCAATAAAACCAATAAGCTGTACATTTGATGTAACTCTACAGGAATTCGGAGTTTTAGACAATATCCGCTACAGCTTCAATAATCAGTCAGATGATAGACCATTGCCTAGGAATGTATTGCTTCTTTTAAGGGTTTCCCACCTTACAATTGACAACTACGTGTAACCTTTGAAAATTGATATCCTTTGGGAAATAATTCCTATGAGAAATACTTTTCCTAGAGAATGGCCCACAGGCTTTAACGTTCCTCTGAGTACCATAGCCCGTAGGTGGACCTGTCTGGGAGTCTTCTGTCTATTACCCCCATTTATTATTTGAACCCCTGCCCCATTGGTAGTTAATTAACAAGTTAAGAAAATGACATTTTGGACATATGATAACTATTTAAGTTTATCTCCCACGATGGTAAAAGTACAGAAAAAGCTAGAATTACTGTGAGCCAGCTCACAAATGATACCCCGCTAAGAAAATAGAACTCAATTATTTCTCTATTTTTTGAAAATAATGCTTGCACATTTCTTCTTGACCTTGAACTTGCACAAATGACAAAAGCTCAATGTCATGACATATAAACAGGTCACAAGTAATCTTTGTGTCAAATTTTAGCTTTTAGTAATTTTCCATTACAAAATATGGCCTAGACAGGAATAATGCATTTTATTAAACAATGACCTTGAACTTGCACAACTGACCCTGGGTCAAATTCATGACACATCCTCAGATCATAAACAATCTTCATGTGAAGTAAGAACTTCCAATGTTTCTCCGTTAAATGTATAAAGCAGACACATATTATTAACTTTTTCTTTCAATGACGTTGAACTTGCCAAAATAACCTTGGGTCAAAATCATGACACATCCTAAGGTCATAAGCAATGTTTTATGAAGTAAGAACTTCCAATGTTTCTCCAAATGAAAGATATGGACCGGACACAAATTATGCATTTTCCTTCCAGTGACCTTAAACTTTCTAAAATGGCCTCGATTAAATCATATCCTCAGATCATAAGAAATCTTTGTGTGAAGTAAGAACATCGAATATTTCTCTCAAAGAATGATATGGACTGGACACGAATAATGCATTTTCCTTCCAGTGACTTGGAACTTGCCAAGATTAACTTTGGTCAAATTATGACACATCCTCAGGTCATAAGCAATCTTTTTCAACGTTCCTACATATGAAAGATATAGTCCGGACACGATTGCACAGACGGATGGACGGACAAGGTGATTCCTATAAATCCCCAAACTTTGTTTACGGGGGGGGGGGGGGGCTACCCAAGGGCCTAAACCCTTGACGCAGGGGTCACGAATTTCACAACTGTGTTAGACAGATACATGAACGTCATATTTCTGCTTTGGGTTTATCTCCCACTTTTGTGAAAGTCGAGAAGACTTTCTAAGATCTTTTAGTTTTCATTACATGGCCATATTGACCGAGCCTTATGGCCTGAACCCATGACCTAGAGGGTATGAATTTCACGACTGATTTTAAGTACAGGGTTCGATAAGCATCACGACCATGCATTTAGTTTTTCTCAAAATATGAGAGTAGAGAAGTTTTTTGAGATTTATGCATTAATACAAAATTTTGGTCGAAGGCTTTATGGACATCATGACCTTGCTTTTAGTGGATTTTTTTCCGCAAATGTGTGCGAGTAGAGAATTTTTTTAAATTTGGCCCGGGGTTGGTAAGACTATAAATTTCATAATTTATATATCTTTTATTCTGGAGATGCTTCAAGCTAAATATTATAATAATTTGCTTTATAGTTTTTCAGAAAAATGTAAAATTTATAACGGACGACGGACGATGACGACCAATGAACAATTGCAATAGTGATTCAGTTGACCTAAAATCCCTTAAGATTTTCTACAAAAAGTATCACAGAATAAAATAAGTTTATATCTATAAAAAAAGGATGTTTTTATTTCGAAAATTTTGTAGTATAAACGAAAATGAAAGGGCAAATTCTATTTTGATCCAGCATGCACTTAAATAAGAGTTTTAAGGTAGCAAATTCGTATTCTTTGACGAAAACATTTTTTTAAAGAACCAACTAAGTCAAGAATTTTTTTTTTTTTAAACCCTTGCAAGTGTTTCGTTGATATGAGGATAAAGTTGATATATACAGGATGTGTAAAAATTTATTTCGAAAAGTCCAATTTCTTTAGGAAGGAAAGAAAAAAGCTGTTACGTGTTCCAATTTTCGAGGCCATAAAAATGACGGTGCGTTCTATTTGCTACTGCTGAAAAAAAGGTCATAATCTAGTGTTTACATTTCATCTTCATGAAATGTGTAATATTATACACTGAAGGTGTGATGTTAAATTCATTAAAAAATCCAATAACCAGTACACCAGTAAAACTGGTAACTATCAGTCACATATACCTAGAAACATACACTACATCAAGAATTAAAAGCAATATATAACAAGTTAGTACAACAGCAATGGAACATTTAGCTTCACTTGTTTCACTCAAGATCATTATTTTCTTTTAAGTTTGTTTAAAAATTTTGATTGAAAATAGACGCTAGATTTTCTACGCTGGCTAAGAGTCATTCATATTAGATTTTTGTATGTTTGATGTAATACGTTATTCGTATAAAGGAAATATAATTTCAAACAACTGAATTTAAATGTGCGTTTCATTAAAAAAGAATTGCTCTGACGTGTGAGTTTCAAAAATATTATTGAAGATTTTATACTTACAATACACGAATTTTCCTAAAATTCCAATAAACCAAACATTCACTGTATATTTTTAGAAATGAGTATTTGTTCTATTGGTATCGCAGATCGTAAAACATGATTTTGACTGACTTGTTTACCTGGATCACGGTAGGCAGTAGACTGGAAATGCCTGTGTCACCCATGCGAATGTTATTGCCATTTAGTCAAATAAAAAATCTAGACGTGTATTGATTGTAAATTTTATCTTCATTAATTGGTAGATAAAATGAGTTCTAGAAGTAAATGTGACAGTAGAAAATATAACTATTTTTGGGGGTTCCAACAGTTAACATGCTTAGAAGCGATTCCCCTAAGAATTAATTTTCGATCCGCGCTTGACCTGATAATAGCATCAATAGTGAACCAGACTATACTATTTTATGCAGAATTCCTTGAGAACAAAATGTTGGCTCCATTTTTCCTTTCCCACTGGTGTTTCATTATTTAGTCTGATTTAAGATATCATTCATCGGTTTAGAACCTGTTTTAGGTCACCTGAGTCACTCTTCGTCGTGCAGTGTTCTCGTGCGTTAACTATTTTACAATCTTAACTTCTTAAAAAGAAAGCAAATTGTCACTATTTTAAGTGTGAAGCATCTCTATGGTTAGAGGAATCTAAATTGTGAAATTCATGTCTCTACAACCTCCGGGGCGCCACAGGTGGGACCGAATATGCAAAAAAGCCAAATTTTCAAAAATCTTCTTCTCTAACCTAAATGTGGGGAAAAAACCGAATGCAGTGTTATGTTGTCCATGGAGTTTTCTACCAAAATTGTGAAATTCATGGCCCTGGGTGAGGGGTTCAGGCTCTAAGTTGGGGCCAATATGGCCATATAGTAAAAAATGTATTAAATCCTAGAAAATCTTCTTCTCTCCTCCCATATATATTTGTTAAAAATTGAATACATGGGTATGATGCCCATAAAGTTCTCTATCTAAATTGTGAAATTCATGACCCTGGCACAGGGGTACAGGGCGGGGCCAATATAGCCATATGGTGAAAATGTGTTAAATCTTAGAAAATCTTCTTTACTCCCACACATGTAGGAAAATCTGAATGCATGGTTATGATGTCCATGAAGTTTTCTACCTAAATTGTGAAATTCATGGCCCCTGGGCCAGGGGGGATATAACCATATCGTGTTAATGCATATAATGTTTAAAAATCTTCTTCTCTACTCTCACACATCTGTAAGTAAAACTGACTTATTATTTATTGTCAGTACCTTTTTTTTAAAGAAAACTTTATACTATACACATGTATGATGTAGATTGAAAATTGTAAATTTCATGTCCCCTGAAGTAGGGGTATTGACTCTAGGGAGGGACCAATTTGGATATCTAGTGATAATGCATATCATGTTTAAAATTTTCTCTACTCCAACACGCCTGTAATGAGAACTGATTTCAGAGTCAGAACCCCTACCTCGGGGGACAGGGAATTTATAATTTGGGTAGAGGGCTTCCTGGTCTACAAATTTCCTTACAGGTTTGTAAGAGTAGAGAAAATAATTATAAACATGCACTATACATCTATTTTGGCCCCGCCCTAGAATCAAATCCCATACTCCAGGGGACATGAAATTTACAATTTTAGTAGAGGACTTCCTGGTTAACATAATTATGAAGTCCGTTTATCTTTCAGATGTGTGAGAGAAGAGCAGAAACTATTTAAACATTATATGCATTAACACTATATGGCCATATTGCCTCCCCCCTCCATACGGCCTGAACCCCCATGAATTTCACAATTTAGGAAGAGGAGTTCGTGGACACCATAACCATGCATTCAGTGTTTTCCTACATGTGAGGGAGTAAAGAAGGTTTTCTAAGATTTATTGGCTCCACCCTAGTGTCTAATCCTTGGATTTCACATTTTAGGTAGAAGACTTCATGGACACTATAACCATGCATTTTATTTTTAGCAAATATATATGGGAGTAGAGAATATTTTTATGATTAAATACATTTTTAGGTCACTGAGTCACTCAGGTGACCTAATGTAATTGGTCTTCGTCCGTCGTCGTGCGTTAACAATTTTACATTTTTAACTTATTCTTGAAAACTTCAAGGCAAATTGTTACCATTTTTGGTGTGAAGCATCTCTATAGTAAGAAGAATCTAAATTGTGAAATTCTTGGCTCTACCACCTCGGGCGCCACGGGCGGGGCAATGTATGCAAAAAAAGCCAAATTTTCAAAAAATTTCTTTTCTACTCCCACACATGTGAGGAAAAAACTGAATGCATAGTTACGATGTCCATGAAGCGCTCTACCTAAGTTGTGAAATTCATGGCCCCTGGATCAGGGGTTCAGGATCTAGGGTGGGCCGATATGGCCATTTAGTAAAAATGTATTAGATTTTAGAAAAATCTTCTTCTCTACTCCCATATATATTTGTTAAAAACTAAATGCATGGTTATGATGTCCATGAAGTCTTCTACCTAAATTGTGAAATTCATGGCTCCTGGGTCAGGGGTTCAAGCTGTAAGGGGGGGGGGGGCCAAAATGGACATATGGTATTAATGCATATAATGTTAAAAATAATCTTTTCCACTCTCACACATCTGTAAGAAAGACTGACTACATAATTATGTTAACCAGAAAGTCGTCTATTAAAATTTTAAATTTTATGTCCCCTAGACGATGGGTGTTGACTCTAGGGTGGGGCCAAAATGGATGTATAGTGTTAATGTATATAATGTTTAAAAATTATCTTCTCTACTCCCACACACCTGTAGGAAAAACTGAATTCATAATTTTGTAGACCAGGAAGTCCTCTACCAAATTTTTTTAATTTCATGTCCCCCGAGGTAGGGTTTCTGAATCTAGGGCGGGGTCAAAACACTCATATAGTGTATAGGGTTCTTAATGTAGGGTGTGACCAAAAGCATTGTCATTAATGTTAATGTATAGAAAATGTTTAAAAAAAGGTCTACTGACACAAAATAAAAACTGACTGCATATTTAGAAAAAAAAACCAGTTAGTTGTCATCTTTTATAACATTTCATGCCACCTACATGTAAGGCAAGTGTTATGGCTGAGAAAGGGGGGTATATTTGTCTTGTTATTTTTTTCTGCTCAAGAATTTCAATTGAAAGAAATGAGATAATTCGCACACATGTGTATTAAGAAAAGAGAAAGAATGAAGTTGTGTATCAAAGTTAAGATATTGTGAAAGTTAATTGAGTTATCTTCCCTTGCTTCTTCATAATGGAGTTATCCTCCCTTGCTTCTTCATAATGGAGTTATTAATCATTAAATATAATGTAATTAAGAAGTTGTATGATAAAAAAAAAACCTATGCAATTTTTTTTTATTTATTGAAACAAAAACAGTTTTTGAAGTCCTTATATAAATAAATAGACTCATTAATAGTAAAGTATTAATGGCTAATCAAAATCACTGATAAACAGTACATGTAAAATGATTTTGGTATAAATACCAGATGGTGTTGTACAATGTATATAGGACGAAAATTCAAAATTCAGAAGTTGGAACAGAAGTGAAAAGCATATTTAAATCTTATTTTTAATAAGCTGTTCACTTTCATGTTTTTTGTTTAAATGCCCACAGGGAGAGTTTCTGTCTGCCCCTGGCGATGGGGGATGGGAGGTTGTTTTAAATAAAACATGTCTACTAGCCACCTTGTTTAAGTTTATCTATGAAAACATATACAAATAAAACCTATCTTGAAAGTTAACAAATATGGGAAAATTATTTTCGACTATTTTCTTGTACCTTTTCAATATCAGGCCATGCACTCTATTATGATCTTTATAAGTTTTTCGCTAATTTAAAAATTATAGGTTTCATAGTCCTTTTTTAAAGATTTCATGCAGGAAGGTGGTCGTCATTACAATATTATAATTTTTTTTTACTCCAGAATGAAACTTTATTAAATGCATATATGAGACTCCTCGACAAGTTTGTGTATGGGCTATGGTACTCAGATGACCGTTAAGGCCTATTGGCCTCTTGTTACTTATATGGCCATATTGGATCCACCCAGAGCCTAAACCCTTTACCCAGGGGCCATGAATTTCACATTTAACGGTCTCGTTTGAAGTCATCTTTTCGTAAGTTCTATGGTCGATATAACAACCTTGTCAGCAAATACAATCTTCCACTGGGTCACATACTAGAATCCTTCTGCTACATCTTCAACATCCACAGACTAAATACCAGATACAGTTGTACGACCAACATTAACAGTGGTGGACAAAGGAAATCATACCTTCATCTATTTTTACTTGGAAACCACTGGCTTTGGTAGATAACATTAATGTTTTGTTGTAATCAAATATGAATATCCTGTGCATTTTTTTAATTCATTGAAATTAAATATCATGTAATATGTAATGAAAATTGAAATATTATAAAATACTTAATTTCATGGTTTCAGGAACTTTCTGTAATATCATTCATTTGGAATGTGTGGCTGAAGAAGACAGTTGTAATGGGTACGTTATTCCTAAGTCACCAATCACGACCGGTGCAACAGCTGTAACTGGATTGTAAGTTGCAAATGGAGAGAAATTGTTTCAATATGATTTTGTTTCGCACTTAATAGGCCTGTAAAACCTTCCATCATTAAATGTTTTGTTATTTCTATTCAAATCTTTACTATTCTTATCTTAACATACAATTTTTATTCAATAAAATATGATAAAATATGATTTCTATTTGATAAGTTCATGTTTTTATGCAAAAATTTACTTATACTCAAAAAATCATTCTTTTAATTCCAAAAGATGTTATATTTTATTGCAACTCTCCTACACATCAATATATATCATAAAATATTTGACGTGCTTACAAATAGATCTTAAAATAAACGCAGACGAGTTTCTAATTTAGTTTTGGGTTTTTTTGGGGTTATTTTTTTTTTGGAGAGAAAAAAAATGTTAGATAATTTTTTATATCTTATTTCAAAATAGGAGATACCTTTTTGATGACTCCATCTTTGTTATCAACAAATTGCATCACTCTTTTTCTTTAGTCCTTCGATTTATAAGCAATTAAGTAACTTGTTATTCCTATTCGAAAAAACTCCCCTTTGAAAACATATCATTCCTATTCTGGAAATAACGTTCATGAGAACAAAAGTTAAATTAATGAGGCAGAAATCTATATACCAGAAAAAAGTAATTATACATACGGGTATACGAAAATTACGAAAATAATCTTGCAGATCTTTATAGAGATAACAATTCATATTAAAGTACTCTCTTTTCATAGTATTTTGTGTTCTTAACTTCTAAGAACCTGTTAAGGGGAAAATGATTAATCAAACATGGCCCTTTTAGTTACTTTAACCTTCACAATATTTACTACATCGAGTTTCGGACTAGTGGGCCTTCGGACTAATGAACCTTCGAACTACTGGGCCTTCGGACTAATGAACCTTCGGGCTACTGGGCAGACCCCAACAGGAATTAACCTAAATAGAAAAATATGTTCAATATATGGTCATATTTAACACCCCAACCCCAACCCCCGTCTCAACTTCTGCTCCATGGCCTTGGGACCACGAATCTTACCATTTCTCGTCAGGACATTATCAACATAATAACAATTCATGACTTTATCTCCAACATCTGTGATAGTTTAGCAAAAAAAATTAAATCAATACAATTTCACTCTGACCCAGGAACCATGAATTTCACAACTTTGGTAAAGGGCTTCATGGACATCTTTACCATCCATTTAGTTTTTCTCAAATACCGGTATAAATAGGAATAGAAAAGAAGATTTTTTAAGATTTAATATATCTTTACTATGTGGCCTTTTGGTCCCATCCTAGGGCTTGAACCCTTGTTCCAAGGTCATGATTTTCACAATTTAGATAGACGACTTCATGGTCATCACAACCATGCATTTAGTTTTTCACAAATGTATAAGGAAGTAGAGAAGATTTTCTAAGATTTAATACACTTTAAATATATATTGCCATATAAGCCACACCCTAGGGCCTGAACCCCTGACCCAGGGGCCATGCATTTCACAAATTTGTTAGAGGGCTTCATAGACATCATTATAATGCATTAAGTTTTTTCCCCACATGTGTGGAAGTAGAGAAGATGATTTTTGGCCTTTTTTTGTATATTTGGCCCAGCCTATGGCACCCCGGGAATGGTAGGGCCATGAATTTCACAATTTTGATTCTTCTTACCATAGAGATGATTCACACCAAAAATGGTAACAATTGACCTTGTAATTTTTAAGAAGAAGTTTAAAGTGTAAAATTGTTAACGGACGACGCACACCATGCGACGACGGACGAAGACCAATAGCAATAGGTCACCTAAAAAATCGTTAATTTCTTTCCACCAAAAGTTGACATTATTGCATCCAGTTAAAGTACAGTTTCTAAGCAATTTGTACTATTGTCTAGAGGATCAACACTCTTTTTTGTTGTTTTCATTTGAGTTACTGTGTTTTGTCATCATTCCATTTATAATATGAACTATAAAATTTGAAGCGAGCTCGTTGTCGTTTTGAAAAGCCAACCACTGCTCTGCAAATGACATGCAATAACTGACCTAAGTTCAAATCATTTATTAAGTCGTTATTATGTTGTTACACTGTTTAAAGTTGCTTGATCCGATTTTATATCACATTTGGTGTACGCTTAAAAACGATGTTTTTATTTAGTTTGTGTAAAATAATATAGGCAGTGCAGTAGGTTTTCCGGTCAATTAAGCCATATATCAATAAAACAAGAAGTCAACAGGCCTTAACGGTCAGCGGAGTACCATAGTCCATACAAAGACCTGTAGAGTAATCTCATATATGCATTTTATTAATAAGCTTCATTCTGGAGTAAAAACAAAATCTAAAATATGGTATGACAACCCCCTCCCCTTCAAAAAAGCATGCAATCACCTGAGTCTTTTAGGGAATGCGATAAAGGAGTAAGAATGGGCCTTGCCAAGTGCCTCTTGGAAAAAAGAAAAAGCTTTATTTCAATATATACAAATATTCCACCTGCCTGGTGGTTATTTCAATGTCAACTGTCCTTGCAACCTGTCAAGGCAACTTGTCACCTAACCAACAGGCTATTCTACCTGGGTATTCTACCTGGCTATGCAACTTGGTTTAGCAACTTGGTCAAACAACTTGTCCACACTGTACCACACATCAGTGGTTTTGACCAGCTAATTATTAATTTACTATTAACAAGTCTATCTGACTATTTAGAAACTACAAAACTGTTTTGGTTGTTTTGTTTAATGTAATAAAAATACTGTATAGCTCTTTTAATTATTCGACTTCTTAATTACATTATTTACAATGATTACTTAATAAATATGAACAAGCATGGTAAGATAAATCTAGTAAGGGTAGAGGGCTTTGTAGTCTTCTTAATATGCAGTCAGTTTCAGTAGAGGTTAAGAAGAAGATATTAACACTATATGACCACTTTAGCCCGCCCTAGAGTCAAAACCCCTGCCTGTTTCCTGGTGTACATAACTATGAATTCAAATTTCATCCAGATGTGCGGAAGAAGAGAAAGAGAATTTTGAAAAATGGTAAAAGTTTGACAATTTTTGCCTTGCCCTTAAAGGCCACTGTAGGACATGAGTCATGAAATTTACAGTTTATGTTCCCTTTGCCGTAAAGATGCATCATACTAAATTTGCCCTGTAGTTTTCAAGAGGAAGTTGAAAATGTTTAATTGTTACTGTGTACAATACCGTCAGAGTTTGTCTCACTCAATATATTCTCAATACCCTCTGGTCCTCCTCTTTCATATGCCATATTGAGATGTTGGTAAGATAAACCCGATTGTGTTATTTTTCTTAATTTTGATTATTATTATTATTATTATAATTTGAAAGCATTCATTTGTCTTTGATTTATACTCTATAGAAGATGTAACATACTCTACGCTTAAACTATATGTTTCAACAACACATCATCACTGCTCATTTAATGCATTTACATCTTCAAGAGATTTGTGAACTTTATAAGTTAGTCCTTAAATAAGGCTTCAAGTTTGTAGCATTTTCTGTCCGGTATTGCTTTCCTAAATACATACTATTAACAAAACAAAACCTTCAATTGGTAATCTACAAGAAATATGTTGACAAGTTTTCAATAAAATGCTCAGCCATTATGACAAACAAGTAATGGTTTGCTATACTGTTTTAACCACTGAGTAAGTCTTGTTAACACATTTTCACAGAAACACTATCAACCTTATTCTTCAGAAAAAAAAAAATTCTCTCCATTTACAACTTAAAATCCAGTTACAGCTGTTGCACCGGCCGTGATTGGTGAATTAGGAATAACGTACCCATTACAACTGTCTTCTTCAGCCACACATTCCTAATGAATGATATTACAGGAAGTTCCTGAAACCATGAAATTAAATATTTTATAATATTTCAATTTTCATTACATATTACATTCATATTTGATTACAACAAAACATTAATGTTATCTAACAAAGCCAGTGGTCTCCAAGTAAAAATAGATGAATTTATGATTTCCTTTGTCCACCACTGTTAATGTTGATCGTACAACTGTATCTGGTATTTAGTCTGTGGATGTTGAAGATGTAGCAGAAGGATTCTAGTATGTGACCCAGTGGAAGATTGTATTTGCTGACAAGTTCGTTATATCGACTATAGAACTTACGAAAAGATGACTTCAAACGAGACCGTTAAATGTGAAATTCATGGCCCCTGGGTAAAGGGTGTAGGCTCTGGGTGGATCCAATATGGCGATATAAGTAACAAGAGGACAATAGGCCTTAACGGTCACCTGAGTATCAGAGCCCATACACAAACTTGTCGAGGAGATTCATATATGCATTTAATAAAGTTTCATTCTGGAGTAAAAAAAATTATAATATTGTAATGACGACCACCTTCCTGCATGAAATCTTTAAAAAAGGACTATGAAACCTATAATTTTTAAATTAGCGAAAAACTTCTAAAGATCATAATAGAGGGCATGGCCTGATATTGAAAAGGTACAAGAAAATAGTCGAAAATAATTTTCCCATATTTGTTAACTTTCAAGATAGGTTTTATTTGTATATGTTTTCATAGATAAACTTAAACAAGGTGGCTAGCAGACATGTTTTATTTAAAACAACCTCCCATCCCCCATCGCCAGGGGCAGACAGAAACTCTCCCTGTGGGCATTTGAACAAAAAACATGAAAGTGAACAGCTTATTAATATTAGGGTTTAACTATGCTTTTCACTTCTGTTCCAACTTCTGAATTTTGAATTTTCGTCCTATATACATTGTACAACACCATCTGGTATTTATACCAAAATCATTTTACATGTACTGTTTATCAGTGATTTTGGTTAGCCAATTAATACTTTACTATTAATGAGTCTATTTATCTATATAAGGACTTCAAAAACTGTTTTTGTTTCAATTTGCATAGGTTTTTTTTTATCATACAACTTCTTAATTACATTATATTTAATGATTAATAAGTCCATTATGAAGAAGCAAGGGAGGATAACTCCATTATGAAGAAGCAAGGAAAGATAACTCAATTAACTTTCACAATATCTTTATTCATTCTCTCTCTTTTTTTAATACACATGTATGTGAATTATCTCATTTCTTTCAATTGAAATTCTTGAGCAGAAAAAAATAACAAGACAAATATACTCCCCTTTCTCAGCCATAACCCTTGCCTTACATGTAGGTGGCATGAAATATTATAAAAGATGACAACTAACTGGTTTTTTTTTTCTAAATATGCAGTCAGTTTTGATTTTGTGTCAGTAGACTTTTTTAAAAACATTTTCTATATATTAACATTAATGACAATGCTTTTGGTCACACCCTACATTAAGAATCCCAACCCTATGACAATGCTTTTGGTCACACCCTACATTAAGAATCCAAACCCTATACACTTTATGAGTGTTTTGGCCCCGCCCTAGATTCAGAACCCCAACCTCGGGGGACATGAAATTAAAGAAAATTGGTAGAGGACACTCCTGGTCTACAAAATTATGAATTCAGTTTTCCCTACAGGTGTGTTGGAGTAGAGAAGATAATTTTTTAACATTATATACATCAACACTATACATCCATTTTGGCCCCACCCTAGAGTCAACACCCATTGTCTTGGGGACATAAAATTTAAAATTTTAATAGAGGACTTCCTGGTTAACATAATTGTGAGGTCAGTCTTTCTTACAGATGTGTGAGAGTGGAAAAGATAATTTTTAAACATTATATGCTTTAATACTATATGGCCATATTTCCCCCCCCCCCCCCTTACAGCTTGAACCCCTGACCCAGGAGCCATAAATTTCACAATTTATGTAGAAGACTTCATGGACATCATAACCATTCATTTAGTTTTTAACAAATATATATGGGAGTAGAGATTTTCTAAAATCTAATACATTTTTACTAAATGGCCATATCGGCCCCACCCTAGATCCTGAACCCCTGACCCAGGGGCCATGAATTTCACAACTTAGGTAGAGGGCTTCATGGACATCGTAGCCATGCATTCAGTTTTTTCCTCACATGTGTGGGAGTAGGGAAGAAAATTTTTTGAAAATTTGGCTTTTTTGCATACATGGCGCCCTGGGTGTGGTAGAGCCATGAATTTCACAATTTAGATTCTTCTTACCATAGAGATGTTTCACACAAAAAATGGTAACAATTGGCATTGAAGTTTTCAAGAATAAGTTAAAAATGTAAAATTGTTAACGCACGACGACGGACGAAGACCAATTGCATTAGGTCACCTGAGTGACTCAGGTGACCTAAAAATGTATTCAATCTTAAAAATATTCTCTACTCCCATATATATTTGCTAAAAATAAAATGCATGGTTATAGTGTCCATGAAGTCTTCCACCTAAATTGTGAAATTCAAGGATGAGACCCTAGGGTGGAGCCAATAAATCTTAGAAAACCTTCTTTACTCCCCCACATGTAGGAAAACACTGAATGCATGGTTATGGTGTCCACGAACTTCCTAAATTGTGAAATTCATGGCCCCTGGATAAGGGTTTCAGGCCGTATAGAAGGGGGGGGGGGGGGCAATATGGCCATATAGTGTTAATGCATATAATGTTAAAATATTTTCTTCTCTTCTCTCACACATCTGAAAGATAAACGGACTTCATAATTATGTTAACCAGGAAGTCCTCTACTAAAATTGTAAATTTCATGTCCCCTATGGGATTTTACTCTAGGGCGGGGCCAAAATGGATGTATAGTGCATTTTATAATTATTTTCTCTACTCTTACAAACCTGTAAGGAAATTTGTAGACCAGGAAGCCCTCTACCCAAATTATAAATTCCCTGTCCCCCGAGGTAGGGGTTCTGACTCTGAAATCAGTTCTCATTACAGGCGTGTTGGAGTAGAGAAAATTTTAAACATGATATGCATTATCACTAGATATCAAAATTGGTCCCTCCCTAGAGTCAAAACCCCTACTTCAGGGGACATAAATTTACAATTTTCAATCTACAGTACAGGCAACGCGGATCCCGTGTTTCCCGCGCCCCGTCACGGTATAAAGTATAAACACATCGAGGTGATCGGCCAGGTGAGACAGGTATACCGCATCACGGTATACTCATCATCTACCTGCCCCCGCCACGGTAAAATTATCGATGGAAAAGTATCGTATACAAGCGGGAGTTATCTCCCCGAATGAAAAATAAATTGTATGTTTATTTATATTTAATGACGATATTTAACCAGATTTTGACAGAGATTATAATCAAAATACTTGGAGTCTTTTTTATTTTTTTTTTAATTTCATAGCCATTAAATAAATTTTTAAAGTATTTAATTTAATACTTTAAAATATTTTCGATTCCATTATCATTTTTTAAGAATGTCGTTCAAATATAAATTATCATGAAATGATTTTAATTGCCAATAAAATTATAAATGTGTACGCAGTGTAATTGTGTTTTCTTAACAATTAATTGGTCCGTCTACATTTGTATTGTTTGTTGTTGAAGTCCATGCGTGTCAACTAATGATGAGCAAGTGATTAAAAATTAGGACTTCCTATAATTAGCACCCCGGTATTTTTAACACGTTTGGTTCATTTCCTACAAGGTCTTCTACGTGTAAAGAACTTTTTGTGAATTCACGTTTTAGTGAATTTGTGTTGTGTTACTTTAAGTATGGCTCGTTGTTTGTCATTGCGCGAGGATTCCCACTTTCTAGTGCGTTACGTTTGCGACGACAATCTTCAAGTGCGAAGCCGTGTGTTCTTCAAGACTCAGTCTGACTTGAATATTCAGTGTGGAAATGAATATGACGTTCAGTGGGGCCGCCCTAAGGAAGTCGATCGAGCTGTGGTCTTGCATGCTGGATGTGAGCAGGACATGAGGGCCAAGCTGCGAGAGATGGAAGATACCGAGTGTTTACCAGCCTCCCCTTGCTCATCAACTTCTTCGCCACCTTCACCTAGATCCCCATCTCCACCGACAGTCCAGAAGCCCAAACGTCGCAAGAAAGAAAAGTCACTTGTAAGTACATTAGTGAATAAAATTAAGTTAGTATATTTTACAAGAAACACCATGTATGCTTATATATAGTTCATGCACACAGTTTTATGAGATAAAGCTCTGTGGGGGTTTTTTTTTAAATGACAACAGTCATGTTCCTATTAGAAACTAATAAAGACTGGAATATAATTTTAAATATATATTTCACACGCTTGAAAACTGCGATTTTTTAAAAATTCACACACAAGAATTTGTTGTTTTACGGGGAAGGGGGGGGGGTCGATTCAAGATCATATTTTTATAAAAATATCATTGTAACAATATTAGTAATTTGTAAAAATATTAATTATGTACATGTATTTGTTATCAACTGTAAACTTTGAAATTACAAAACGCACATATCATAAAAAATGGTTTTTTATTTACACATCGATTTTTAAAGTGTTGGCGGAAGTTCGCTGTTCATTCAGATATTTAAAATTTTAATCTATTTTAGGTAAAACCTGAGAAGCCCAGGGCAACTGTTCTTGCCGTTGGACCACCCCCAGCTGTACAACCCGCAGTGCCGGAGCCGGAGCCTGCTGATCCGCTGACATGTCAGCCTGTTGAAGCCCCATCCGCGCCAGCTGATCCGCCAACCTGTGAACCACGAATGCCATCCACTCCGGTTCAGGGCACCACTCCCGTGCGGTTCCGTCCCTACCGCAACTCCACTGCAGAAGACGGCGCCGGAAGTTCCTTTCAACTGGCCTTGATGAGGGAAATGACTGCATTGCATCGTATGAGGCCACAAAGAAGACTGTGCTCTTGAACACCAACGTCTTGATCGACATCGCAAGGAACATCCGAAGCAAGCGCCAGGATCCTATCGCTCCAGTGACCGTATCGACAACGTGCTCGCTGGACGACATACCTGAGGAATACGCGATCGGTGATGAGGTACTGCGCCAGATAGTGAGGGATTCCCGGAACGCCGGTAACTTGGCCGTTAACCTGTGCAGAAAACTGTGGCCGGAACTCTACGGCGAAGGAAACCGTCGGTTCTCTTACAACTGGTACGGTGGTGGCAAATACAACAAACAGGGGCTGGACCGTGTTAGGAAAGACGTTGTGAAGAAGTATGTGTGTTACTTCTACCCTGAAGTTGTGAGTGAAGATTCGTGGAGAGAGAGGATCGTCACTCGTATCAACGAGTCCCTACGACGCAACGACAAGCGTTCCATGAAGATCTCCACCGTCATCAGTGACATTCCTATCACTCCTCTGGAACCCGCACGTGATGACGATGTGTTCGCCTTTACTGACTTGTGACGTGTGTAGTGCTGCGTTAAAAACTGACTGTACACATTTGGTACATTGAAAATGAACTTTTGTACTTGTCAAGCATTTGTTCTTGCATTCATTAATGCTTAAGTTGTTACCATTTGATAGTTTTGAATATGATGTGTTGAATATATTCACTCTACGATCTGTCGTACTGTTGAATAAATTTAATATGAACAGTTGCTTTTACACATATGTAAACCCGTTTCGTATCCTTACCTTACCCCCCCCCCCCCCCCCAAAGTTTTATGACTGTCAAAGTAAACTTTATAGGACTTTAGTCCCAATTGTTTTACACAAAGGTGTGAAACCATCGCAATGACAGGAAATCACTCTACGCTTGAACGCACAGAATACACAGGGATGAGGCAGGTAAATAATCCGTGTAACGAGTGACCATCAAGAATCCTACATGCATATCAAACAATTTTACTAATAGTTATATTAAATAATTGATTCATTTCACTGCGTTCTTTAACCGCTAAACGTGTTTAAGATGTTCCTTCCCGCAAAAAAAAAACCTCCATTATAAACTAAACGAGAGAGAGAGAAAAAAAACCCACAACGAATTAAACTTTCCAAACACAGTATATCAAGCACCACGAACATTGTAAAAAAAAACTTTATTGTTAGACATACTTCTTATTTTCTTTATTAAAAATAAAATTAATAGAACGAAACTTTAACATGGAAGGAACACGTGGTGCAGCTCGCGGGCTGATTTGATTGACAGGTGCAGCACGTGGACGTTTACAATGTAACAGTTATGCTTAAATCTGAAGTCGCATATTTGACGTGGATTTAGCGACCCGCATTGCCTGTAATGTACAGTACAGGTAAAGTAACAAAAAACAAGCAGCAGCAGGACTAACGGTAAATCACACCATCGCGGTGTCTTTACGGTCGCAATCCATACCGCGATCAAAAACCGCGATGGTGTATCGCGGGAACGATAAAAATACCGTGACGGTAACGCGGGCCAATACGGGATCCGCGTTGCCTGTACTGTACGTGTGTATAGTATAAAGTTTTCTCAAAAAAGGTACTGACAATAAATACTAAGTCAGTTTTTCTTACAGATGTTTGAGAGTAGAGAAGAAGATTTTTAAACATTATATGCATTAACACGATATGGTTATATCCCCCCCCCCCCCCAAAAGGCCTGAACCCCTGACCTAGGGGCCATGAATTTCACAATTTAGGTAGAAAACTTATATATCATAACCATGCATTCAGATTTTCCTACATGTGTGGGAGTAAAGAAGAAGATTTTCTAAAATTTAACACATTTTCACCATATGGCTATATTGGCCCCGCCCTGTACCCCTGTGCCAGGGTCATGAATTTCACAATTTAGATAGAGAACTTTATGGGCATCATACCCATGTATTCAATTTTTAACAAATATATATGGGAGGAGAGAAAAAGATTTTCTAGGATTTAATACATTTTTTACTATATGGCCATATTGGCCCCAACTTAGAGCCTGAACCCCTGACCCAGGGGCCAGGAATTTCACAATTTTGGTAGAAAACTCCATGGACATCATAACAATGCATTCAGTTTTCCCCCCACATTTAGTTTGGAGAAAAAGATTTTTGAAAATTTGGCTTTTTTGCATATTCGGTCCCGCCTGAGGCGCCCCGGAGGTTGTAGAGACATGAATTTCACAATTTAGATTCCTCTAACCATAGAGATGCTTCACACTTAAAATAGTGACAATTGCCTTGTTTTCAAGAAGTTAAGATTGTAAAATTGTTAACGCACGAGAAAACTGCACGACGAAGAGTGACTCAGGTGACCTAAAACAGGTTCTAAACCGATGAATGATATCTTAAATCAGACTAAATTCTGCATAAAATAGTATAGTCTGTTTCACTATTGATGCTATAACCAGGTCAAGTAATTCTTAGGGGGGTCGCTTCTAAGCATGTTAACTGTTGCAACCCCCAAAAATAGTTATATTTTCTACTGTCACATACATTTCTAGAACTCATTTTATCTACCAATTAATGAAGATAAAATTTACAATCAATACACGTTTAGATTTTATATTTGACTAAATGGCAATAACATTCGCATGGGTGACACAGGCATTTCCAGTCAACTGCCTACCGTGATCCAGGTAAACAAGTCAGTCAAAATCATGTTTTACGATCTGCAATACCAATAGAACAAATACTCATTTCTAAAAATATACAGTGAATGTTTGATTTATTGGAATCTAAGGAAAATTCGTGTATTGTAAGTACAAAATCTTCAATAATATTTTTGAAACTCACACGTCAGAGCAATTCTTATGTAATGAAACGCACATTTAAATTCAGTTGTTTGAAATTATATTTCCTTTATACGAATAACGTATTACATCAAACATACAAAAATCTTATATGAATGACTCTTAGGCAGAATAGAAAATCTAGCGTCTATTTTCAATCAAAATTTTTAAACAAACTTAAAAGAAAATAATGATCTTGAGTGAAACAAGTGAAGCTAAATGTTCCATTGCTGTTGTACTAACTTGTTATATATTGCTTTTAATTCTTGATGTATGTTTCTAGGTATATGTGACTGATAGTTACCAGTTTTACTGGTTTCAGTTGTCAGTTGTACTGGTTATTGGATTTTTGAATGAATTTAACATCACACCTTCAGTATATAATATTACACATTTCATGAAGATGAAATGTAAACACTAGATTATGACCTTTTTTCAGCAGTAGCAAATAGAACGCACCGTCATTTTTATGGCCTCGAAAATTGGAACACGTAACAGCTTTTTTCTTTCCTTCCTAATGAATTTGGACTTTTCGAAATAAATTTTTACACATCCTGTTTATATCAACTTTATCCTCATATCAACGAAACACTTGCAAGGGTTTTTTTTTAAAAAAAAATCCTTGACTTAGTTGGTTCTTTAAAAAAATGTGTTTTCGTCAAAGAATACGAATTTGCTACCTTAAAACTCTTATTTGAGTGCATGCTGGATCAAAATAAAATTTGCCCTTTCATTTTCGTTAATACTAGAAAAGGTGATAAAAATCTTCGGTTTGCTTTAAATCAAACATTTTTCGAAATAGTAAACTACACTGTTGATTCTTTCAAATGTTCACCTTGTTTGCTTTTACACAAATAAGAAAACTGAATCACGTATATCACTCTAGATCTGTTTGATGAATATGTCAAGGCCAATATGACATTTTGCATCGGTCTAAGGTGAAGTTTTCAAAAAGTTAAAAATGTTGTATGATAGGCTATTGCTTATGTTATTCATAACCACTATTGTTACTGAAGTATCTCCCTTGTTTAGTGAGTCGTATATATTGTTATAAAGCAAAAAGAAAATATTACTACATAAGATATGTAGAATTTCTGTTCGAAATTGAAAGAGACCCTTATACGACAATTTTAATTCTTATAGGATTGGAACAAAAGTCCTATTTGACTTAAATCCTATTTGAAACCTGAATTTTCGAAATAAAAACATCTTTTTTTTATAGATATTAACTTAATTTATTCTGTGATACTTTTTGTAGAAAATCTTAAGGGATTTTAGGTCAACTGAATCACTATTGCAATTGTTCATTGGTCGTCATCGTTCGTCGTCCGTTATAAATTTTACATTTATCCGAAAAACTTTAAAGCAAATTATTATAATATTTAGCTTGAAGCATCTCCGGAATAAAAGATATATAAATTATAAAATTTATAGTCTTACCAACCCCGGGCCAAATTAAAAAAAAAATTCTACTAACACCCACTAAAAGCAAGGTAATGATGTCCGTAAAGCCGTCGACCAAAATTGTGTATTAATGCGTAATCTCAAGAAACTTCTCTACTCTCATATTTTGAGAAAAACTAAATGCATGGTCGTGATGCTTATCGAACCCTCTACTTAAAATCAGTCGTGAAATTCATACCCCCTAGGTCATGGGTTCAGGCTATAAGGCTCGGTCAATATGGCCATGTAATGAAAACTAAAAAATCTTAGAAAGTCTTCTCGACTTCTACAAAAGTGGGAGATAAATCCAATGCAGAAATATGACGTTCATGTATCCGTCCAACACAGTTATGAAATTCGTGACCCCTGCGTCAAGGGTTTAGGCCCTTGGGTAGCCCCCCCCCCCCCCCCGTAAACAAAGTTTGGGGATATATAGGAATCACCTTGTCCGTCCATCCGTCTCTGCAATCGTGTCCGGACTAGAACTTTCATATTTAAGAACGTTGAAAAAGATTGTTATCTGAAGTTAATCTTGGCAAGTTCCAAGTCACTGGAAGGAAAATGCATAATTCGTGTCCAGTCCATATCATTCTTTGAGAGAAATATTCGATGTTCTTACTTCACACAAAGATTTCTTATGATCTGAGGATATGTCACGATTTTAATCGAAGGCCATTTTAGTAAGTTCAAGGTCACTGGAAGGAAAATGCATAATTTGTGTCCGGTCCATATCTTTCATTTGGAGAAACATTGGAAGCTCTTACTTCATAAATCATTGCTTATGACCTTAGGATGTGTCATGATTTTGACCCAAGGTTATTTTGGCAAGTTTAACGTCATTGAAAGATACTTTTAACGGAGAAACATTAGAAGTTCTTACTTCACATGAAGATTGTTTATGATCTGAGGATGTGTCATGAATTTGACCCAGGGTCAGATGTGCAAGTTCAAGGTCATTTTTTAATAAAATGCATTATTCCTGTCTAGGCCATATTTTGTAATGGAAAATTATTAAAAGCTAAAATTTGACACAAAGATTGCTTGTGACCTGTTTATATGTCATGACATTGAGCTTTGGTCATTTGTGCAAGTTCAAGGTCAAGAAAAAATGTGCAAGCATTATTTTCTAATAGAGAAATAATTGAGTTCTATTTTCTAAGCGGGGTATCATTTGTGAGCTGGCTCACAGTAACTCTAGCTTTTTCTGTACTTTTATCATCGTGGGAGATAAACTTAAATAGTTATCATATGTCCAAAATGTCATATTCATAACTTGTTAATTAACAACCAATGGGACAGGGGTTCAAATAATAAATGGGGGTAATAGACAGAAGACTCCCATACAGGTCCACCTACGGGCTATGGTACTCAGAGGAACGTTAAAGCCTGTGGGCCATTCTCTAGGAAAACTATTTCTCTTAGGAGTTATTTCCCAAAGGATATAAATTTTCAAAGGTTACACGTAGTTGTCAATTGTAAGGTGGGAAACCCTTAAAAGAAGCAATACATTCCTAGGCAATGGTCTATCATCTGACTGATTATTGAAGCTGTAGCGGATATTGTCTAAAACTCCGAATTCCTGTAGAGTTACATCAAATGTACAGCTTGCTCGTTTTATTGAATATTTCTTATGGTCTAAATATTTGTGCTACTTACATATTTGAATTTTCTCTTCAATAATATACATTTATAGTTTCATGACCTTTAAACATTCTTAAACAAATATGTCCAACAGTAGAACAATTGGCTTTTTTTCAAATAATTAGAAATAGTTTAGCCAACAGGTACCACACAAGTATAAAGTATCTAATATTGTAAAATGATAATAGGAGATAAAAAGCGAATAAGCCTACTTCCCATAGATTAGAAATTTTCAGTATGCGAATTCGTAAAATTTAGGTGGTTTGTTTTTTTGTTATATTTAAGGTCTTACGTTTCCAACGGAAGACCTTATAGTGATTGTAGTGTTTTTTCTTTCTTCTTATTAGTTTTCCCCCTTTTTTGTCGGCAGAATGACTTCTCCCGAAATTTTGAGGAAAGATAGAAAATAACATCTCGATGCGGTTTTTTTTTCATTTTTTCAAAATTCATTTCCGGTCGTCAGATTCCTGTCCTGCGACAAAAAGCTTGACACTTCGAGATCTCACAAACGATAAAGACTTAAACATCCGGACTTTGTGGGATGATAGACCTACAACTGTATATGTGTTTAAACTATTTTGTTTTGTTCGTCGTAGCTTCCGGTCGGCACCGGAAGTAATTCAAAAATTAATATTTTTACGTATTCAATTTATTTTGCATAAAATGAATATAGTAGTATAAATCGTTACATGTCATCTATGCGATAAACAAAAAATTCTACTTCCAGTGAGATATCTCAAATATCTCTGACAGGTAGCCTTTTTTAAACAGATTTTGTACCCGCGAGATCTCAAAAACTGTAAGTGATCAAGACACGAAACTTAGGAGGATGATAGACATTTGATTGAAGATAAGTTTAACAGGTTTCATTTTGTCGACCATCAATTCCAGTCCTCACCAGAAGGGTTCAAACAAATCAAGCTGTTTAAAAGGGGTCAAACAAATCAAGCTGTTTATAAGTTAAACTGTTTTTCTTTGACAGTTTTAGTTAGCTTGATAAAAATAAGGTACGATGGGAAAATTTAAAAAAAGAAATACTAACTTTAATTTTCATTGAGCACTTTCCTTTGTCCGTTTGCTGTCCCGAGACAAAAAACCTTGTCTCCACGAGGTCTCGGAAATGGTATAGCATTAAACAACCAAATTTGTGGGATGATAGACCTATGTATGTACATGTGTTTTCACTATTTTGTTTTATCCGGCGTAACTTCCGGTCGTCACAGGAAGTACACCAAAATTTGATTTTGTAGACAGTTTTTGTTTTGTAGCATGGAAGTAACATTTTAGTATACGAAATATAATAAGTCAGCTACACTCGGTTCAATATACGAAAAAATTCTACTTCCAGTGAAACATCTCAAATATCACAGGTAGCTTTCTTTTTACGTACCTGCAAGATCTCAGAAACTGAAAGAGACCAAGACGCAAAACTGACATGGTTGATAGATATTTGATTGAAGATGTGTTTAACGGGTTTCATTTTGTCTTCCGTCAATTCCAGTCCTTACCAGAAGGGTTCAAACAAATCAAGCTGTTTAGAAGGGTTCAAACAAATCAAGCAGTTTATAAGTTAAACTGTTTTTCTTTGACAGTTTTAGTTAGCTTGATAAAAATAAGGTAGGACGGGAAAATTAAAAAAAAGAAATACAAACTTTAATTTTCATTGAGCACTTCCCTTTGTCCGTTTCTTGTCCCGAGACAAAAAACCTTGTCTCCACGAGGTCTCGAAAATGGTATAGCATTAAACAACCAAATTTGTGGGATGATAGACCTATGTATGTACATGTGTTTTCACTATTTTGTTTAATCCGGCGTAACTTCCGGTCGTCACAGGAAGTACACCAAAATTTTATTTTTTAGACAGTTTTTGTTTTGTAGCATGGAAGTAACATTTAGTATACGCAATATAATAAGTCAGCTACACTCGGTACAATATACGAAAAAATTCTACTTCCAGTGAAACATCTCAAATATCACAGGTAGCTTTCTTTTTACGAATTTTGTACCTGCAAGATCTCAGAAACTGAAAGAGACCAAGACGCAAAACTTATATGGTTGATAGATATTTGATTGAAGATGTGTTTAACGGGTTTCATTTTGTCTTCCGTCATTTCCGGTCCTCTCCGAAAGCGTTTAACAAATAAAGTTTTTATTAAGTTCAGATGTTTTCTTCGAATATTTTATTCAGTCAGATAAACGTTATGTACCGTAGGTAAATATACTAAAAATACTTACTGTTAATTTTGTTAATCACTTCCGTTTGTCCGTTTCCTGTTCCGAGACAAAGAAAAAAAAATTCTCATCGAGATCTCAAAACTGACAAAAACTTAAACAACCAAACTTTGAGGAAAGACAGAACAATGTATGGAGATATGTTTACCATGTTCTGTTAGATCCGGCGTAACTTCTGGTCGTCACGGGAAGTAGTCAAAAATGACTTTTTGTTTTTTTTGTTTTGTTTTACGGAGAAATAATTGCTGGAAAATTCCTCCACAGTATACATAATATCCATTTACTTTTTACAAGAGAAGTGCATTTTGTGTACAGATTAATACATGGGGAACGGAAGACCTTTTTGTTGCTATAGCAACAAGAGTCTAGTTTCTTTTGCTGGTTTGTTTTGTTTTTTGGGGTTTTTTTTTTTTTGTTTTTTTTTTGGGGGGGGGGGGTTCCTTGTTAAGATACTTCTAGGTCTGGTTCATCTCGATTGAAAAATTATGCTTAATGCTTTTATTTATAGAAATTTTACAGTATTTGGTATTTCAAATGTCTCGACAAATAATTGTTTTAAACGCCTTCGCGAATCTCTTTAAGGCCGGGGCCGGGGTATAAATAGCAGCCAATCTCAAAGTGAATGGGAAATTCAAATTTTTCAGCAGCGCTCAGTTCAGAGAGAATATTAATAAAAAAAAACTCTAATATTTGGTGTTGAAGTAGATTCCAAGGCAGTTATCAATTGGCATTAAAATTTTTACAAACCAAAAATTATTAAAAAAGTATTTATCTTATAAAGGTCTGAAGCAGCTGAGAATTTTGAATTCTAAACAAATCATTTACATTGGAGGCGGCGATAACCAATGTTTTGTTTACACAGGAAGTGGTTGTAGCCATGTACTCTGTAGATAACTCATCCAAGCATGATATATGGATCAGCAAAAATCTTTAACCTTAGCATTGATTAGAAATTAATCCTTCACATGAATAACACTGTTTGAGTGATTAGAATTATTATGAAAATTTATTAAAAAAAAAAAAAAAAACCAAAACATATCTATTGCTCTTGGTCTGACATAGAAGTCCTCATTTATCCGCAGTATAGATTCTTAAAATGTCCCAATCCGTGGTAGATAAGTTGTTAATAATGCGAGTTCATATGCAATGTTTTCTTTTTTATCAAAACACCTTGATTATGTTTGATCTCTTCTATTAAATTCCTATTGAAAAACAATGTCCTAATTTTAAGCAAGATATCTGTCCTTCCATGTGAGCTACTTTTTCTTTGCTGTGTACAATCAACTTCAGACATTCGAACGATACAAGAAATGCTGACATTCTTCAGTCTACAGCAAACTTATCAAAAAGTGATTATACGTGGGTCACTGTCTTCAAAAATTTGTAATAAATCCCGGTCTTGTTTTTCCTCAACAGAAACTTCATTAAAATCAAAACTCATTGTGTCAAAAGCTAACAAAATGTTTCTCCACGATTATTTGTTACTTCCAAAGCTAAAATATACATGTCTCCCTGATTATTGTGATTTCTTCCATTTCCCTCTATTTTAAAACTGGTTTCTAATTCCCACCACAGGATTTTTATGAGGTAAATAAGGGGCATATGGAAATGTTTGCTTGTAAAAATGCAAACGGTATTTCTAGAAAAGTTTGTATTTGAGTTCTCAACAACCAGTTGTTAATTAATTGAATATGCTTCCCACAATCTACATAAGTTTTAAACAGTTGAATAGAAATATCCCTATAGAACCTCTGATTATCATGAGTAAGCTTTATTATCTTGACTCAGTAATTCTGGCGGGGGAACTGCTAAATTTTACTTGGATCAAGTTTCACGCTTAAATAATCGTTGTGTCAAGGATGTCATATTGAAATTTAATCATCTTTACACATATTTTACAACATAAGTAAAATTAAAAGATTATGAATAAAACACATCAAAAAATCCCCAAAGATAAACATTTATAGAAATACTAGCAAATCCCCCCTTACGGTCATTTCATGCATATCTTTTACAACTTCATGCTATGCTATGCTATGCGATTTTAATGATATGATATGATATTTCAATGCAATGCTATGAGATTTGTATGCTATGCTATGAGAAATTGAAATGAAGGGCCTAATGATATGGTATGCTATGCTATGCTATGGTATGCTATGAGATTTGAACAAAAATGCCTCCATACACAGAAGAATTTCACATATTCCAAAGTAAAATGATATGAAGCCAAATTTTACTACTAATCTGCAATGTGAACATTTATTTCTTCAAATAGAAACATTTAAAACCGAGATAAAATCATGTTGTATGCTATGCTATGGTATGCTATTGTATGCTATGATGAATGAAATTCTATGAAATTGTATGCTAGGGTATGAAATTACAATGCTATGGTATGGGATTCCAATGCTATGCTATGTTATGCTATGCAATGGTGTATGTTGTAAAATATATGCTTGAACTGACTGTATATGGTGCGTTTTCCGCAGTATATAAACAAAGCGGACTGAGCTGCATGCAATGTTTATTCTTATCAGCATTCACTGACAGTGATATATGTAGCCCCGCCTTTGTGCCCGTCTAAGCTCAATTGTCTACCAGGGGCAGAAAATCTAGGTCGATCCCGGCCTTTAAGCTTAGTATTGATGGTTTCGGTTTGTTACAGATAAATATGGCGACGGTCTATCGGCGCAGGAATATATATAAGTACATGTAAAACGTTTACTTTTCGACATTAGTGAGGGCTTTAAAGGAATTTCTAAAAAAAAAAAAACATAAGTCAATTATATTAGTAAAAGAATGACTACAAAAAAATTGTGCTATCAAAATAAGTATTGATTCAAAATTTGAGAAACAGTGCAAAAGAGTGCGCTCTTTGTGCGCAATAGTTAACTTTGCTTGTTTTTATAGCTTTACGGTTGGTGCACCCAACGTTGCCCTAAATCTGTAATCCTGCAGCTATGAAATCTGGATTACCTGCCTGATAGAGGTATCTTTTCTTACAATGAAATACAATCATTTAATACATTCTTGTTATTTGCAGAAATAATGCTATTAATAGGATTTTGTACACCAAATCAAACTTCGCAACTCATTTCTATTAGATACGTGCCCGATTTCTTTTAGATACGTAAAAAATGCGAACCGGACATTATATTATTTTCAAGGTTAAGCACCTAAAATTTAAAAAAAAATCGTATTCTTTCAGTAAATGCTCAGTTTTCTCTTTATGTCTCTTTGTACATTCATTAAATATTTGTTTCTAATAAATATTTATAATGATTATTATATAAATTGTAACTACAAAATTATATAAAAAATCTTTCTTTCCACCAAAAGTTGACATTTTTTCTTTCGTTTAAAGAACAGTTTCCAAGCAATATGTACTAATGTCTAGAGGATCAACACTTCTTTTTTGTCATGTGAGATTCTGTGTTTTGTTATAATTTCATTTAAATTTGAACTATTCAGCTTGAAACCAGCTCGTTTTCGTTTAAAAAAAACCCACAGAAAAACCAACCACAGCTCTGGAAATCACATGCAATAATAGATCAAATTTAAAATCATTTTATGAAGACGATATTAGGTTATAACACTGTTAAAACACTGAATTCCTTGTGGTAAAAAGCCACGTCTTTCAGTTGACACATTCTGGCTTTCATACACAAAAACAGTTATTTATACATGCATATATCTGGGAATCACCTTGCACTTTCTATCATTTTCAGACCATGGAAAGCGTTTAATTTTGTTTACAATTTTAATAACATCCATGAACAATGCACATACATTCATACAATATATCACATCCAAGTGACTTCATGCATACAATTTGCTTTAATTGATGTTCAACTATAAAGCAGTTAATTTATTGACTATCAATTAAGATTTGAGAGAGATCTTTATTTTGTTTTTATTATTTAAAAGTGTATATAATCTCTTAACATGTCCAAATGATTACAATTGTTATTTTTTTTTACAAACTTTACTAAAGGTATAAATACGTAGGGTAAGAAAAATAACTTCTTTAAGGAAGATGCACTAACATTATGATATGAAAACAAAAATTACTAAACAGTCCTGTTTTAACAAAAAACAGAACTGTTGAGTTAGATTAAAAGATAATATTCTTTACATTGGTAAATGAAGGAATATGTTATTGAATAGCATTTAATAAACTCTTATAAAATGACAACATAAAAGATAATGTTTAGCATCTGCTTTATTTACAAATGTTTGTGTACATTAGAATTGATTAGAGAAAATATGACACTTGATTTGTCATGCATGCTATGATATTTAAATCTAGTCATTTTTGGAAGGGTGAAGAAAATGTTTTCCATTTCAGATAACTAGAACTATAAGATTTAAGTTTAAATATATTCTATCAACATAGAATTCTCTACACATGCAGAGGGCCTGTTTTGGTCACCTTCATATTATAACCGAACACTACTCGTAAAAGGCAGTGTTTTTATATTTCTCTTTCATCGCCGCTATCCCTACAACCTTTTTATAAGCCGCTGACCAATTAACAGTTCAAAATATTTGGCTTTAGAGCTTGTCGTGTTACTACATCGCGATGAAATTATGATCATTTCCGCACTTTTTCCAAGCCAGGAGAACACTAACATCATATATTTACATTTTCCAGTGTCTTTGTCTGTGATAACACTACGTGTAGATTTTGTACTACAGTCCAATAAATTCAAATGACGTATTGTTAGGGGCAAGCGGGGTTTGCATAATTAATAGTCTAATATTTAATCGTACAATAGCTGAAAATTATGTAAATACAAGTGAAAAGGAATCATTCTTTAAAAATTATGAGGTGATTCGGTCGGGCGTGATCAAATCTATCATAAACTCCTTCGGGCTTTTTGGATTTGATCACGCCCCGTCCGAAATTATCACCTCATAATACACAAAGAATGATTCCTTATTCCTTAAATAAACAGGTTAATGCATTATTTATACACAAAATATGCGCAAAAAACAAGAAATAAATGCACAAAATCCAAAGACAACGGAAGGAATACTACACGTCGACCACGGGTTTCAGATGTGCAATCGGGTTTAACGAAATCGAAGGGTTTATAAACCAGGTGCCTGTGTGATAGTGCCGATTTATGAGCGGTGTTCAGCTTAAAGGGAATGCCTCAAACATATAAAGCATGTCTTTGGATGGTTGAATTTGAATAAAGGTTTTTTGTGACTTTACACTGCGTTTAAAATCAACAAACTAGATTTTGGGTTTCCATGTAAAGCATTCAAAAGACATTTAATTTAAATGACCCCGGTTTTCGTTTGTCTCGTTGCATTTTTTGTCATCAGAATTCCACGATATTTTTGGACTTTTTATGGTAATGAACTTACCTATCTAAATGGGATTTTACAACTGCCTTTTATTTACTCTTACTACAAGTTTATGCAAGAATAAATCATTTACTTAAAGCAATAATAAACATAAACATAAAGCTGGTCCAACTTAATAACAAAATAACACACTGCTTTTGTTTATAATAAATCAGAAGCAATGTTATAGTAGCATAAAGCTGGGATATGCTGACATTTCTGACTTGAACCACAGTTTTAAGAATTTGATGTACGATTATTATACCCTCGCTACGAAGGAAAAGGGGGTATACAGTTTTACCCTGGTGTGTAGCATTTTTCTCGGCAACTATTCATTGCTGATGCTTGAAATTTTAGCATACTCTTTGTTAACGTATGCCATAGGATTGAATTCATTTTCGTACTAATCGAAATTCATTTTCCTGTTAAAGTAACACGGTGACTCAAAATAAGTGTTTTACTTTTTGATTTTGACAACGGAAATCAGAAGAAATATACTAAATTTCATCATACGGAATACGGAAATATGGTTTTACGCATCATAAGTTATCATCTATCAGTTTACAAGTCATTAAAACTCATCCGGAAAATGCACATGTACACAAACCGAGTTGTTTTGGACATTGATTTTAGTGTCACGTGACTGCGATTACTGTCTAAAAATAGTTACAGTGGGATTGACACACTGAAAAAAAAATTGAATGTGAAGCTATTTGATGTCTGTGGTAAGAAATATGCATTCATAGAGAGTGCATCTTTATAAATATGTAGTTCTTGAAGACATCAGGTTTCAATGAGAGGTCACTGTATCATGATATTTGCAACGCTGCAATATTTACATTCCCCTGCGCTTGCGTGGCTATGAAGTGGAAGGGAAACTCAATATTATTGTGTTCGCCCAACGCTTAATTCTATTTTTCTCTTTTTAATTTGATTTATTTGCTTACGAACACCGTAATTGTTCAAAACAAAAGTTCAACTTTTTATATGATAGATAAAAACATGTGGAAATCGTGTGAAAATCGATATCTGCTAGATGATTGGATTGTGCGTCACCATGCTCATTAAATTACGACTTTTGTTTATTTTTAGCCTATATTTTCAAACAATTTTTTGTCAAAGATTTCAAAGTAACTATTCATCGCAGATGCTTGAAATTTAACACTTTCTTTGTGAAGGCATGCAACATAGCGGGATTCATGTTGATACCAATCGGACGTCAACTTTCTGGTAAATGACGACTTTGGTTTTTTTTAGCTCACCTGAGCTGAAAGCTCAAGTGAGCTATTCTGATCACCTTTTGTCCGTCGTCCGTCTGTCTTCTTCTCAAGAACTACAGCTTAAAATTCAACGTAATTTAGCATAAATCAGCCTTATGGTAAGGAAAATATAAATTGCAAAAATCGAGGTTTAATCCGTTTCCAAATTTGAGTTATAACGGAAAATAATAAAGGGGGTTTAATCGGTTTATAAGTTCGGGCTCGTTATGTTAGATTCATTGACGACATTCTATATCGGAAACGAGGCTCTTTGTTCGAAGCGGCCATATTTCGACGTATTCTGACAAAAGATTAAATTCATTGTTGTGGAACAGTTCACGCGCAAAGGCAATGTTTGAAACTTGCAAGATATATTGGTGCCGATTATTATGTGAAGTAAATTGAGGTTAAATATTTCAGTGCGTTGTCATTTTCAGTCGTGACGGTGGTTTTAGTTTGCTTCATTTCATTGCGCTTTTTAACTTTGGAAACCATCGCGTGTATTTTTGAATTTTTACCTATTAAATCAAACATAAATTTCGGTAAATCAGGCAGCTGATTGTTTACATGTGCAAAATAGTCAAAATCTGATGCATCAACAACATGAGAAAAGACGATTCATATTCACGCAATAAGTAAATTGATACAATCTCTGCGCAATGGTAGATTTATGCAATGTGTTATGTGAATATGCTTAACATTTTCTCGAGTCTAAATAGATATTGTTTTCGATGATGGATATATGTAGGTGTATGTATGATTAAAAATTTGAATTTTGCTCTGTCTTTGTTATGGTGCTTTTTCTGTTTTTATTGCTTACAATTTTCTATTTACTAAACATAGTATTTGAATGTCAAGCTTTAAGTTATGAGCAAGATACAGGGCTTTGCTCACAAGTTTTTTTTTTACACAGAGCTAAGGCTATGCTTTTGTTTGTTTACATTTTAAATGGTGAATAGTATATAACAAGTTTAAAAATCTTAAGTTGAATTCATTAAACTCATGATTATGTGAACAAAAAACTTAACTCAAACCACAACCACCTCAATCTGCATCATCTACTGCATCATCAACATACAAGTTATATTTTGAAATATTGAAACAATGTAGGGAAATCTCATTTACATATAGGTGTCAACTTCTGTCCACCCTTTTGACATTTATCACATATCCAATGCAGTAGATGCAGATTGAGAGGTGATTTATATTAATGACAGGTTAATGCACTATAATTGGTTGAATTGGTTGTAAGCTTACATGTTGAATGACCTATTAGGAGACGGAGAGGGTCACAAAATAATTTATGAGTTTCAAGCAGAACTTTCAGATGATGTCACAGTTTGAGATAAATCCAAAATGGCATCAATTGGGTACCTTGTGTAATATTTGATATACGGTATTTATTTTCATTATGAGAAAAATATATAACGTCAGGTGTCCTTGACTCAAACCTATTATGGGCACTGTATTTTTCTTATGATTTTATGACTGATGCTGAAATTTTGGTTAGTCATTAGAAATGTCTTGCCAAACATTAAATACTTGTAATGTACAGAAAAATTAAAAGGATGATGTGATACAGATACAGTTGCACCTGCTCTTATAGCCACCTTTAATCAGCGGCCATTCGTCATGATCGGCCAGTTTCAATCCTGCACGTTTAGTTTTTCACTATATTTTAACTGATTTAAGAGGCCACCTGTCTAACGCGGCCAATGTTTTTATGCCCCGAGGTTTCAACATGTCTGTTTTCAACGGCCATTTTGTCTGTTGTGTCATATTACTTCTGACTAGGACATGTGACCCCGTATATTAAGAAGCAAAACTTCAACAGCTGATGATGAGTTAGTGACAAATAATTGAGTGTGTAATTTTAAGTCTGCTGAAATTTAATGAGATATTTATCCCCTCGCGCAACTTGTTGTGAAGGGGATATAGCATCGCTACCGTGCGCGTGTGTGTTCGTATGTGTGTATGTATGTATTTATGTGTGTGTGTGCACTCCATTTCAATTTTCTAGTAAATTAAAAAAACCTTCTAATAGAATTTCCTCAACCTTTGCACAAATATGCCTCATTGTAAAAGATTAAAACAAATGCAATGTCATATTAATTGGTCAAATTTTTATGCAAAAACTTAGATAAAATTTCACCATTGTAAAGGAGGGGGCATACATTATGACAAAATTCGTTCAAAACTAAAAATATTTATCATGGATTGCACACTTCTGTAAAATAACAAATAAAAAATGCATGTGCCTTTTTACACCATTTATACTATTACAAATTATTATTTCATTAAGTCAATGTCATAATCAACTTTGTATACGAGTTATGAATCGAAATTTCTGAGTAAGATTTATCAATCTCCCAGAGCGAAAGTAGCATGACAGAACAACGATACGGTGAGTTAATAGAGTTTGTTTGAATGTTTGTTATAATCCCCTCGCCAACTTGTTGCGAAGGGGATATAGCATCGCTGCTGTGCGTGTGTGTGCATGAGTGAGTGTGTCTTCAGCTTGGAAGCAAGTGTAAAAGAAAATCCTTGCATGGATATTTATCAAATTTTTGTACACTTATTTGGCATGGTAAAAGGACAAACCCTGTTAATTTTCAAGTCAATTAGTTGAGTACTTTTTAATATATTGATCATTAAAATAAAACAATTTTAAACAGAAATTTCATGTACGACTTGACAATAACTACTTGTGCTTCACTTCTGTGAAAGTAAGCAGTTCAAATCAACAACTTGATATTTTTTAAAACAACTTTGGACTTCATATATTGAACTTTGTAAAAATATTTTTGAGATCTCAAACACTGAGTAATCCTTAAAATCAACTTTACAAGTGCAAAGAATAGAAAAAAGAAAGTAAAATTCTCATTCTGACACTTTTATTCCACATACAAAAAAGTGATTATATCTTGGAATGCTGTTGGCTGTTTATCGAAATACAGTGTTACCCTTTAAATCCCTGAAAACTTAAATTATTCAATCTATAAACAAAGACCATGCAACAAAAAATTTCAAATCAGTAAGTAACAACAAATAAAGCAACTGTAGTTCAGGTGAGCGATGTGGCCCATGGGCCTCTTGTTAGCCTAAATTTTCAAATAAATTTTCGTCAAAGATTTCTCAGCAACTATAAATTGCAGATGCTTGAAATTTTAACACACTCTTTGTTATGGTAGGCAATATGATTGGATTTCTTTTTACAAATTCGATGTCAACTTCCTCTTTAATTTCGACTTATTTTGTATATACACATTAGGGCTGGGGTATTACAAGTGAGCATTGGCTCACAGATATCTTGTTGAAATTGATATCAATCTAACTGTTGTACAGATGTAATGCAACATGAGGTATTTATAAATATGTTATGTAGTATTGGATCAAACAGGGATAGCTCAACTAATTTTGAAATATGTAGAAAACTAAGTTGAGATAATTACTTGCAGGCAGACGGACAGATGGATATAATGTCCCAAATCTTCACCCATAGGATACTATTTACAACATTGAGGTTATGTTGTACAATTAATTTAAGTTTAAATCACAATATATTGTACGCTGTCTATTTTCCTGTACCTTTTATATGTAGATTTAACTGCTATTCATATTACGGGAAAACTTAAAATGCAAGGCATTGTTGATTTAAAGCTGAACAGTCATTACTTTTTATACGCCCGCTCCGAAGGAGTACGGGATATACTGTTTTACCTTGTGTGTCTGTCTGTCTGTCCGTAAAAATATTTTCTGTCGCATTTTTCTCAGCAACTATTAATCTCAAATGCTTGAAACACACTTTTGTTTAGGCATGCCATATAGTGGGATATATTTATGTCCCAATAGGACGTCAACTTCCTGTTAAATGACGACTCTATTTATTTATAGCCTAAACTCTTAATCGCATGTGCTTGAAATGTTAACACACTATTTGTTTAGGCAAGCGCGATATGGTGGGAAATATTTTTGTACCAATCGGACGTCGACTTCCTGTTAAATGACGACTTTGTTTATTTTTAGCCTCAATTTTCAAACACTTTTTCGACAAAGATTTCTCAGCAACAATTTATTGCAGATGCTTGAAGTTTTAAGACACTATTTGTTGAGGCATGCCTTACGTTGTACCAATCGGATGTCAGCTTTCTGTTAAATGTCGACTTTGCTTATATTGCATATTCACATCAGAGCGGGGGTATTACTAATGAGCATTAGATCACAGATATCTTGTTTTTTTAAGGAAAAACCCACGATTTTTTTCTTGTTATCCGCAAGAAACGAACTATTTACCAATAACAATATCCATAAGGAAACTCTTTTCCATGAAATGCTTTCCTTATGCAGACGTAACATGTATTTAGCTTGAGAGAATTGGCATGGCCATCTCTGTCGATGATTGCCGGGCTGCAATTTTGTTTATGCATATGCAGACATAGTTATTATGGGCACAACAATACCTTCTGTGCATTGCGTCCATTCAGGTTGAAAAGATAATCCATTTTGCAGAGAAATTGTCCATGTATTGTCATTCTGTTTATTCCTTTATGTAACAACTTGCATTTGTTTTTAAATTATAGAAACCGTTTTGAGCTCGTATGTGTTATGAATATTTGATTTAAAAAAAGAAAATTAGACCCTATGTTTTTTAAACGCCATAACAAAATCAGTTTTTCCGAGATATGTTCTCATTTTGATGTAGATTTAGCTTGATATATATGTAACACACTAGATTTAACCTGTGCACTTACAGGTTGATCGAGCTAGATGAACATATTTTGAAAAAGGAGATAATAAGAGTTTTGCTACGACCATGCCCTTTCTCTCAAAAAGATTTTTTCATTTGACTATATGGGCGAAGACCATCGAAGAGAGTGCCCCTCTTCCTGGGTTGGAAGGTCTTCACACTCCCAACTCATCCCCGGATATTCTTTTCAAATGCACTAAGATATAAATACCCGTGCGCATATGGGATTTTTTCTCCTTATCCCATATAAGGAGACAATTATTTTTCTCCGCTTTTCATCGCAGTTTAAGACACAATTTTTGAAACTAAAATGTAATCCACACACTTTTTCTGGCTGTGACTTCGCATCTGCAAATAGTATTTTAGAAAAGAGAAATGGGTGTAGATTTTTATGTTTTGAATGCTTATTTCACTACAGTTTTAAATTAAATGAGAAAAAGGTGTCCCATGTTATGCAAATAACTAAACCCACCCCACCCACCCGCAAATTCAAAGCCTATGCGTGTATTAAAAAATGCTGTTGGGTTGTCCTAGCTATATAATTCCTGGTCTTCTGTTAAATTTTTTTGTATTCTTAATACTTTAAAGGACAGCATGATTATTTTAAACTGTAGAACGTGGATCTGCTTGAATTACTTAACTATAAGTGAAGCGGATCTTTGCAATTAAAAAATTCAAATTCTTTGCAGTTCAAATTCCGGATTTTTTGGACTTTTTTTGCTGATACATTTAATTAATTTACATAATTTAGAGTGGTAATGCTCATATTATAAAAAAAAACACAATAAATATTTCTCAGCCGATTTACCGGTATTAAATCCGTTTATTTATTGGGGTATATATTAGTTTAATCCTTTGAAATCACCCCTGATATACATGCAACATACTTCCCGTTTTGTTTTACCACTCTGTACCAGTGGCTAGGCAGGTAAACAACTGAAATACAGAGTAAAAGAAAGTTTAAAATTCGTTGTTCTGGCTTTCTATACAATTCATGTATGAGAAAGAAAAAATGCAATGTAAAACTAGACGTATCATTCCAAGACGGAAAAAACAGTCTTTAACTAATTACAAGTAGTTGTCAAAGTGGGTATCCCAAAAGTCTGCCGATATTTATTTACTACACTTTGGTTTCCTCATGACTCACTGCTCATGTACTATTAAAACAACTATTTTCATCTGTCTTAACAAGATGATATCTGTGAGCCAATGCTCACTAGTAATACCCTCTTTCTGATGTAAATATACAAAATAAGCATAGTCGTCATTTAACAGGAAGTTGACTTTCAATTGGTACAAAAATAGATTCCATAAAACAGCATGCCTAAAGAAAGAGTGTGTTAAAATTTCAAACATCTGCAATGAAAAGTTGCTGAGAAATCTTTGACAAAAATTTGCTTGAAAATTTAGACTAAAAATAAACAAAATCGTCATTGAACAGGAAGTTGATGTCCGATTGATTAAAAAATAGATCCCACGATATGGCAAGCCTGAAGAAAGAGTGTGTTAAAATATCAAACACCTGCAATGAATAGCTGCTGAGAAATCTTTGACAAAAATTTGCTTGAAAATTTAGGCAAAAAAAACAAAGTCGTCATTGAACAGGAAGTTGACGTCTCATTGGTACAAAAACATATCCCACCATAGAGTATGCCTAAACAAAGAGTATGTTAAACATTCAAGCACCTGCGATAAATGGTTGCTGAGAAATCTTAAGACGAAAATTTGCTTGAAAATTTAAGCTAAAAATAACAAAGTCGTCATTTAACAGGACGTTGACGTCAGATTGGTAAAACAAAATGATCCGAACATATGACATTCCTAAATACAGAGTGTGTTAAAATTTTAACAATTTTTGACAAGGGTTGTCCCTTTTCTACAAAATTAAGAATATGCAATCGTGACTTAACCAGGGTTTCGATTGCTTGTCTGTAAGATCTATGATCATGGGTATCTAATAACATTCATCCTCTTTACTGATGACTCATATTGCCCCTGATACATGTATGATATTCGCTTAGAATGTAATATATAGATATACTAGGTACATTTCTTTACATATGTGATAGTTTTAAAATATCTTAGAGGGTTTTAAGGAATCATGTCATACCTTTGTAGATCCCCTTGAAATGAACAAAAAAATATTTAAATGAACAAAAACAATTTTAACGCTCACTCCCTGAAACACTCATTGAAACTATTACAACCATTCTCTCTTTCTCAACAATACATTAACAATCTCGCAACGAGCGATAATACTCATGACGGTTGTTTTTTCTCTATTACGCAGGACCAACACCAACAGAATTTGGATCACGTAGTCGTAAAGGCCCCATCCAAGACCAATTCAGCACATACAGACTGCTAGTGAACGTGTCCCCTACGCCGATTGTCACGTTAAGGTACATGTACGTACAAATTTCCAAATAGATCAAAATTTTTCGCTTCCTCCCAAATTATTGGATCTAAAAAGAATCACTTAAACTCATTACTGAATTTTTCCTACTGAAAATCATGACTACTCAAATTTAATAGCTGACACCAGTGATTTAGAACTCCTTTACTAACAACTCGGATAAACTCCACTTAAGCAACAGAGTCCTCCGGATGTTAGATCAGAAATTCTCAAACAACACAAGCAAAATGCAACCATTTATTGCATTGTCATGAATATATATTTATAAATTAGTAGCGTATTTAATTACAAACTAAAGTTACATTGTAATAATATAGCACAACAATAACACAACATTCTTGTTTTCTTAAGCTTTATCTTAATATACAAACAATTGTAAATCAAAAGTTCACCCTTACAAAACAACTTTTATATTACCAAACTATGGAGGTATATAATTAATAACTATTGATTAAGGAGAACCCCACGACACAGAATATAAGTATATGTACCTTGAACCATCATATTTTCTTTGTTCAGCTTTCATTTTCTCATCAGTTAGTCAGATGATCAATCGAGTTAGAGAGTCGTATGCTTTAGGTACCCCACTACACCCAGACATATACTTTTAAGACACTTCCGTCACAAGATGGCGATTTAAAAAAAATGTTAAACTATTTATATCGTTCAAGGGGTCGTATATCGTCATAGCTCAGTGGTTAAAGTATTGGGCATCTGAACCGCAGATCATTAGTTCGAATCCACCTGGAGCTTTTGTTAATGTTAACTGAATTAAATTTTTTAAATTTAATTTCTCATCCAAAATTGCACATTTTTTCGCCTATTTGACTTAAATATTTGTTAACCAATATGATATCTATCATAATCAAGTAATGTTCTGGTGATTTGAGAATATATTTCAAGGTGTAGTGAGCCACCTTAATTCTATTAATAAACCAATGATCGCACAGATACATTTGATTTTAGCCGTGTTTCACATCAACTTTCTCTCTGCAAAAATAAGTATATAAATCTATTATTTTGATACTCTTCTATATAATTTTTAACGACTGAATAAAACATATGTGCCCTGCACTTCTAATACTAAGTAGTTAAGCATATGCAATTAATTTTGCCCTTATATTGCCCATCATGTCTATATAGCTCTTCGTATACCTTCAATTTTCAATGATATATCTTGCTAGTTAATCTAGCTGCTTCGTCTAACTAGAGTTATTTATAATTGCGATTTGCTTGGGCGATGGTGTGTTGTAAGATTTTTACCACTTTCTTTCATCTTTTCCCACATACTACTTTCCAGACTAAGTAACCGATTTTACACAAATCGCACTGATAGTTGAAGCATGTTCGATATGTGTTGGAAACGAAAATAAATGCGGTAAAATTTAATATGATTGAATAAAACAATTAAGAAATCAATTGCTGGATTGCAGGAGAAAACGTCTTTAAAAAAGTAACAAAATCACTAAAACTACCAAACTCTAATTACAACGTTCCAGCGTATTTTTGATTTTAATCCTGAATGCCGAAAAAACGAACACATGTCTCAAAATAAAATCCTATTTGTTCATAAATGTTTTTGGTTTGCAAATGTAAAGAAACAAGAGGCTTTCTGGCCTTGCTGGTCACCTGAGTCTCATGTTTGCATTTTAAACTTCATTTTGAAGTCTAAACGCAAATATGAGACTCCTCTGACTGTTACCCTGCTTTTATTGTTTGATGTTTGAAAAATATTCATTCATAAAAAGGGTCAGAGGAATCTCGGATTATCTACACTTTAGCTCCAGGGCCAAAAAATTTAAACTCTGGTAATAATTATAAGAGCCTATTAGCTTTAAAAAGTATTGAAAGTGCCAATTTTTTTACTGATAATTTTTAATATATACTGATATTGTGCTGTCATTGTTGAGAATTGCTAATATTTACTGATAAATTTACTGTTCTGGTAATTCCTGTTCGTTCTGATATTTACTGATGTTTTTGCTGTGAGTTCTGATATTTACTGAGATTTAATGTTGGTACCGAGAATTGCTGATAATTACTGGGAACATTCTCTAAGAGCCAGGGAATTTTTAACAAATTTAATTACCCGTAAATTGTAAAGATATTATTTTATTTCAACAAAACTACAAGAGAAAAGCTGTCAATGTGACAGCAAACCGGGTTTTCTTTTGTGTGAACAGAACCCATAATTCATTTTTCAACCCTGAATTGATGAACACTACTTATCCAGAGAAATGGGGTACTCTATATGCAATATTTTTGCAAGTTCAACAGCTGGTATTTTTTCATAAATAATCAGAAATCAAAATCCAAGCAATATGCACACCTTTGATATATGAACAATTGATCTGCAAACGAACAACTTCCTATCTTGAAAACTGTAGAAGGAGTCATCCGTACAATAGGGTCACCCTATATGCAATCTTTTGCCAAAAAATGACTAAGTTCAACTGCTAATGTTTTTTTCATGAATTATCAGAAATCAAACTCCTAGCAATATGCACACCTCTGATATGTACAATTGATCTGCAAAAGAACAATCTCCTATCTTGAAAACTGTAGAAGGAGATATCCGTAGAATAGGGGCACTCTATATGCAATAGCTTGCCAAAAATGGCCAAGTTCAACAGGCTGGTTTTTTTCAGAAATTATCAGAAATCAAAATCCTAGCAGTATGCACACCTCTAATATATGTACAATTAATCTGCAAAAGAACAACTTCCTATCTTTAAAACTGTAGGAGGAGTTATCCGTACAATAAGAGTACCCTTTTGACAGCCGCCCGCCCACCATTTTGACCATTTCAATAACCGGATTTTCCATTGAATTTTCGTGGATTGCTTAAATTTTACAGGTTAGCGGGGTCGTAATTTCCTGTATTCTCTTATACCTACAAAAGGAAATATGACTTTATTACCCTAATTTATTAATTCGTGGAGGATGTTAATTGGTGGATGAGAGGTACCCACTAATTCCACGAAAATTGAGCCACAGCAAAATCTAATGATTCCACAGTATGTATTTAATTAAGTATCATTCTGGAGTAGAAAAATTATTGAAGCATTGAATGCTTATTTTTGGATGTCGTTGGTCCTGTAACGCAGATTTCCAATGCAAACATAAGGGGAAATATACACTGAATGTAAATATCATATTGTAATGACGACCACCTCCCTGCCTGAAATCTTTCAAAAAGGACGATGAAACCTATAGTTTTAGCGAAAAACTTAAAGATCATAATAGAGTGCATGACCTGATATTGAAAAGGTACAAGGCTCTGAGAGAAGATAATTTTCCCATATTTGTTCACTTTCAAGATTGGTTTTATGTGTATATGTTTTCATAGATAAACTGATACAAGATGGCCTGTATACATGTTTTATTTAAAACAACCTCCCATCCCCCATCAATTGTACATTTTGGTTAGCCAATTATTACTTTACTATTAACAGGTCTATTTGTTTATTTAAAAGTTTAAAAAAAACTGTTTTTGTTTCAAATGATAAAAATACTTACATAACTCTTTTGATCATACAACTTCTTAATTACATTATATTCAATGATGAATATGAAGATCGAAGCAAATGAAGATAACTCCATTATGAAGAAGCAAGGAAAGACAACTCCATTACTGTTACAACCCTCCCCCCCCCCCCCCCCCCCGAACGCTTTCCAAATGCATTCACATCTTAACATTGTTATACAGCTAGCTTCATTCTTTCTCTTTTCTAAATGTGTGAATTAACTCATTTCTTTCATTGAAATTCTTGAGCAGAATAAAATAATAAGACAAATATATACCCCCCCCCCCCTCCCAGCCATAACCCTTGCCTTACATGTAGGTGACATGAAATATTATTAAAGATGACAATTAAATGGGTTTTTTTTAAATATGCAGTCAATTTTTATCTTGTGTCAGTAGACGTTTTTTAATCATTTTATATACATTAACACTAAATGACCATTTTGGACAACCTGCATTAAGAACCCCTGCCCTATATACTATATGAGTGTTTTGGCCCCGCCCTAAATTCAAATCCCTATATTGGGAGACATGAAATTAAAAATTTTAATAGAGGGCTTTATTTTCTATCTTTATATGCAGTCAGTTTTTATTCAATATCAGCAGAAGTGAAGAAGACAATTTTTTAAAACATTAATTGCATTAACACTAAATGACTATTCTAGAGTTAAATCCCATAATCCAGGGGACATGAAATTTACAATTTTAGTAGAGGACTTCCTGGTTAACATAATTTTGAAGTCAATTTTTCTTACAGATGTGTGAGAGTAGAGAAGAATATTTGTAAACATGATATGCATTAACACTATATGTCCGTATTGCCCCCCCCCCCACCCCCTACGGTAGGTATGGAAGACGATTTTTAGACAAATTCCAGAAAAACTGCTTGCACCATCTTAAAGTTCTAGTTATGGCATTTACAAAATAGTTTTATTTTCCAGGTTTGCTTGACAAATAAGGAAGATACAGAAAATTCAAAATTGAACGTTTCCATGTTTGTTTTGGAAAAAACTGTTACCATCTTTAAAAAAATAGAAACACATAAAATATGGTTTCAAAATTTTATATTACATCATTTTTGTCTTACTTAGACCATTTACAAAGTTTACTGGTCCACCAACCACTTTCACAATGCACAGGATAAACAATAAATGAACTGAATTAGAAAAACAACCAAACCTTTTCTTCACTCCCCAAGATTTAAACATCATTTTTTAAAGTCTTTCTAAATTAGAATATAATTTGCTATTAAAATTAACCAAGTAAATGTTTATGAATGTTTTAATTCTAAAATACACATACTAATAAAATTTTTAATGAAACTGATAAAATAAATTAATATATTAAGTGTAATATCATTTCTAAATCTGATTTGTCTCATAATTATAATTATTAAATACTAGAAGCATTGTTAGTAATTTAGTAAAAAAAGACTTTGTAAAAAGAATTGATCAACCAATTTAAACGCAACTGAGGGACAATGTACAATCTGTACTGTTGGATAGGTCATAAAAAGTAAAAAAAAAAAAAAAGAAATGAAACTCCTTGTTTCATCTAACTCAGATTCATGCTTGCTAATTCCACTCACCACCTCTGGAATTACTTCAAGTTTGTTGGCTTTATAGTCATTCATTAACTTGTAGGTATATATTGCAGTTGCCTCTGTAACATTGCCATGCTCATCGAGATCATGGTCATAAACCATATTTAAAAAATTCCTGAAATTCGGGGACAGTGCGTATCACTCTACCAGTAAACACATCTTCATTAAATGTGTGTTTAACTTTTTTCCGATTAAAAATGGAGGGGGTGCATGCTTTGGCTGTTTGTCCATAGTTGCAGCATCGTTAATTAGCTTCTGCACATTCACAGTCAACTGTTCAATTGATAGAGGTTTACCTTTAGAAGTTGCATTAAATATTGATTTGTCTTTAACAACTTGTTTTAAGACAGTTTGAGGGAAACGTAGTTGTGCAACAAGAGCTTTCCTTTTCTCGGATACTTTTGGAATTGACTGGAGCATCTGTTCCATTGTTGTATAGTTCTGCCACAATCCATAATAAATTATGTCAGATGTTTGTTTTTCCCTTTTTTGTACAATCTCTCCTTCCTTTTTACCAGATCTTCCTGCTTTTTCCTCAGTGCCTCCAGTGTTTGTCTTTCGATTTCTTTATATCTTTCTTAAAATTTTTCTCTTTTTTGTCTTCCTTGTGTTTTTGCAAAATTCAACAAGTGGTCTCTCTCATCTTAAGGTAATCCCTCAAGCCAGTCACATGTCTAATTGAAGGCAAATAAAATAAATGCTTCATTTATCAGCGTCGTTGCATTTGGTCGATTTCTAATCAGGAAATCCAACATACCGAAGGCTCTCTCTGGAAGTTTGTTGTGGGAAATAACTGATGATGTTTCTGTAATCCTTTCTGAATTTAATTCATAGAAGGGTCCTCCTGGTAGCTGCTCTTTCATTGCAGCATTTAGTATCTCGTAATCTAAAGGTGAATAAATTTTGTGCCACCTGCACAGCTATAACATCAATTTTTTCATCTTGTATACATAAACAATCATAAAAATTGTCTTTTACAATCAATTCTTCTTAAAATGGATATTTATCTGCATTAATAAAATCAAAAGCACACTGTCCTTGCTCTTTCAAAAAATCAAGCAACTCTTCATCATAATTATTCATATCCAAAACATGCTTATTCCTTTCAATAACTCGCCACAAAGGAGCGGTTATCAATTTAGAAATCAAACCAAGAACTTTACACTCAGCTATGACAACATCAGACTTGCACAACTGTAAAGTAGCTTTTTGCACAAAGTTGGTTGCACCATGGATATTGCCTAAAAAGTCTAATACATGGTTCTTATGAAAAAATGCAAATCTGCCATAAGGAAAATAACATTAAATTTATTACCTCTAAATGAAATGAGTTCCTCTCCTTTTTGTCTCTACAATAAGTACAAAAATCTGCATAACAACCATTTCTTTCATCAACACCTTTACCAAAACATTTGGCACAAAATCTTAAGAAAGTAATAACATGTCCATCTAGTTTTGAAATATTGACATCATCATTTTCTTCAAAGTCTAAAGAATAAAAATCTTTAAATGATTCTGAACTGTCTATTTTTTCACACATAGATTCAAAATTCTTAAGAACAGATGCTGAGGACTCTGCAAAGTTTACAAGCAAGTGTAGACCACAAAAAAATTGTTCACTCTACAACAAGCATCTCGCTGTTCAAAATCTAAATCATCCCACGAATTCAAAATCTGTGGCATAATTTATTTTCTATACTCTACTAACAAATCAGTAAAGGCAATGTTTGTTTTGGCTCTGTCGGACTTTGAAGGTTATACAATATTTTATCACAAATAGTGTTATCAATGTTCTCATTGCAAACCTCTGATATATCAGATAATATTCCTTTGAATGTATCTAAAGTAAGTATGAGATGATTTGTTACACATATCACTTAAGCCTAAACAATACACATTCTTGTCTTCATCTGATATCAAAAATGTCTTATATGTTTTGCCAAATTTGTTAGTTTCACCCGAGTACAAAGTTGTATTTTTTCCCCTTCAACTTTTGCCCTACCTGAGCACTACTCACAGCTACTTTTTTACTAACTATTGCATCTACAGTTTTGTGAGAGTGACAATTTTCTAAACTTTTACCCACTAATTTCAAGGAGGTGTTAATTACATCATTTACTTTACTTGTTGCCACATTAAGACTAGATAATTTTATTACTGCTTGTTTATATTCAGGAATATAGGAATTGCTTTAACAATCGAACACAATAACACTTTCATTATCATGTAATAACGTCTCAAGGTATTGATAACTTGTCTCCAACTGATGTAATTCTGTTGAGAGTTTACTTACTGTTGACTCTCTTTCACACACTTGTTCATTCAACTTATTTATCTTCATTTTCAAGGTCTCATTTTCATTTTTTAAACTCTGATTTTCTTGCTTCATTGTTTGTAACTCTTTTACATAATTGACAGAAACTTTCTGTCAATCTAAAAGTTGCTTGCGCATCTTGATAACTTTGTTTTTTTCTCTTTGAAAATAAATTTTAGAAATTTTTTCTCACTGTTTTGAGTTTTTGGTTGTTAATCTTAACTTGCTGCTTTGACCTATGATTTTTTTTTTGGGGGGGGGGGTGTTCATGTTCTTTCCGTAGTAATTTCTTCAGTGTTTTCTGTTGTTGATCTCTCTGATCAGTTAACATTCTCTTTAGAGATGATATTTCAGCATCCTTTTTTTTGTTGCATTTTGTGAAGGTCTGCAGCTATAGATGTAGCCAAAGTAGTATCAGAGGATTTATTTCTGTTTGTACATGTAGAACTTTCATTCAGGGTTGGACATTTTAATGCTCTTGTAGAAAAGTTTCCTTTAAAAGGCCCCTCTTTTTCTGTGTATTTTTCTTCAAACGATGCAGATTTGTAACTAAATTTCTCATATTAATGCGAATGGACACTATTTGCTGGAACCAGTTGCACACTTTTTGTTCTCAAATGCCTTTTGATTTTGCATAATCAAAAAAATCTAACTCCAGTTTATTTGTTAAAAGTATGTCTAATTCAGAGAGGTCTTTGATATCTAAAAGTGGTAAAATTTTCTCAAAAGTTGTTATACTCATAATGGTTCAATTTACATGAATGCATAAGCATATTGCCTCTCTAGATCGTTGAGAGTTTCCCTGTTGTTAGTAGATTCTCGCATCTCTTTAATAAATTCCAGTTTAGCCTCTATGTGCATGTATATTCCTACTACGTTTGGTCGGTTAAATGACATGGATATAAAATAATTTTCAATGATATTGAGGATATGCCTAGCTTTTTCATCTCTGCCAAGGGCGAGTCGTCTAAGCAGAACTGGCATATTCTTTTCATTCATGTTATATTCATCAAAATCGCATAATGATATCACCCTTTGCATAAAACTTACTACTCGAATTTCTACAGCTCCATCTGTTTCTCTGCAATTCAAAAAACTGCCGAGAGAATTCGAACTTGGCATATTGATATTCCCGAAGATTCTCCGTCTTGAAGCCATTATGATCTGTTGATGCTTTGTGGTGAAATACAAGAATTTGAACCTTATTAATACGTTAATACGATAAACTTCATAAAAGATGCATTAAAATATCAATAAACTGACCGTAATCCACGTGTCGACGTTAGCTACGCAAAACCACAACAACACTCTAAAAAAAGTTTTACTTAGTAATAATTTTTTACTTACAATCATAATGATAAGTATAAAGTTATTACTTAACGTTTATTTACAAATTTAAAACATTTACTTAAATCAATGTCAATTACTAAATCAAAATATTTTATTTACATTTACTTAATGTGTAGAAATGTTATACTAAGTAATTCCGTTTTTCATGATATTTTTATGAAAAGGAAAAATCGTTTACTTAAAGCATAAACTGATTTACTAAAAGTTAAGAGAGAGAGAGAGAGAGAGAGAGAGAGAGAGAGAGAGAGAGAGAGAGAGAGAGAGAGAGAGAGAGAGAGAGAGAGCTGATACAGTTTGCACACACACACAAAAAAATGAGAAAAAAGGAACGATCTTTTCAGAAATGAAATATGAATGCTTTGAGAACATGTCTCATCAGAATTTATAAAGTCACTGCGATAAAAATACGGTGAGGCCTAGAACTCTTTCTTAAAAAAAATCATTCAGTTGTGCATTTTTCAGATTATAAAAAAAAATTAAGGATAAATTTCTAGGAATGAAATACATTGTTTTAAATTTTGAATTTCTGAGTTGGTTAGAAACATTTCTTTCCGTTTACCGATTTGTGCATGCCAATGGCGCGACTAATCTAGATACGAATTAGTTTTTTTTTTCTCCGCCGCAACCACACTTCCGTTTAGCGCCAAAAGATGAAAGATGGAAACTTTTGAAGACTTCAATACAATGATGCAAAGAAAGTTATGGAATGGTTGAAGGAAATGGGTGTACCGGAGGAATTACAAGTTCTGATTGCAGGTATATTAATAACATGGAAACATATGAATAACATATATTCAAATATAACAATATAACAAATATTGATATATTTATAACATGGGAACATTAAATTTAATACTCTGTACGTATAGATAACTTTAATAAATTTGTCAGTGTATTATGCAACCAAAGTAAGGTATATATCAATCATGATAGAAATAGGATATGGTACAATATTAGATCTTCTGATAAAAATACAGAATGGTGTTACCCCCCCCCCCCCCCACACCCACCCATACACATTTTAAGATTTTTTTTTGGGGGGGGGGTTGAGGTGGATGGGGGCCAAAACAAATTCAAGAAAAACATGTGTATAAATTACATGAATCGAAATATGGATTTCAGTTTGTACACAGATGTATGAGACAAAAGGTAATGTGCTGATAGACAGGGCCGAAATGCACATATGTTCAGGAAGTTATTTCTATCCAAAAAAATCTGAATTGGAGGATGGAGGGACTCACAGGCACCTGAAGTATGGATAATGTTTTCAGGGAGCACCACTCATACTTCATGTTCCTGTGGAATTATTTACACTGAAAGCTTCAAATCTTAATAGAAAAAGATGACCACTAAGTATTGCCTCTGGTCATATACACACTGCAATAACTTTTTAACCTAGTTCCCTAGCAATTTGTGCTTTAACATGACAAATGCTATTTTAAAAGTACTCTTGATAGTTTGGACACCGTACCTTACCAAATAGTTACTTAAAACTGGCAAAATACCGTTTCATTTAAAACTGGTACTAATAAATGTATTTTACAATTTTTGGAATATTTTATTACATTCAAAGTAATTTACAAAGCGTTTAAGACTCGCAAAATTGAATCCTCCTCACGTTGCAAGGGAGGGCTAATTAACGAAATATATGCATTGTAAGGTACTTGTTTTCAACTGCCCCTCAAATAAAATCAAGAATATTTTTTCAAAAAATTAAGAATACATTACAGTAACCATGTTTTAATTTTGCCAATAAAAATGATAACAAATGTAAATACCCTGGTATTAAAAAGACAAAAGTGTGATGTACATCTCTATCCGTTTTCTGATGTTTCGTTGTTTGGTGCAACCAAACTTTGTCAACAAAATGGGTTCTGGCATTGCCAGGCTGGCAACTGCGTGAAGTAGTCAGCAGTTTTGTTAAAAAATGAACTCATTCATCAAGGTATATATAGTAACGTGTATTGAAAAGCTACTATATTGATTCAAAATACAGGCATAGTATCGTACTGTTTCAGCCTTAACCATATTCAACCCTACTTGTTTCATGAGTTGATATATACCTTACCTTATTTTAAATGTGACAGTTGAATATTTTTTTTATTTAAGGTATTTTATTTATTTCTTAATAGAATGAAACAGATGAAAGGACTTTCCTTGACTTGAATGAAGTCAATCTCAAAGATTTTTCAAGTTCCTTCAAAGTTCCGAAGGAAGTACCGAGATGTTTGGAAGAGCTGGTAAAATTACTTCAATAATTTGTAAATTTGGACTTCCAAATCATTTTGATTGACATAATCATCATACTTGCAATATTGACACTAACATTTAACTGAATTAATACATATTATTTACCGTACTTGAATGTACTTGTATGTCATTTTGATGCATTTTTGGCATTAATGAAAAATCCTTTTTTATTCAAGTATGAAAGGCATGGAAAACTTTGGCAAAAACAATTTTATGTTCAATACAATTTTATGTTCAACCCATGTTTAATGCAATTTATTTGGCAACACAGGAAATTGTGTACACTCTACTTGATTTTTATGTTTATATTTAGCTTTTAATCCATTGTAATATTATGAAAAACTTTTAAAATTAAAATTAGTAACTTAATATTAAATATTAGCTTTAAAATTTGTATGTACATGTATATCAAAGATACCGAGTGGCATTGTTTCACCTGCCAATAATATGTGGTTACTCCAAAACAACAGGAAAGTTAACGCCTGGGAATTTTCTAATCCATGTTTTTCAAGGTAATGTACTAAATGTTTTGGAATTTGAAAATGTGAAATTTCATTCAAGGCAGAATCGTGTATTTTTTAATTGATAGAAAAATCTTGTTATATCGTTGAACCTGGCTTGGGGTAGTTTACACTTTTATGTATATATACATGTATATAAAACTGCATATTACAACTTTGATAGATATTGAAATCATTCCTTAAGTACATGTATATATGTAAATTCAAAATTATTCTTGATCACTTTTTAGTGTTCTGAAACATGGACTGATGTTGCCCAGGCCCACAAAACAGCATGTCCCAGTGGTGTATGAATTCTTCACAACACAATCGGAGACAAGACATCATCCTTGGTAATGGAAAGAGACAATGTTCCTCTAAAATGCACGAGAGCAGAAGAAGCAATTTTGGCAATGACGAGATTTTACCATTTGGGGATTTTGCCTTACCCAGCCCAGGTAACTGGACCGCTTCTACTTCTACAAGTGTTTTTACTACATGACAGAATACACAGTGCAGACTCAAATCCTCTAAATAAAGCTAAACAGGAGTTTGAGACCTAGATCTGGACATTTGAGACTATTTCATCTTATCTGAAGAATATTCTATTTTCAGCAGTGATGTATGACCTGAATAATTTTGTTTCAAACCTTTGCACTAAAATTTGTCGATTTTATATGATTTAACATTTTGTGATTATTTATTTATTTTTTTTATTTTGAGACGAGGAAGGGGGGGGGGGGAGAGAGAGAGAGAGAGGGGTGCGGAAACAGGCTTTAAAGATTCATTTGACTCGCAGTATATTTTTATACATTTTGTTTTGTTTATATTATAAAGTATTTTGAGTATGAGTATGAGTTTTGTTTTTTCATTTCTTATTATTACTGTTTTAGGATTGTATTTCTGTACATGGTTAACTGTTTTGTTATTTGGGTTTTTTTCTGAAGGGGGGAAGGGTGTACCAGGGTTAAGAGGTTCATTTTGAATATTATCCATTGGGTCTATTTTCAGTATGTACCTTTTTAACTCACCTAAGCTGAAAGCTTAAGTGAGCTTTTCTGATCAAATTTTGTCTGTCGTCCGTCTGTCTGTCTGTCCGTCTGTCTGTCCGTCTGTAAACTTTTCACATTTTCAACATCTTCTCCAGAACCACTGGGCCAATTTCAACCAAACTTGGCACAAAGCACACCCTTGGGCAAAGGGGATTCCTTTTACAAGAGGAGATAATTAGGAATTATTGAAAACAAATTGAGAAACTTTCAAAAATCTTCTTCTCAAGAACCAATCAGCCAGGAAAGCTGAAATTTATATGGAAGCATCCTCAATAGTGTCAATTCAAAGTTGTGAAAATCATGACCCTCGGAGGTAGGATGGGGCCACAATGGGGGGGTCAAATTTTTACATAGGAATATAAAGAGTAAATCTTTAATAATCTTCTTCTCAGAAACCAATTGTCCAAAAAAGCTGAAACTTATGTGGAAGCATCCTCGGTAGTGTAGATTCAAACACAGGATGAAGCTCTGCCATTCAGTCAACTGAATGTTGACTGAAATGTCTGGAAAAGTGACTGAATGACACAGCTATGCCATTCAGTCACCTTTCAGGTACCGTTCAGTTACATTTCAGTTGACTGAATGGCAGAGATTCATCCTGTGAAAGTTGTGAAAATCATGAACCCCGGAGGTAGAGTGGGGCCACAATGGGGGGGGGGGGGGTCAAATTTTTACATAGGAATATATAGAGTAAATCTTTAAAAATCTTCTCAGAATCCAATCGGCCAGGAAAGCTGAAATTAATGTGGAAGCATCCTCATGTAGTGTCGATTCAAAGTTGTGAAAATTATCAACCTCGGAAGTAGGGTGGGGCCACAATGGGGGGTCGAATTTTTAACATAGGAATATAAAGAGTAAATCTTTGAAAATCTTCTCAGAAACCAATCAGCCAGGAAAGCTGAAATTTATATGGAAGCATCCTCAGGTAATGTAGATTCAAAGTTGTGAAAATCGTGACCCCCGCAGATGGGGTGGGGCCACAATTGGCAAGGGGGAGGCGAAATTTTAAATAGGAATATATTGAGTAAATCTTTAAAAATCTCCATCTCAGAAACCAATTGGCTAAGAAAGCTGAAATTTAAATGGAAGCATCCTCAGGTAATGTAGATTCAAAGTTGTGAAAATCGTGACCCCCGCAGATGGGGTGGGGCCACAATTGGCAGGGGGGAGGCGAAATTTTAAATAGGAATATATTGAGTAAATCTTTAAAAATCTCCATCTCAGAAACCAATTGGCTAAGAAAGCTGAAACTTATGTGGAAGCATCCTCAGGTAGTGTAGATTCAAAGCGAAAATCATGACCGCCTGATGGTAGGGTGGGGCCACGATTGAGGGGGGGGGGGGTCGAATATTTACATAGGAATATATAGAGAAAATTCTTTAAAAATCTTCCTCTCAGAAACCAATAGGCCAGGAAAGCTGACATTTTTGTGGAAGCATCTTGATGTAGAAAGCTGAAACTTATGTGAAAGCATCCTTAGGTAGTGTAGATTGAAAATTGTGAAAATCATGACCCCTGTGGGTAGGGTGGGGCCATATTGGGGGGTCAAATTTTTACATATGCATATATAGAGTAAATCTTTAAAAATATTCTTCTCAGAAACCAATCAGCCAGGAAAGCTGAAATTTATGTGGTAGCTTCCTCAGGTAGTGTAGATTCAAAGTTGTGAAAATCATGACTCATGGGGTTGGGGGGGGGGGGCGGGGGACAATAGGGGGGGGGGGTCGAATTTTTACATAGGAATATATAGATTAAATTTTAAAAATCTTTTTCTCAGAAACCAATCAGCCAGGAAAGCTGAAACTTGTGTGAAAACATCCTCTGGTAGTGTCGATTCAAAGTTGTGAAATTATTGACCCCCGGTGGTAGGGTCAGGCCACAATAGGGGGTCGATTTTTTACATAGGAATATAAAGAGTAAATCTTTAAAAATCTTCTTCTCAGAAACCAATCAGCCAGGAAAGCTGAAATTTATATGGAAGCATCCTCAGGTAGTGTAGATTGAAAATTGTGAAAATCATGACCCCCGGAGGTAGGGTGGGGCCCCAATTCAAATTTTTACATAGGGATATATATAGAGTAAATTTTAAAAATCTTCATCTCAGAAACCAATCAGCCAGGAAACTCAAATTCAAATTCAAATTCAAAGTTGTGAAAATCATGACACATGGGGGTAGGGTGGGGCCACAATGGGGGGGGGGGACAAATTTTTACATAGGAATATATAGAGAAAAATCTTTAAAAATCTTCTTCTAAAAAACCAATTGCCTAGAAAATCTGTAACTTTAGTGAAAGCAACTTCAGATAGTGTATACATTCAAATTCGTTAAAATCAAAATCTTGAAGATTAGGGTGGTGCCACATTGGGGATCCAATGGTACAAAGGAAAACATTTTTATTATTCACAAAAAATGAAATGTTATCATATATGGTTTTACTTATATGCAAGCATTTTGACATATTGCTGAATCTTAAAAATTGTTTAGACTCTGGCCCCTGTACGAATTTTGGGCCTCACAAGGAATTCAGAGTTTGATGTAGGTTTATATCATATATATAAACAATTGTTTAGGATCTTTTTTAGAACTGCAATGCTCAACAGGTGATATGACTATAAAATCATCATGTTAGAAAAGGGACTTGATTATAAACATAAGAATATCCAGGGGGAAAATGGATTGTTATTTATACAGGATCTACATGTATTATACCACATTTTCCAGATATTTTGTATCATAACTCAATTAAGCTGATTGTATCATGCCTTTTGTTGCTCAGGTAAGCGACGTGGCCCATGGGCCTCTTGTTTTATGTTATTTTGAAATTTCTTTTTAATTTTTTTTTTTTTATGATTATATTTCTGTACATGGTTGACTGTTTACAATGTACATATAGTTGTAAGTCATTACATATTTTGCCATGCACATCCTGCCAAATGTTTTTGAAATGCATTGTTTAGGTATGCTTTACAGCTAATATTTTTGTTATTGTGAGGAAGACTAGAGAGTCCGGAAATTTTCTTTTCTGTGCATACAAAAAAGTGAAAGACGTTTTTTTCTAGCCATAAAGTTTTATTTAGTAAAGTTTTTGGTATATTTTTGCTCTTATTACGAACGGATTTTCTATATAGCTTCATTATAAGAACTTTATTTTCTTGGAAGTTAAATGCAATGCTTATATGTTAACCAGCTCTCTGTTAATATCAAATAGCCTGAAGTTATAATGTTTTCTCAAGTGCTCATTTATTGTAAATTCAAGCTAGTCTTGTAAATCTTGTTAACATAATATTTTGCTAGTCGGATTATGTATATATGTGTTATGGTAAAACATAGTTAATGATTTACACTGTTGTCTGAGTTTTCTTGTTTTTTTAAATAATTTTTATTTTCGCTGTAATCGATAACATGTGCAAGGAATCAGATTTGTTAACATTGAATTTTTATTCACAAAACAATGTGATTTCATCAACAAGTAATTAAATTACTTGCAACAAACTGCATTGGTACAAAATAAGTAAATAATTTAAATAAGTATTGTTATTACTTAAATATAGAATAAGAATTTGATTACTTAAAATGAGAAATATATTGATTAATTAAATAAATAACAGTAAATAGTAAAAGAAATATTAAGTAATCAGTTGAAATGAGTAATATATTTGACTACTACAAGTATTTAAATTACTTATGACAACCCATATTAGATAAGTATTTTAATTACTTATTTTAAAAATGATTTTGATTACTTAAAATAAGTATTAAATTGAGTAAATAAATAACCAGTCTGTATATACATTTAAGTAATTGCAGAAATGATTACATGTAGTTAAAGAATTCATAAGTAATTGTATTAGTGGTATTTACTAGTTACGATTCCAATTACTAAACAAGATTGCCTTTTACTTGCTATTCTGACTTATTGTATTACTTAATATTTATATTTTTTCTTAATTCAAATTATTTTAAATATTAATAGTAAAACTTTTTTTGAGTGAAAGGGCACGTAACTCCGGACGATAGAAATATAGGACACTTTTAATTGCCTTGCATTTCATTAATACGCAGTTGTTAATTTTTTAAGAAAAATAATTTCCATAAAAACATTTGTAATAATAAAAAAAACATAACATTTTACTGTATATTCGTTATTTATCTTTTTACGATTATTTCGAAATTTTCGGGAGAAATTTTTTCCCGCTAAAAGTCAGACATCAACGATTTCTCCTTGATATACAAATGCGCCAATATGTTGTGTATCTATTTAGAAAAAATTGGAACTACTTTCGCAATTGCCACAGTGTACAAGGGCGGGCGTAATCCGAGACCACTCGATAGTAAAAATACAACGCCATTTTGAAACAAATTTAAGTCAAAAATTGAGAGTTATCATTCTTTGATCTTCCATACCTACCTACGGCCTGAACCCCTAAACCAGGGGTCATGAATTTCACAATTTAGGTAAAGGAATTCGTGGACATCATAACCATGCATTCAGTTTTTTTACCACATGTGTGGGAGTAAAGAAGAAGATTTTCTAAGATGATTTAATAAATTTTCATTATATGGCTATATTGACCCCGTCATAGGGCCTGAACCCCTGACCCAAGGGTTACGAATTCCAAAATTTAAGTAGAAGACTTCAAGGACATCATAACCATGTATTTAGTTTTTGACAAATATATATGGGAGTAGAGAAGAAGATTTTCTAATATTTAATACATTTTTACTATATGGTCATATTGGCCCCACCCTACGGCATGCACCCCTGACCCAGGGGCCATGAATTTCACAATTTTGGTAGAGGGTTTCATGGACATCATAACCATGCATTCAGTTTTTTCCTCACATGTGTGGGAGTAGAGAAGATTTTCAAACATTATATGCATTTACACTATATGGCCATATAACCCCCCCCCCCCTCAGGGCCTGAACCTATGACCCAGGGTCCATGAATTTCACATTTTAGGTAGAGAAAATCATGGACATTATAACTATGCATTCAGTTTTTCCCCACATGTGTGGGATTGAAGAAGATTTTCTAAGATTTAATAAATTTTCCCTATATGGTTATATTGGTCACGCCTTAGGGCCTGAACCCCTGACCCAGGGGTCATGAATTTCATAATTTAGGTAGAAGACTTCATGGACATCATAACCATGTAATTAGTTTTTAACAAATATATATGGGAGTAGAGAAGAAGATTTTCTAAGATTTCAAACATTTTTACTATATGGCCATAATGGCCCCACCCTACGGCCTGAACCCCTGACACAGGGGCCATGAATTTCACAGTTTTGGTAGAGAGCTTCATGGACATCATTACCATATATTCAGTTTTTCCTCACATGTGTGGGGGTAGAGAAGAAGATTATTGAAAATTTCGCGCTATTTTTTTGTATATTTGGTCCCGCTCGCGGCGTCCCGGGGGTGGTAGAGCCATGAATTTCACAATTTAGGATCCTCTAACCATAGAGATTGGCCTTGTAGTTGTCAAGAAGAAGACGGACGAAGACCAATTGCATTAGGTCACCTGAGTGATTAAGGTGACCTAAAAGTTTTCGTTGAATTTTATCGACGGTTACTTTTCTTTTATAATCACAAAAAGTGATAATTTTTATTATAATTTTTTTTATTATTTGCATATTTATTTTAATGAATATTTTTCTTTTTGCCCCTTTTCCAAGATTTATTTTTCCTGGCTTACACAATTTGGCACATAAATAAAATGCATGTCAATATTAAAGAGTGACTATATATCCCACCCCCGCGCGCGAATACACTCTGTACTACAGAGTCGAGAACGATCCATGCTGAAGAATCTTTTTGTAAAGATTTTCATCTCTTTACGTAATTGCTAAATAGGTCTTCCGATTCCCGATTTTGAGCAATCACTACATGTTTGTATACCTTTTTAAAATATCATAAAATTAAGATGTTTTAATCTCAGCCGTTCTCACTATTTTTATCCAAAAAATCAAACTCTTTTGTTTTCCGGTGTCTTTTTCCGGTTGTTTACATGATTATCTGTTTATTCCGAGGTTACAAGGCATATACACAGGATGGCCAATTTCACACCTTAAATGCCGCTGTCACCCTCTCTACTGTATAGTCTAAACATTTTCTGTTAGTTCTGAGGTTTTTCTTGATCCAGACAAACAAACAAAAATTGTTCTGCACACGTACATGTTCACTAAGAAGGAGACAGTACTCCGTCCATCATACACATTACTTTTTAGTGTGGATTCCAATTTAAAAAAAGACAATCTTTGATTGATTAAGGAACATTAATTAAATTGTGTGTACTTGTTTCGAAATTAGAAATAGAACCAAACGTGTACATATAGCCGCTGGTTATATTATCGCATAGTGGTAGTTTTTAACATGTACATGTATAAAGTATCTGTACATGAGAGAGAGAGAGAGAGAGAGAGAGAGAGAGAGAGAGAGAGAGAGAGTAGTTCGTGTTCCAAGTACAATGTATTAATTTTGGAAGTTGAGAGAGAGAGAGAGAGAGAGAGAGAGAGAGAGAGAGAGCGTCTGATGGCGGGTCAAAACGCCATTCTTTTACGTAATATAAGTTTATTATTATTCATCGCGCATAGGGAACTCAGTGAAAAATTGTGTCAAGAACTGAATATATATTATACATGATAACGCCTATTGTAATATGTATTTTGAATTTGTACATAAAAATACATTGGTAACATATTAAACGGTATAATTAAAATTAAAGGAAGAAATAAAAGGTCCAAAATCAAGAAAGGTTGTATTAGAAAGCTGTTTTCTTAAAATATCTTTAATTTTTGGATCTATTTTTTGCTTTAAAATGTTTATAGAAATAAGATAATTAAAATGCCATAAACGCTATAAACTATTAAATATGAGAGAGAGAGAGAGAGAGAGAGAGAGAGAGAGAGAGAGAGAGAGAGAGAGAGAGAGAACAGAGAGAGAAACAGAGAGAGAAACAGAGAGAGAGAGAGAGATACTATAACACTTATGAACTTTATTGAGTTGGTCCTTTGTAGTCGTAGTGTTGGAACTGGCGGTAATGGTGTAATGGGACTTTATCTTGCTAATGCCATTCAGACTCGTAAACTCAAATGTTAGGACTGAATAATCTTTGAGAGAGAAAGGAAGAGGCTATAACAGTTTGACTATATTGAGTGTTTGTCCTTTGTACATGTAACTGTACAAAAGTTTACAATGCAATCTGTGTAGGAACTGGCAGTTTTGATTTTGTAATGGAATTTCATCGTGCTAATGCCTTAAGTTTCTGACTAAGAACTTCAATTTAGGACGATAATCCATGAGAGAGAGAGACAGAGAGAGAGAGAGAAAATAATCAGAAATCAATTGGGTTAAAATTATATATTAATCCGCTTTTTTGTTGTTGGGGGGGGGGGGGGGGTGGGTGTTGCCTTCCTGACTTGGGATAAAATATATGAAGGACAAAACACATTTGAAGTATTTAACAGTAGACATACTATTGTCGTTCGTGATTTTAATTTAGTTATTAATCCAGATACAGATTACACAAATTATTTACACATTAATAACCCAAAAGCACGCGAGAGGGTACTGAAAATGGTTTCTACTAATAATCTATTAGATGTATTTAGAGAAATAAATCCTGACAAGCTTAGATATACCTGGAGGAAACCAAACCCTTTTAAATAAGCACGCTTAGATTTTTTTCTGATATCACAATCTCTTCTAAGTATGGTCTCGAAGAGTGCGATATTTTAACAAGTTACAGATCTGATCATTCTCCAGTAATGCTAAATATGAAATTTAATGAATTCAAACATGGTAAAGGTCTTTGGAAATTTAATAACTCTTTACTACATGACATTGAATGTATAGAAGCAATTAAACAAATAGTTTCTAATATAAAGCTTATTACTCCATGAATATAATCTTATGAACTTTTAGTAGATACAATTGTGGATAAGCTTAACTATGCAGAAATGATATCATTAGCGGGTGAAATTACCCACAGAGATGCAGCTTCTGTTTTAACAAATATGTCAAATAATAAAAGTCCAGGAAGCGATTTTTTTTTCACTTGTTTTTTGTTAAACATTTAGGGCATTCTGTTGTAAGATTTTTCAATTTTGGATTTAAAAAGTGGGCATTATCTATAACACAAAAACATGGAATTATAACATGCATACCAAAAGAAGGTAAAAGTAAATTTTATATGAAGAATTGGCTACCAATAACAGTATTAAACGTAGTTTATAGAATAGGATCTGGCTGTATAGCAGAGAATAAACAATAAATTAGAGATAATTATTTGTACTGATCAGACAGTTTTTCTTCCAGGGATATACATAATGATTAGGAGAAAATACTAGGTAAATATTTGACTTAAAGCTGAACACCGGTCGTAAAAATGAACTGTCCGCCATATTTCTCTCTCATCACCGCTATCCCTAAAACCACTATATAAGCCACAGACCTCTTAACAGTTTGAAGTATTTCGCTGTAGAGGTCTCACCTGTGTAGACCTACATCTTTCCTCGCCGTGTTACTCGGTCGCGATGAATTTATCATATCTTACGCACTTTTTCAAGCCAGTAGAATACTAACATAAAAAAAAACAGGTCAATGCATTACTTGCGAACAGAATATGCACATAAAACAAGACATAAATGCATAAAATCCAAAGACCACGAAAGGAATACTAGAGGTCAGCCACGAGTTTCAGGTGTGAAAGAAATCGAAGGGTTTATATACCTGTGTAACGGTGCCTATTTACGAGCGGTGTTCAGCTTTAATTATGTAGAAGAAAATGATATCCCAGGTCTTTTGTTGTTAGTGGACTTTGAAAAAGCCTTTGACACTATTTCATGGAAATTCATAGACAAAGCTCTCTCATTTTTTGAATTTTGCCCCATTAATCAAAACATGGATATCAGTCTTTCGAAATAATACATTATCTGCAGTAATACATGCTGGATGTCTGTCAATTTTTTTCAAACTTGAACGTGGATGTCGTCAAGTCCCCATATCTATTCCTTTATTTGTGCGGAAGTTCTCTCAATAAAAATTAAAAATAATAAAAACATAAAAGGCATCAAGATAAACTAATCTCTAAAAGACTGAATATCTTATCTCTCAATATGCTGATGATACTGTTGTAATCTTAGACGGCTCGGAAAATTCAGTAATTGAAGCAATTAAAGAGTTAAACATGTTTTCTGCATTATCGGGTTTCAAGATTAATCTTTCAATTACTCAAGCAACATGGATTAGTATTAAAAAGATCTGGGCGTACACTTTGATGTAGACTTAACAAATATCCTAAAAATGAATTATAACTCCTCTAGGAAAAATTACACTTAATAAATTTCTATTAATCTCACAATTAAATCCTCTTTTTATCTCATTATCTACTCCTTCAAGTAATATTTTTAACAACTAAAAGAAATACTTTTTAACTTTCTCTGAAATTCCAAGGTTGATAAAATAAAAAAAAACCAAATAATACAAGACTATGAAATGGGAGGGGGGCTGAAAATGGTTGATATAGATAATTTAATTAAAGGACTGAAATCCTCATGGATCAAAGGAATTGTAAATGGTAGCAAGGCAAAATGGATACAACTATTAGAACGCCGGCCATATATCTATAGAAAACACTATTTAAAGGTATATGTGGCGTATTTTTAGTGAATAACAATAATAATATCTGATTATTTGCTTCAATACATTAGTTAAAGATAGGACTTTCACATAAATTACGCTGTCTAAGTCAATTGCATAACAAAGATACGAGACATGAAAAAAACATATTTTATTTTTTTACGTGCCGTTAAAAAATACAAAAGATTTGAATAACCCCGCCTTAAATGGGTCACGTGACATCCATCTCGGTCTATCTCAACAACAATGGCGACAACGAGAAAGAGGGATAGACCATTAAGTTCGACAGATTTGGCAAGGAAATAAAAAAGAGACAGACTGACAAGGATAGGAACAAAGGGAATATCGTCATCGCAGACTATGTAGATTAATCGAATAAGAATTAAAGCCGAATTGAACTTAAGTTTCCATCATGAAGTTGTAGGGGTTTTGCTAGTCAGGTTCGTGCTCCATGTGTTCTGTGTCTTTACTTTTGTAGTTATAAACCACAGGTGGATTTTCGTTTAGATGATTTTTTTTAATAAAGAATAAATGAAGACTCTCATTACATGCATCCCTAAGGGAGAGGGGTATTTACTCTGTTTACCATGTCGATGACGCTAAAATCGTTTTTCACTTTTATTACACATAATTAACAATTTATATTGTTCTACATAAATGAATATCGGAATAATAATGCTTCCAGTATCCTCCGATATAAGAATTATCTCATTTAAGACATGAAAAACGTGACTCTAAGTTGTAAACAAACTGTTCTTCCATCGTGTTTTCAATGCTAGGTTTTCCCGCACTCATGCGCAGTGGCGTTTTTAAAGGCGGATCACATTAATATTCATCAGACATGTTGCAAAGTTTAAAGACAAATAACTAAAGACAGAACATGTTTTATGTGCCTAGATTTGGTGAAACGTCTAATTATAAGAAGCATGATGTATATTTTTACTCAAACTCATGTCAAATATTTCACTCCAAATACGCCACATATATATACCTTTAAATGAAACCCTAACAATTCAAGAATTACTTTTAGATATTAGAACACATCTCACTACTTTAAAATACCTTGACACAAAAAGGGTAAATTTGAAAACTTAAACAAAAAATGGGGGAAATGGGTTTTTTTTAAAGTAACTAGTACATACCGGTATATTTTCTACTACATGTATATGTTTATTATTAGATTTTATCTTTGCAGCTGTGGATCTTGGACGGTTTAGCCACAATCGACTTTTACGTTTAACCATATTTACCTATAAATACAAAGTATATAATTATAAGATTAATAAAATAAAATCCCGCTATTGTAAGTAAAGTGTGAACGTTATCATTGGAAAATGGATGTGTAAACGTTATCAAGGTATTAATAATATAATAAAATAATGTCAACAATATCAAATTATAGATAAGAATTGACTAAATGAATTTATTTATTGCAAGAAGACCGATAATAATAAGTTTTGTTAAAAAATTGTTATTTGAGTTGTAAAACATGCATATACTGTGCACGTGTGAATTATACGACAGTGCAAGTGCGTTAACGTTACATCGGCATACATTTGGATAAATGCGAGGTGTTTTCAGAAATGACTGCAGTTTTGAAAGTTAATCAGTTTTAGCATTATACACATGTAGTGGGTCTAATGTAATTCCTAAGAGTGGTTTATTTAATTAGTATTTAGTCTATGGGTACAAAACAACTTTATCTTTCCTTGAACCGAGAGAAAATGGCCGACTGTGTATGTTTACGTCATCCCGGTGATGACGTAGACTAGCACCCTTTACCCCGTTCTTGAAAAAAAATCTTTCTATTAAAACAAAAAGAGCATCAATTTGTTCCATTTTATTTATCAACTTTTTTATATTAACCAAAGAATCCCATCAAAGGTATGACTATCTGCCCGCGATGCATGATGAACTCGTCCTACACTTTTCGCCATGACGTTAATTAGTCAAACCGCGTTCTTCTAGAAAGTTCTATTTCATTCTCGCTTCTATCTATCATAACTAAAATCGGGCATTCAAGAAACGAATTGCCTCATTTCATTCATTCAACATTTGTCAAATCTTACAGTAACTTCTATGTATAATATTTATAAGTTCCTTATAAATTTATTCATTGTTTACGTAATCATTCAATATACTCTCACTTACTTGGATCCGCCAAAGCGGGTCCACTATCTTGCTCTCATTTTTGCTTTTTCGAGCTTGTTTATCGAAAATAAAAGAAGGTTTTTAATTTATTGTACATTAATTACTTATCAGGTAAAATTCAACTATAGCTTACGGACTTCATATAACACTTTTTGAAATACCAAAGTTGTAAGCAGTTACTCTGGTGCTTGCATTTTAGTTTATTACCAAAAACTCTTTATTTATAAGTATAAATAAGCTGGTTAACATTTAGATGTTTTCTTTCTTCTTCTACCTCTCATTTTGAAAATCCTGATAGTTTTTACCATGTTTAATAGAAACCCCAGACAGGAACACATACCACATTTGTTGTTCTGTTTTAAATTACATTTCCATCTCCGGCTTCAGTCTCTTATTTGATATTAAGTAAATACTTTTTTATATCCCCGCTCCGAAGGAGAAGGGGCTATACTGTTTTACCATTGTGTGTCCGTCTGTCTGTCCTTCTGTCTGTCTGTCCATCACAAAAATTTCTGTCGCATTTTTCTCAGCAAATGTTTGAAATTTTTACACAATAATTCTTCGGGCATGCCATATGGTGGGATATATTTTTGTATCAATCGAACGTCAACTTCCTGTTAAATGACTACTTTGTTTAATTTTAGCCTAAATTTTCAAACAAATTTTTGTCAAAGATTTCTCAGCAGTTATGTATCGCATGTGCTTGAAATATCATCACACTGTTTGTTTAGGTATACCATATGGTGGGATATATTTTTGTACCAATCGGACGTCAACTTCCTGTTAAATGACGACTTTGTTTATTTTTAGCCTTCTCAGCAAAAAATTTATCGAAGATGCTTGAAATTGTAACACAATATTTGTGTAGGCATGCCATATGTTGGGGTCTATTTTTTTGCCAATCGGATATCAGCTACCTGTTAAATGTCAACTTTGCTTATTTTGCATATACACATCAGAGCGGGGGTATTTCTAGTGAGCGTTGGCTCACAGATATATTGTTTTACATATTTCTACAAATCGTTCTTAGTTCTATATCAAGTATAGCAATGTTCTTTCATTTCAGGTGCACCCTTTCATCTCTTCATACCCTTTACCTATCTGATTTCTCTTCTTTTCAATGAATTTTGTGCAAAATATTCATGATAAAGACGATTTAAATTTTTTTTCCTCAATTATCAAAACTATCTCATGATTATCATAATTGTGTTTTATATATATATATATATATATATATATATATATATATATATATAAAATTACGCAGTCATGTATAGTATAGTTTACATATTCAATATGTTAAAGCAGTTATATTCATATTCAATGAACATAGTCATATTATTTTGAAAGACATGATCACATATTAGTCTTGTTGATCAACTTCTGGTAATCCAAATATTTCATATTATGAATTATGGTACGATATAATACAAAAAAAAAAAAACCCGAGTGTTCCATTGCCGGTAACTGATTGCCCTTGAACATGATAATTTCTTAGGAGAAAAAATTGAAAGTTGTCCTTATGGCAACGTGAATTTCAGTTATATATATTCAGTTGTGTGCCCGATAGTGATGTTAGGATTAAGATATATTTCTATAAAATATTTTTTATCAAAATAATTTCAAATAGCAGCATCACGTGAACTTGCAACATTTGAAAAAAAAAATTGATAAATTGATAATTTATTTAGTTATTGATATTATTATAATGGCGTTATAATTGATAACCTACGTGAATAAATCAAACTTTCACCGAATTTATGGCATTTAATTACGTAGATGTTGATAAAGTTTTCTTAATAAGCTTCCTTGGCTGTTAATTAAAAATGCTTCCTGTATTGTTTACGCCCAGATTCCACTGCCGAGAAGTGTTTACTGTTTAATGAAGTTCAGGCCAATTTCCCAACATTTCATGCAGGTTGGACACGATTCTCGTTTTGTAGGTGGGAATGTATTGGAATTGTTGGTATTTCCGACGCGTGACGACCATGATTTACTCCTCCAGTATTTCATGTATATAAATCATTCGCTAAAAAATTAATTTAATTGCAGGAAAACGAATTGAAAATAGCATGAGTTCATAGCACACTTAAATCATCGCGTGGTTTGACATTTCATTTACATCCTTCTTTATATCCTGCAGAATCATTAATTAAGTCCAGACACAAGAGTGTTAGGATATCTATACATCACTTCATGTGAATAAATATTGAATTAGGATTGTGTACAAAACGTTTGAAAACATGAGTAAAAAATCAAGCATCATTCAATACAATGTATTAGATAGTGTTTAAAAATTAACAGGCTAATGAATATTATGATAAGGCGATCCAAACTTAACCCTACGTTTAACGTCACTTCCAAATACCAAACCTACGAGGAAGGGCGATAAAATTAAAACAAATAACATTTTAAAACATGATTTGTATCCATTTACAGTACTTCAAATACAGTGAGTATTCAAGCTACATTTAGGCTACCTCTTTAAACAAACTCCTATTTCAATTTGATCCTTTCCAGTTTGATTTTTTTAATAAAATCAAACTGGAAAAGATCAAATTGAAATAGGAGTTTGTTTTTTCCAAAACATACGTGCGCAGGTTACGTTAAACATAGAAATAACTTTGGACAGCCTAATATTCATTTCTACAGTTCATACATACTCTGGTAAGAGTGATAAAATTGATCTTAATTCTTTAAAAATGCTTTTGTGGATTCTGTGACACTTTGGAGTTCTTCAGAGAATTATTTTCAGAACGTATAAAGTTCTGTTAGAAAGTTTGGTTCCTAGCATTTCGAGCATCACATTATGCACTTGAAGACTGCAAAGCATTGCAGCAGCTGACAGAACTGCCAGTTCGTGAAATACAGATTCATTTTGAAACACGCATTTACTACTAAAAGTTCTTCCAACATTCTTAGTCTTCAGTGTGACAGGAATTTAATTTCAAAACTTTGATAGTCCTTGTTAAGCAATGCCATATCCGAAAATATAGCAAAGAGAATTTCATCATCAGGTTCCTCTTTCCATTATTTAGAAATAACATTCTGAAGAAATGGCCAATATGATATTCATTGTCTTTTTGCTGATAAACATCAATATAAATTTACTGGAGTATTGACACTCGCTTTGAGTCCACTCCATAAAGGAAGAAAAAGAAAATTTTTGGATATCGTCGGTCCTATAACACACCAAGCAGTGCAGACAAATTATCATAGCGCATTTCTTCAGGAAATGTATCTCTTACAAAAAAATTTTGTTAGGTTGAATTTTTGAGAAATTCATTGTGATCCGCAGTCTGATTAAAACCACCCGTTCTCCTTACACTGGTCGGGGTCTCCTGACAAGTTTAAGGAGAAGGGGGTGGTTTTAATCACACTGTATGATCCTGTAATTTTGATTAATCCATATATTTCATAATTGTTTTATTTCATTAAATATTCAATTAAACTTGTTATTCCCCCCTTTTTTTGCTTTTAATATCAATAATTATTTTGACGTGAAATACATCTAATCCTGGCCATAAGACCACACACATGTAGAATACATCGGATGTTTGAAATGTTGCAAGTTTGTGTTATTTACAAGTACATGTACACTGTACAAAATGTTAAAAAAAAAATGATTTATTCTCAGAATTTAACAAAAGACAGACATAAATAAGATTTTGAATATGACAAGAATATTTGAAAAGTTGCAAGTTTGTTTTAATTACAAATACAAACATGTAATGTTAATCTTATCCTAACTGTTGTTTTTTATCTGCCATTTGTTCAGTATATGTAAATTGATTGCTTTTTGCATACACATTTCATCAGCGTATATTCTATTCTTTACAATATGATCTTTAATGCAGATTTCTTAGCTATAGATCAAAATTTAAAGCTAAAATTTGTGTCTTAGGGAAAGGAAGGGGCATAGTAGTTGTTCACTATTACTTCTTTCTTAACGGATGCATTGTATAACTAGAGTGTACATGTAATTAATGTTATTGTGAATTTCATACATAAGGCCACATCAATATAATTTCTTGTTTGTCGGACCCCGCACGCTCGTATTATAATAAAACTGTACAAATAGTATTATTATTAATTTCCCCCATCCATCAAATTCTGCACTGTTTTCTGTTCTATTTCCGCTCTTTTTTTCGTATCTTAAATAGTTTTCATTTATAAATCAGAAACAAGTAGAAAAAATGTAACCATCCGCTCAAATTTATTTATGTACTGCCTAAAATATTTGCCTACAAAAAAACAATAATTTTATTATTTAATCGCTAGCCTGCTGGTACTTTTTTCATTGGATGTCCGATGAACAAGAAATTATATTGGTGTGGCCTAAGTACTATGTTTTATGACAATTTCATGTGACTGTGTTGCATTCAAACCAAAACAAAACCTTAATAAATGTCTATATATTTGTTTATTTCTAAAATAATAAACTCATAGAAGATCAACATAGCTGCACAACATATGACAAGAGGAATAACTTCTGATATAACAGTGACAAGAGGGGTTTGTCAACAAATCTACTTTAAAAACTCTCTCCAAGACTTAATTTTCTGCACAGGTTCTTTACAACAGTCTTGTGTATAATATGATAAATCAATGAAATTTTCCCACACCCCTCCTGGAAAATTTTTTAATTTATTTGTAAAAAATTCAAATAGTCAAATTACAAAACAATTTAGACCCCAAAAATTATCCCTTGGAACCCCCCCCCCCCAACAATTACTCTAAAACGAGAACAATCATACATAGTATGAAATGCATTCTATGCCCAATGTAAAAAATCAACACATGATTTTATATGATATGTGTACTTCATGCATTCATTGGTTATTCAATATTCTCCCTGAAAATGAAGTTCAGACCCATCGGCTCTCACTAAGTCTCCTCCGCAGGCTCAGCGCTTTCCTTATTTAACATGGATGCTTCTTCCGGATTCTCACTGTCTTTAGATACCAACTGTCCTGTTTTAGGGTCAATTCTGTTCAAAAGTAGAGGACCAGAGATGGATATTGCTAGGGCTCCAATGGGAGCCGTGATTATGATAGAAAGCACTGCGGTAGTAAGTACACTGGTTCCCCACTCAATCATCTCAGCGTTACCCAGTTTAAGCGCAGCGTCCAAGGCTAGTCCACCAATGGCAGCCTGCAGAAACAAAAAAATAAATTTTGTTTTATATACTAGTACGCAACAATAAACAATTTATGCAAAAATATGGTAAACCAACTTTTATTCGCACACGAAAAAAATGTTGGTTTAGAGTATTGAGATTTCATCATAAAAAAAATTCTACAAAGTGTATAAAGTTAAACAAATTGTGTACTTCGAAGCAAAAAATAGAGTGTTTAAAAAAAATTGTTTGTCACGACTTGAAAACAGGTTATTTCCATATTTTGTGTGTACAGTAGCTTTTTGACCTAATAAATTGAAATCTTCATGAATTTTTTAACAAGTTGATTAACACATTAACACATGAATTATTTAGGGTCAGACAACTCTTCCCACAGAATTCCTTCTCCTGGGTTTGAACTGTATATAAACTTAACTTTCTGTGAATGTTGGTATCTGAGGGTACTGTCTACTTTTTGGCTGACATCTTTTAAAATATATCTTTATCTATTCTTTCTGCACAAAGTTTTTAAGGATCTTTCATTAGTTTCATACTTAAAAACTGAACAGAAAAAAGGAATGAGAGTTTTACCTGAACAGTTGCCTTGGGAAACCAGGCAAGAGCTACAAAGATTTGTTCTTTGATGGTGAGCCCTGACCCAAATACCACACAGAAAGACACAATGATTCTCACAAACAGCCCAATGGCCAGCACGGCTATACCCAGTCCTAAAACAAACAAAGTCAGAAAAATCAGTATCTTTTCACTGCACTTGTATATACAGTAAAACACGCTTATAACGAAGTGCCAGGGACAGGCGATTTTGCTTCATTATAAGCGCAACTCGTTATATCCGTCAAGTTTACAACATGTAATCATGTGATAAAGTCACAGGAAATGAAAATCACTTCGCTGTAAGCCTCAATTTATTATCAGCATGTTTGCTATAACCGTGTTTTACTATAATATTAAATGTTTCAAAAATTGATGTTTAAAGTTACTACCTCAATCATGACGCATAAATCAGAGAAAAAAACCCATGTAAATACCTAAGCTGTTTAAATCTTTGATGTTGTCAAAGTTTACTGCTGCCCCGATAAGTCCAAACAACAAGGGCTGGAACAACATCCACATAATGCCCACAACCTCAGCAATGGTGTCCTAAAACAGTCAATGAACAATGTCTGAATGTACAACAGAATTAAAAACAGGGAACAAATACTTTTCATTCACAAAAATACCTTACATAGCATATAAGATAATACAGTGTATTGAGTTTCATCGTTATTTGCTGAGCACACCAACTTGTGTGCATTTCGTTAATGAGAGGGTCTGTGTTTCAAATGTTCATGGAAGTAAGAAATTAGCATCAAATATGAAGTGGTAGAGCCTTTTCCACAAAATAATTACATATTCTTGAAATTTATTAAAATTAGAAGTAAATTGATGCTATTTAAACAAAGCACAGTAGGAAGTACTTTGTAACTATGCTTAAATCATTCAGTTTTGTGTGATAGATGGGGAACAGATATTCTTACTGGTTGTCCATCTTTTCTTTCCTTCCTCCAACTGAAAGCTGCAACAAAGGCCAAGGTCAAACATCCAAGGGGGCCCGCTCCAGGAAGATGGACCACATCACTCCCAAACGTAGCCATCATTCCCGCAGAAAATAACAGCAAGGAACGGTAAAACATCCTACTGGGCTGGACAAATTAAAAGAAAAACTCTTATCTTCAACATTGATTATGAATACCATAATATACTGTAAATATGGAAATGTTTGCATGGGGGAAATCTTTACAATGACTTTATTTCATAAAATTTATCATCAGGTGAAAAGTTTTGAAATGTATTGGTACTTTGAATGCCCAACGAATAACACAATTCATAAATTCTTCATTTTTCTGCGAAAATAACCCCAACATGAATTACTTGTTAAATGCAGATCCCTGATATTTCAATGTTGTAGAAATACATGTACCCACATTTACAGAATTTTAACATGGTAATGTCTTTAGACTATTATTCATTTTCAAGTTCCTGTGTCATGCATCATACAACAGTTTATCAATAGAGCACCCAGGCTATATCTCAATGACTCACCCCATTTTTGGAAGGAAAGTACCATAGGAACACACCAACCACACATCCAAAGGCCACACCCAGCAATGCCTCCAGGGGACCCTTCACAATGGTCAGGGCAAGATCTCCTAAAAAAAATAAGACGGGAAGAAATATGAATAATATGACTTTCACACAAAAATTAAATAATTAAAATAGAATATATAATATAATTCAATTTCATATTGGGAACATTGCTAACTCCTGAATTTTTTGCCACACTTTCCTGCAGAGTATCCCAACAGTTCTTAAATTCCCTTGGAAATGTTTATGAAATTTATATACAGTGTACAAATATTAAACAAAACTATTTATTACTGATGCTAGTCTATCCATTTTTCTGTTTCATGAAGGTTAATATACACAAACATGCACATAAATCAGATAGGAGGGAATATATTTATATTTTCTTCATATTTGCACTAAAATAAACTAGTCCTGTCGAGATAATTTACAAATTTCCTGAGACCCTAACTATAAACAATATAAAGTTTTGAGATACCAGTAGTTATGTATAAAAAATTATGCTTTGTGGCTAGATTTTGACCCTAACTGCAAACTATACACTCATTGCGACTTAATCCTGGCCTTAGCTGAGAACAATATATGTTCCCGAGATGTTTCTGGATCATACATTAATACTCATTGAGACAGGATCTGGACCCTTAGGCGGACTGAGTCCTGCTGTACTAGTCAATTATTGGATTAACCATTACTCATTGCTTCGTGTATACCAGTTCCTGACCTGCATTATAATCTTTACCATTACTGTTACAGTTCAGGTAATGGATTCCTGACCTGCATTATAATCTTTACCATTACTGTTACAGTTCAGGAAATGGATTCCTGACCTGCATTATAATCTTTATCGTTACTGTTACAGTTCAGGTAATGGATTCCTGACCTGCATTATAATCTTTAACATTACTGTTACAGTTCAGGAAATGGATTAGCTGTTATTACTTGTTGTTTTGAAACACTATAGCATCAATTGCCAGTGGGTCAGTATTTGTTTTGTCTATAATTTCATTAAAATCTCGATCATACTTTTCCGACACCTTAGCCAAAACAGCCGTATAATTGTGGTATTACAGTGATTTGACTTAAACTTAATTGCGGTTATTCACTAAACTACAAATGGCCCAAAATTTGGGATTATCCTAAATCCCAACCAACTGCATAAATTATGTTTAACTTTGCACACCAATCTGCATGTGGCATAAGAGGGATTAAGTCTGACTGCACCAGAGTGGGACGTTAATACAGGTCTGTGCCCCACATGTTCTCATACATCACACTGGTCGGACACACTGTGGCAGGGGAGATAATCCCTTCTTCACCTCCTCTAAGTTGCCACTGAATAGCACTTAAATACGAAAAAAACCCAGAATGTGTCTTCATGCACTTATATGAAATCAATTAAAGTAGCTTGAGCCCCTCAAACCACTGAACTTGTCAAGCAATGAAACAAAATAATTGCTTTTTCAACTTTCTTATTTCATATACTAACAAGTTTTAAAAGTGTCCTTCATGGTATGTTCGGTAGAAGAAAGCTCTGTTTGTTATGCAAAGTCAGCAGTTTATTGATTTATTAACTTTAAAACTCTATAGCCTCCAACTACAATGAATTGTACCAAGGACCATATACATGGGTCCAATAGTTAAGATGATTGCACGGGTCCCAAGGGGGTCCTAAAAAAGGCTGTTTTATTATTCTTTAACAATACGGAAATTTTCTTTGGTCTAAATTTCAAGAAAGATATTTGTTACTTGGATTTCTTTCAGAAAGATCTATGATAAGTAGGAAAGCTGAATAATATAAAAATATGAATATATACATATATATGCTTAATACTGATGATATTTTTTTTGGGGGGGGGGGGGGGGGGGTTGGGGGTGGAGTTGGTGGGGAGTAAGGGAACAGTAGGTAGTAAGTTCCTTTTTTCTCCTAGTCAATGATTTAAGTTTGACTCACGATACTGCAGACTTGCATCATTGTAAGTAGAAACAATAAATGGAGTGGTTAACCATGCAGAATTAGTGGCGTAATTCAGATCTTCAACCATGCAATTCTAGACTAATCTGGCCTTAATTCAATTGTCTCTGGTTAACAAGTGCATTAAAAATGTAACACCTTAGTCCATACACTTTAAGTCTTATTTCTCTCTCTTTTCAGGGCTTAAAGAGCAGCATCTCAATTGACTTGAACAAATTTGACTTCTTCTACTCGTAAGATATTTGACTGCTTGGGTCCTCGTTTTATATACGACGAGCCAATGATAGGAAACTTATAAACATGATAGAAGTATCCACATTTATAATCTTTGTCTAGTGCAGTACATGAACATATAACGGTCTACAGTACAAGAATAATGATGCCTTGTCCCAAAATAAATTATAAAAAATGATTTCAATACACAAAATGAATTAACATATCTGAGATACTTTATGAAAAATGTTTAATGCAAAATCACAATAATTAAGTTTGATAAAATCAATAAACGAATTTCAATATAATTTCTATCTTTTCGTAATCTGTAATTGTTCACGCATTCATGAACATTTGTTGAGCAATTAGTGAAAATAATATCAGATGTTGTGGGCCTCTCTATGTCATAAAATGGAATGACTTGTTTTGAACTGATCTGGTCCATTGTGTGCTTGCCGCTTAGACAGTGATAATCTGGGACCTCCAGGAGATGGGATTACGACACCCAATGAGACCTCCTGTGGATTGTTTATTTCTTTCTCATTCCACCACTTCAAAGCATCGATATAATCATATTGACATTTAAATTCAGAGTCTCACGCCAGCAAACAAGTCTTCTTTAGTAGGGCAGGTAATAGCTGAGACTCTATAGAACAGAACACAGCTTAATGCATAAATGGCTTTGCATTGCAAAGGCTATTTACAAGTCCTGCATATATTGAATTTTGTTTAAAACAGCTTATTCCTCTTGTCAAAAGGTTAAATCTCCTATTTATCACTTGGATCAGATCGGTATGTATATATACATATATATAGCACTTGTAAACATGTGCTATTCCCAGCAGAGAGAAGAATGAATGGAAACCAGTCAAACAGAGAGCTACCTTTCCAGGTGGGCTTCATTCCTCCTCGATGTGATTGCGATCAAACGTCCAAATGACCTGACACCCCCTCCCCCATGTTGCAGCCTTCTCTCTGTGTGGTTTAGCATACATGGTTATCAATATATTCTTTTGTTGCTCTTTCAGTTAAGCTGTTTGCTGCTGTTATTTACAGTTGGCTATTTTAGCATACATATACATATATGTGTCCCAAAATTAACCATAGGATTTTTTTTTAGATGTTATAATTTTGTTCCATTATGAATTTCACTTATCAACATTTCCAGTTAATTAGGTCATAGATATAAACCAAGTGTCTTGATTATGTTTAATTCTGTTCACTTTTAGTATATGTTTTACGTCATGCATATTAGATATTTCATGACACAACTAACAAACTTATCGTAGAATATCAATGACAAAGTATGATGAAACTTCATGCAAAATTAATCAAAGTGTTGCCTAGTAAAACAGCATTAAATTATATTTTCAACAATTCAATATTCATTTGGTTTACAATATCAGCTATCAAAATAACATGTGCATAATTTATTTAAATTTCATCAAAAGCTGATTTGCTGCCTGATGGTCATGTAGAGCTAGGCTTACACTAAGTGAAAGAGATTTTTGGTTCAGTAACTCTCATGTAGAGCTATAGGCCTACACTAAACATCCCTAGTGAAGGGATTTCTGGTTCACTAACTCAGTGATTGGTTAATAGGTAAATGAAATATTTGCAACTGTAATTAAAAATGTACACAAGTATAAAAAATCGGTTTTATATTATGGACAAGTGTTACCGATGAACCCTTAATTTCATGCTTCCAAAGTACTTAGTATTTAAATTAAAAATCAAGCACTGTAGCTTTTCTTGAAAATTTGGTTACAATCTAGGCTCTCAGCAGTTTATATCCAAGCACCATGCCATGATTCATTCAAACATAATGACAATAAATAACCCTTGATCTGACTCAGTAAATGAGTATAGCATTCCTCTGACTCCATGGTCAAACCAATAACCCTCGCATTGCACATCCAATTTTCTGATGCCTGACGATGATTCATTATTTATTTTTTATCCTCGTCTTTTAATGTTGATGTTGGGGTATAATTGATGATAATGAATACATCCCCCTCAGAGAGACAGACACAGTGGGGGGTCGTTGTCTCCCTCAGCACGCACCTGAAACCTTCTGCTCTATTGATTCTACAGTTGGGGGAGGCTGTACTATCTGGTCTGGTAGATGAACTAGGCATTATTGGGCCATTAATATCCAGCCTGTCCCAGTCATATCTCTATTTGCTGTTCTCATTTTTCCTTTTTTTCTGTCCTTGGCTACCCGAATTGAAGCAATAGGACTGCAATTGAATTTTTATTATTTGCTTAGCATTCTGGGGCCAGTGTTATCTGAAGGAAAGCAGTAGGGGGTAGAATAGATTTCACTTCATTTTCCCCCAAAGCTTTTATGATTCTTTAATTACAAGACATTTAAAAAAAAAAAAAGCTATGTTTTGCACTCCAGTAACAAGGCCTATTTCATATTTAAAAAAAAAAGTTTCTCAGGTTTAGATGGGGTACATGCTTTAGCTACAACATGACAAACACATTACAGCTGCATTCCCAACTCCAATTCCAACTGTTCAGTTCCCGACAACTGTCCATGAACATATAACGCTAAACCTCCAACCACAGCCTGACATTTTTTTTTCAATTGATATAGCCATTTTTGCTTTATCATTGAATGACTAATTCATTCTAATTCTAATCAATTAATTCAAACTTTAATTCTGAGAGCTGGATAGTTTTACACACCAGTCTTGGATAGACACACTTGGAGTTTAGTTTGATGTATTTTCCTGATTTTTCCGACATGACAAGAATGACACAGCAATATTACTGGCAGCATCATGGCCTCCAACTGTTCTATCGAGAATGTGAGACCAACTTGAAGACTTAATTATCCACAAAAACAAGCTTTCTACATTATCTCTGCCTCCCTGGGATTTTAAAACTATGTATACAAAAAGTCAAAACTCAATTTATTTGTTAGTGCTTTTGAACGTGATTATCTTTGAAGTATTTATTGTCAACATTTATCACTTTTAATTAACAGTTGAATGAACTTTCTCTATTTTTCATTTTCTTTTGTCTTTCTAGAAACATTCCTTCATTGCTCTTTTCATTTCTTCAAATTCCATTAATAAGTGTGGATGTTTGAAATTTGCTTCCCCTAAAAATGTTTATGTTTAGTGAACTAATTCAATTTGGAAGCAAATAAAGTCTATAAAATTATTCTGTACAGCAAACTATGGGCAATGCAAAAGTTGTATATTAAGAAATTTAACTGCCTTGTGTTGAGCTGATTTTTTGTATAATAAGTATATTCTAATCTTTTTTCTTATTATTGCTTGAAATCAAAATACTTTACAAAAAACAATTAACCCTAAAAGTCCTGACATAGATAATTCAAACTTTCATGTTTTTGATACTTTGATTATCATATTTTGTGTGTGCATTGATACATCTGTGTTTGGAGGAAAAGAAGGACAAATAAAAAATTGATGCAAGCGTCAAAACAAACCATTTGTTTTTCTCAGCAAAATATATTTTACATGAAAAGAGATCAAGTTTTTGCAGTACATAAAAAATCCACTCACAAACATATGGACAAAGCCTTTTGTTTTTGTAAATGATTAAATATACAAATACTAATTATTTCACTAATACATTTTTCTTTTTTATCATTTTTGAAAATAACATTTTTTGCATGGTCTCGTTCAACCACACGCTCTCTCAAAGCAAAGCTGCGATGTGTAGACTAAGTGTCTGGTTGAACTAGGCATTCAAAATTATAGCTCTGCAGAAATGCTCAGCTACTTTTAGCCTCCTGACAGCCAGTAAAAACCAAACCAATTTACAGCTATTCTTACTAACCTTGCGTGAAGGCTATTCCAAGGACCACCCCAAATCCAGTGATGGCCAAAACATCATCCACACTGGCTGCTGCAATGACTAGAGTGGGGATTCCTTTGTCTAAACCATAGCCCCTGTCTGAGAGACCGAGGAGACTGGGTACTACAACAGCCGGTGAAACTGCAGCTAAAACAAACCTACAATTAAAATCAAGACTGTTCATGAGGTACGAAAGGAATTTTGGAAACAGGAATGGCTGCTACATAAACACAGCTGATGTTTAACTTTTCCTTCACTGTCTTGTTCTTTTGAAAACAAAAAAAAATTTCATTCCTAAAGATTTTTATTTTTTCCCTCTGAATTGCAAGCATGCATGTACTTTGAAATGTTTACAATGAAACCATGTTTGAATTTATAGTAAACCTGTAATTAATACAAAATTTGCTTTATTGCTACAGGACAGGGCTGAATTTATTGCAATTAATTCTTCCATAATATTTCATCTGAGAACCTTTTCCCTCCATAGATTTCTATAAATCACATCTCAAGTGTTATATAACACCACAGGAGAGCTAACATCTCCTACAATTGTACGATATTCCACTTGATATAGGCAAACAGCATGTCAGAATGTCAATTACGGCCATCAGTTCTGAAGATCTTCATTTCATATTTTATACAGCAGATATCTCCTTCAAACATTGAGAATAAATCATATAATTTATGTTGGCTTTAACCAAAATAGGGCAATTTTCTACCCCCTCTGTGAAATCTAAAGTAAACATTATTGGAGAATTCATCATAAATGACAGACTAGTTTTGTGTTCAGCAACAACAGGCCAAAAGATATCATATAGGTCATATTGGCACAACAACCCTAGCCACCACTTTTCTTGTGCCACTAAAGATGTTCAATAAATTTGTAAACTCTTAACCTGCAAGTTAACAACTTTGAATTGTTACCAAATGATTTGTACAGGTCTATGGCTGAAACCCCAAGAAATACAGTACACCTGATGGTCAGTAGTTTCTACCTAATGTAAGACATGATTAAATTGCTATCTGGGACACTTTCATTAACTTTTCGGTAAAAATTCAACGATAGTTTTTATTACCTAACCAGTTTATTAGATTGTACATTATATTTATATGTAAAGGTCAAAGGTTATGACAGAAATGGACAATGTTTTGGACAACTATTAAGTGTTTCAATCAGGGCAATGTTGATTTAGTTGCTGGTTCACCCCTTAAACTGTTTATATTTAACCTTAATAAATGGTCAGCAAACAGAGGACCTGTACCACACAGGGTGGAGGGGTGGGGGTGGTAATCTGAGTTCAGCTTACTCCAGTACCCAGGATGCCACACTTCCTAACATTGAGGGTAGGACCCTATTCCATATAATCTCTAAACAAACAACATTCATCAACCAAGTTTGATATAATTTGAAAGACTTGTTGTGCTTTTGAAACAGCTTCTGAACAGAAAAGAAGTAATATGGGGGTTAGTTTTGTGTCTTGGTAGACAGATTTATCACGAGAAGTTTGTTATATCAGTTTGTTTTTCCTTACCCTGAAACTTTGAAAGCAATACAATATTTCAGTTTAAGAGTCAATTATCTAATGCAACCTTTTCAGTATCTTAGTTAGTGTTTGGAATACCCTTCAATTTGGCTGCCCAAATTTCATTATCATATCCCACATTATTGAGTGGAGATAGTTAATGTTCACCTTTTCATCAAACCCCACTGTCCTATATCTGCAACAGCCATTGGCTGAATGGACCATGATAATCCACTGACGTTGGTGTTATAGGGTAGAAGTTGGCTCTTAGCCTCTTAGACAGAGTACTTTCTTTGATACATTTTATAAAGCACATACCATATGTGCATAAAACATCAAAGAGTTATGTCACTTGTTCTTCATGATTACTCATTGAAATTTACTGGTAGGAGACAGATCATAGCAAAAGTATCCAGTTGATATAAACCTCATCATTCCAACCCAGCCACCTGACCCCCCCCCCCCCCCCATCTAAAAAAAAAAAATTTTCAAGACCCCCTGCTGTTGAAATTTACTAAAAACTCAAAAACATCGCAGAAGTCTATTATCGTGGCTGTATCTTCGATTAAAATTAAAGTCGGTCTAGAACGCAAAATGCTTACCTACAATGTAAAACAAACACGCAATATATTGCTAGAGTACAAAGTCAATACTGCTTCAATCCCCTAGTTTAGGTGCACTTTATTGGATGTAAACAAAAATTTATTTCTTATCCTGCAAAATACAGAAAGAAGTAGGTAGCTCTTTTATAATCGATGGGTAGAGTAAAAACATAATCTTGTCCAAATCTACTTCAAGTAAAAATTACAATATCAAATCATCCCTCTTGACATTTGAAAAAATATTACAACACAAATATAGCACAGAGTATTTTTCAGTGTGGGGTACTGTGTTTAAATTTCCAGTGTTGGAGGTCATACTACCCCCTACATGGAATAATGGATTTATTGCTAACTGTCTGTACAAACTAAATAAAAATTATCCCTGGAGCTTCTCTACTCTAATAGTTTTACCAATAATATAACACCTAGCTAAAACAAAGAAAGAACTCAAACAGTCGTGAGGAAAAGATGAAAGGATCTGGAATTAAATTGCAAATGCTTCTGATCTATCCAAATTTATTAGTCACCTGTTTTTCTGAGTGACAACATTCCTGTGACTTTAAAATACAAATCCTATCTATTCCCTTTGTGAAATAAATATGTCTAAATGCATATATAAGGAAACTCATTATGTGTTTGACATATATCTTTCCTTTTTTACAGCCAATCGATGTTTTAAAAATTCACTTTCAATTAAATTGATCAATTCTTTTACTGTATCTTCATTTTTCTGCAATATTCCTTACTTGGACAATTGGGTTGCAAAAAAAAGTAAATATGTAAATCATGAAGATTTATACATTTATCACAAATTAGAAATTGTAGATTATATACTTTGCACCTCTCATAAGGCCTAAAACTTATCTAGGGGTTGGAATCATGGTTTGAACAAATCAGAATCTATGGGTAAACTTCATAAATAAGCTTACTTGTAAATGATGATCCTGTGGTGAATAATAAAAAAATAAAAAAGAAACTGGCAAAACTTACCAACAATTAAAATAATAGTTTTTAGCTCACCTGAACTGCAATTTGTTAAATAAAAGGTACATCACTCTTTTCCAAATTTGTCAAAAATAAGATGGATGTTTAAAATATCTTTCTTCTCAACTTATTTTTGACAAATTTGGGAAAGAGTGGCCATTTATTTAACAAATTGCAGTTCAGGTCATCTAAAAATCATCATTCTTATTACTGGTAAGTTATGCCAGTTTCTTTTTAATAGATGCATGCTCAACCTTCTTCAAAAATATGTATATTAAAATGAGTTATAATCGAACTCTCATAACCTGTTCAGAAATTTTGAATAAGAGATGTCTCCTGTAACTGGCTGTCTTTAGACCAGTGAGGCTATTTAAATCCCTGTGTGAACTCTTCTGTCAACAGAGGTCTATTTGTGGAAACATTAATTGCCTGCATTATTCTGACATCAGCTCAAAATATGATTTGCTTCACAAAATGACAAAAAGTTATTGAATTTATTGATATGGCTCCCCATGAACATCTGAATATTTATGTTATATATATATCCATAAATAATGAAAAGTTTTCAGAGTGTTTATGTCTATACAATGTACCAAAGCTATGAACTAAAATCAAATCATTGAACATTTTTAAATGTCTGTGTCTGCAAATCTTGGTTTTTTTTTCAAGCTTCAAAGGTTTATTGAAAATGGAGTAACAGACCTGTATATTGTGCAAATAAATGTTTGATATGTAATCATGAAAAATTAATAAATGAAACAGGTTTTCTAAATAATTTGTTTTGAATTTGAATGCTTAGTATATTCTGCTCAGCAGATGGACTCCTGAAAAAAACTAACTTCACAAAAAGTGAAACACTTTGATTCTGTTAGTTTTTATGGTTGTGTTTTAATGCAGTCTCATGAGCAATCTTTATTCTTTACACAGTCCATGACAAACATAATTTCATAGCACAAATGCACAAATTATTTCACTCAATGACTGCATGTATTGGTCACTCTAAATACAAATACCATAAATCAAATACAAAGAAACAATTTAACTTGTTTCTTTTTATAAAAACCTTTCGCTGACCAATTCTAACATTTCAGAGGAAACTGATAGCCAGCATTCCTATGGAATGGGAGTCAGACCTGTTAGATCAACATAATGGAATCTACTCACCCCAACAAAAACCCCCACTCCCAGGGCAGTCCCATCAGGAAGTGAGAGGCCACCCCCACAGCTAGACACTCCACCAGACAGGGGGCGAAGGCCAGCCTCAGCACAGAGAAGGACAGCTTACGCAGGGCCACGGGGTCAAGGCCCAGCCCCGCCCGGATCAGAATCACTGTTAGGGCGATTTTCCTAAAAAACAATGAGACAATATGAATTAATAAAGAATTTTTATTAGAATCATAGCTCACTTATCTTAAACTTTTATATACTTAAGTATAATACAAGTCAAAACTAGATCTGTTTCTTCTCTTAACGAAATTGTTATTTCATGAAATTGATACACAGACACTGAAAGAACATTTCAAATAATACGTGTGGCATTATTCAAGAGAGCAATATTAGAAGCATTACCATTTACTGAAGCAAGAGAATGATATATAAAAGACTACCAGACAAACATAGAGAAGAGTCTAAATACATGTACTATAAAAAGATATATTGACTTGGGAAAATGACTGTGTACATTTCACTATATAGTCCTTGTTTGGTGTCATAAAAGTGTACAAAACAAGGTAACTGGCAATGCCAATACCATTTTATTAAACACTCTGATTGTTCTTAAGGAATAAGGAATCATTCTTTTTGAGTATTATGAGGTGATAATTTTGGTCGGGTCGGGGATCAAATCCAATAAAGCCCGAAGGGCTCTAGGATAGATTTGATCACGCTCCGACCGAAATTATCACCTCATAATATTCAAAGAATGATTCCTTATTACTTATGTTTATATAGTTTTCAGCAATTGTACGATTAAATATTATAATATTATAATTATACAAACCCGCTTGTACCCCCAACAATACATAATTTGAATTTATTGGGCTGTATAGTACAAAATCGATTCGTAGTGTTATCACAGACAAAGACACTGGAAAATGTAAACATATAGATACAAAACTTTGAATGATTTTTGTGGTTGATATGACACTCAGAATTATTACATTTGAGTGAGGTAGTTATACCAACTGAGAAATAATTGATGACCTCTGCTTTGGGCATTGGTCAACAATGGTTTTCTCTGGGTGACAATTTCCTGAAGACCGAATTTTGTCTGGCAGATGAAATTTCATATTTGACAATGAAGTATCAAATTCTGTGAAGCCCATAGGCTTCTCAGAAGATTTAATCACTTACCAACCAAATTCATATCCCGGTGAAACTTTTGAATATTGCTGTTAAGTAACTACATTTACGTTTGAGAAAGGCAAACTGTTCAGAGTTAAAATAACCATGTTTTTATGTTTTCAATAATGCAACCGTCAAACGATAAGGGCCTGCGGTAATCATTGTGACGTCATTAAAAAGTTCACAGAGAAATGAACATTTTTTCTTTTCTATATGTTCATATAAGGAAACATATTTGCATATATGAATACTTCTTTAGTATGAGAAAATCACTAATTATGACTTTGCTTCACTCTTCAAAGACAGTCAGTAACAAACCTACTAGGTAGGATTGTTTTGTACCTGAGGGCTCCTGACCACTGTAGATCTATTCCCTGGCCTACTGTCTTGATGACTGGAATGTTACTCAGCATCCCCCCAACAATAAGCATACCTGAAATAGGAGAAATACTTGAGTATATAATTTTCCTCTGGAATTGTCAGACACTGCAAGTACTCATGATTGGTATTACTCAAGTTGGTACAACTTACCCAATAATGGAGGTAACCGACACAAAGAGAATATATATCCCCCAGCTACAGCTGCCGTGAAAAGAATGACTAGAGAAAAGATATTGCCCCCAGGGAGAGCCTGGTCTTTAGTCAGGGCAATGAGCACCACCCAAGTCACAGCACACAGCACAAAGAATTGAATATACATGGCAAGATTTCCGTGTGGTGGGCACATGAATGCGTAGCGCAAGCGCTCCAGCTTCCCCGGGTTCTCTGAGAGAGGGTGGTACTTCGTGCTCACAGGCTTGCTGCAGTTGTGAAAGCACACTCTCACCGCAGCACACTTAGGAGTGCTGGGCTCCTCTTCCTCAATGGACACCTCCAGATTGTTCTCCCCCTTTTCCTCCACCTCTGGGGGTGAGGGGTAGACCGCCACATTCCCATGGTCCTGCCCATGGTTCATCTCTTTTAGCTCAGTCATGGCAGTCATGTGGAGTTCAGAAACCTAGTAATTAAAGAGAAATCCTTTAGACCTATCAACATTGTTGATAAAGACCAATGCTCTGTGGTAATGTTATCTTATAGGTGACTTGGTTTCTATAGACACATGCTTTGAAAATACTTTGATCACATAATCATTGTATAGTACATTGTCAAACATGTTCCATCAAAACAGCAAATCAAACTATTTCCCAAAGAACTCATTCAATTCTTTGTTTTAAAGATTATATAAATATGTAGAACATTTGTTATTTTCCTCATACAATAATTTCAATAGTCCACCTGTAAGAATTATATCCAAGGCCTACCCAATATCAGTAATTGATGTAATTATCAGATCATTCAATATTTTTTTAATTTAACAAAATCTAAGATAAAATCAAATATAAAGCTATCCGATATTTTATAAATTAAACATCATTAAAACCAAAGTTAAATATCAGTCTACTAGATGCATGTACATCCAAACACAGTACACAGAAGTCAGTTAGAGTTAACAAATACTGTATTTCCCAAGATTCTTCGCTACTGAAAAAAAGTTGAAAGTACCTAATATACATACAATCAGTATGTATATGAATATCCAAACCTGCTACTCCTAGATATCCTTAATCTAAATGACCACAAAATGCTTGTCCTTTTTTATGGTAGCTATTACAACAGGAAATAAAGAGATCTCAATCAGTCAAAAATAACAAGCATGTAGAGAAATCATGAAGAAGACCTGCTTCCAGTCACAAACAAACACCTCTTCGTTTAGCCTTCAGCCCCGAAATACACTAATTATAAAAGACTAGTGTCATGTTATGTGCTGTTCTGAAGGCTTAATGTCCCTTTTATCCCCAAGTCAGGCAGACAACTGATAAATTTATGTTTCATCTTAAGCTCTGACATATTAAGTAACAGTTGTAAATTAACTTCAAATGCGTGTAATTGCTTTCATAATTATGCTACCCCTTTTTCCAAATTATGATAGTTATACAGCAAATTGTTTTTCTTATATGAGTTCCTTTACATGTCTTAAAGATTTAATCCAAAACAAAAGGTGTAAAACCAGATTTTTACAAGGCTTTGCCTGTAACACAATGACGCACACATCAAAAACTATAGCGTGGACCTGATTTTTACCTTTAGTGACATATCTGAGAAAATTACCTAAGAAAACCTGATTTATAGAGCGATACATGGAATAAATGAAATTCTTACTTGTAAAAGACATGCAAATGGGTCATAGGCATCAAATATTCCATGAACTATAAAAATTTACTATCATAGGTCAAATTGGGGACTGTTTTCCATCAGATAAATGCAGAGTTTGGACAGATCTAGAACTTTAATAAGGACGTATAAAAATCACACCACCGACCGGAGAGAGAAGTCACTGGTTCTGTACAACTGACACTTTTGTGACTAAAACTGTCAATATTAATCTCAAAGGAAAATGCAAGCAGACACTTTGACCAAACGACCATAAGAGCACAATGCTAATGGTACTATAATAGTACTAGTCTCAGTCTTTGTAACAATCATAACAGCAAAGCCTTGGAGAGATATCCAAAGTAGCTGGACAATTTAAGTGATGACACACAATGTATATATCTGGATGTAAAACACAACTAAGATGAAAACGAATGCACTAATGTTTTACAAGTAGTGTTGCCTTTTTATTTATTTTCATAATGATTAACTGACACTGTGAAAATATTTTTGTATTTTGGATATAAAAATATGTATACATATACACTGCACATAAAATATGTATCTGTATCTAAAAAGGGTTCAGTATCGATTCAAAAGTTCAAGTTACAAGTTTGCATTTATGCCACTTTCTAAATATTAATTTTTATGATATATATTAAAATATATATTTGGTAAACATAAAGATTATATACATGATAATTTTAATAAAATGAAAATACCAGTCTCCAATGGTTATAGTTGATCAATACAGATGATGCATACTGTAAATAACTACAGGTACACTTGCTGTGTTCATTCAATTACTCAATCATAATCAAATTTCTTACCAAATAAAAATACTTTTTTAAAATGGTAATTAGAAATGTAAATGCAAATTTCTTTTCAAAAATTCTTAAATTAGAGAATAACAAAATTAATAATTTATTGGGAATCAAATATGAGTTTAGAAATATTTGTATATGAATAATTATGTTCAAATTAACATCAATTATCTTATATGCCTTATTCAATGCTTCTACATTAGACATTTTTTTTTATGCAGTAAATCAAATTTTGATGAAATATACCCAGTAAGTAAAACCTCAATAAAAAATCTAATAAAGAAGTTAGTTACAATGTTGAAAATGTTTTTGCCTTTAATGTTGAAAATAAGTTGGGTCTTCATTGAGACATGGTTTGGGTTTTAATGTTCAAACCTTAACATTGATTCAAGGTTGAATAATGGTTGCTTAACTTTGCAACTTGAATTCAACTACCGTATTTCTAAATGTTAAGAGAATGTTGCTTGCCCACAGTGATATAAATTTTAAGAACAGGAGCATGAACGCCATTAAGTGCCTTTGGTAATTGGTATTTGGCCTGAGTAGCCAAAAGGTTGGTTGTTCAAAGCTTTGTGTGCACTTAAAAGGCCTCTAACCAAGCACTTCATCTGCATTGCCTCATCTCAATGTATTATAGCTACTGGTATTATAAAAATGAACGATGAACTTGACACCAGTCAAAAGGAAGTCAAGGACTTGATCTGCTAAGTATCATCAGGTATACCCGGTAATTGTCTAAGAACAGGAAAATTGTTTTAAATATTAGAACATTTCAGAGGCTTTAAAATATGAAATTTAGTGGTTTTTTTTCAAAACACTGAGGCCCATTCTTAAATCAGATATTGTTTAAGGCTATCATCAGACTGATATGCAGACGACATTATTTTGTTTGACATTAATTACCTTTTCTTATTTATAAAATATCTTTGAATCGTATTACTTAAAATTTTAAGGGTAAGTTAATACAATTGATAATACTATTCTTAATTTATTTCATATAAGAACATGAAGTAAAAATGCTAGGAAGGTCCTTGGATCAGCCGCACTGAGCTCTTCGAAATAAACATTTGAGGCAAAGCACATCGTTTTGACATTGTTTTAAAAGACAAGGTGCTTAATCTACATTGTCTCAGACAATCCAGCTGAAACTGGGTACCGGCTTATGCTGGGACTTAACCTGCGATGGATTAATAGTGTCCCATCCAGGGGATGTCATGAACTCTCATCTGCTTAGAACCACGGAAACCAGTGATAAGCAGCGGCCTTATGCCCCTTTATGGCTTGAAGAATGATTTAACTTAATATTAACAAATAATTATGCTGGCATGCAGGATAATAATGTCAACAACAATTATGTTTTTATGCCAAAAAAATGTAATGTGGAATGTCACAAAATATAAAGTATCGCCAACACATTATTTCTAACATGCGAGTTGCAACTTATTTATGTCGACATGTGACACAGTCATTTATGTCAACATGCAACTTATTTATGTAAACATGCAACATATTTATGTTGACATGTGAGATAAATATGTTGACATGCAACATATTCATGTTAACGTGCAACTTTTTTATGCAGGCATGCAAGCTAGATAAGAATAGATAATAATAGATATTAAAAATGTTGACATGAGATATAAATATGTTGACATGCAGCTTTTTATGTCATGTAACTTACTAATGACAAAATGTGAGATACATATGTTGACATGCAATATAAATATGTAAACATGCAACTTATTAATGTCAATATGCAACTTATTTATTAATGTTAACATGCAAGATAAATATGTTGACATGCGACATATTCATGTTAAGATGTTAATAGATAATAATGTCGACATGAGAGATAGATATGTTGACATGCAGCTTTTTATGTCATGTAACTTACTGCTTAAATGTGAGATAAATAACTATGTTGACAACATTTAAGTAATATATGCAACTTATTTATGTTAACATAAATAAGTTGCATGTCGACATAAATGTGTCGCATGTCGACATAAATAAGTTGTATTTTGCATGTTGGAAGTCATAAGTGGGGGATAAATGATAACTTTTTTACTTAATTTGGAATTCTTATCTACTTACATTTTTCCTTGCATATCAACATAAGTATGTTGCATGCTGCATAATTTTTCCTGCATGTCGATAAATCATGTTTGACAATTTTTAAAATAACTTGCATACAGGGGGCAGAAACAAGCAGCTCGAATTTTCTCAAATTAAACCACCCGGGCTACTTCCCTGACTTACCTTTTTTCCGATCCGTTAATTATCATCTGCTTGGATGTTACAGACATTATAATTAAACATAGTGCTAGAGTTTATATCATCTACAATTAATTATACACCCAAAATTATAGGTAGCACCTGTTCCTGTTCATATTCATAGTCATCGAAATTTGTGTACGTGTTTACACATAAACGTGTGTCGTCACAGGATAAATTGTTGTCAGTAACTACAACATACGGGCACTTGAAAAGACCTCGAATTCCTGTGTAGAAAATTTTGCCACCATCTTTGTGAATCATAGGGCAGTGTTTATATGAGTTATATGGGAGTGACAATGCTTTGTTCTGTGATGAAATAAATAACGACATCTTGAGCGCTGAGGTACTGAGGGCTCTTGAAAGACGTTTAGAGAACAAAAATGGCAATTACTTGAATATAATTTGGAAAAGCAATCGTTGTTTTGGTCATTGAGGGTACCCATTTCTCCGGAGTCTGTGATATATCCTAGTTGTGTTGGGCCTTAGAAAATTAGCTGAAATGGAATTATACATTGAAACATTAACAGGAACCTTCTTTGAGCTGCGAGTGTCACCATTTGAAACAATTATGTCTGTAAAGGCAAAGATTCAAAGACTTGAAGGTAAAGCTGTGCCACGGGGGCTATGTCAATAATGTCTAAATACCAATTGATCAAACTTTTGCTTTCTTTTATGTCAACAGGATGAAGTAGACCAAGTAAATAAGTGGAATGTATGGAAAATTTTAGTTATTGTGAGAGCCCATTGTCTGATTAGAGAAAGTGTCCTTGACCCCTATAACGAATACACAAAACTGGTCCTTTAATGACTTTACCACACTTTCTTGTATAATGGATTTAACTCTATACAGCACAGTCCGATATATTGATGTAACAAAATACTAAAAGAAAATTAATGTCTAAAATATTATACATTAAACACTGTGAAGATAAAATGCATGTATAAATGCCTCAACACTTCAGAATAAGCCACAATTATGAACCTACCTACATAAAAAAAAATATATATATACAAATTATAAGTGTAAACCTTAATAATAGACACAATAAACGATTTGATTGGGATTTTTTCTCAGTATTGAAAGAAATAACTTCCCTTCTTTTTTTCTTTTTTACATTCAACGTCCCCAATTATAAATCACAAGAATACAAAATTTATGTATTATTATAGAAATAAAATGACACAAATACACATCAACCATCATGTTCGTCTTTTGAATAACTTGAGAAAGAAAAGCAAATAAGTTCATGTAGTGCTGGATGCATGTTATATAATTTTCTTTTTGTTAAAAAAAAATTGCAGTTATATTAAAACAGGACATATAAATAATAATACATTATACTTTGAATCTTTGATTTTTTTGTAATTCATATAATTATTTTTTTTCATTTTTTTTTGGGGGGGGGGGGGGGGGGGGGCATTCTGCTAGCTTTGGATCAAATTTTAGTACAACACAACAATTGAACACAAATGCATTATATATTCTTATATTTGATTTTTTTCACCCAGGAATTCCAATAGGACAGCAGCATTTAATATGGCAGTCCATTGAGCTTGAGGATGATTATTGTCTTCATGACTACAGCATTCATGATGGTGCAACCTTGAAATTAGTCTTAGCCATGCGTGGGGGTCCAATTAACACCCGGAGAAGTAAGTTTCTTCATGTTGATCAAGGAAATTATTTCCAATCTGAATATTTTAATATTGCACAGAAGGTACAGACTACCAGTGGCGAAAGCTTTTTGTTCAGAATTGCTGAGTCGAAACCATCCCCATATGTACTGACCATATCTGTAGAATTTTGATACTGCATACAGGATTGTTTTTGCCCCTATGTAATTTTTGTCAAATCACATTGATAAGGAATTTGCCCGAACAAAATTTTGTTTAAAGAAATAATTATATATATGAAAAAAATGCTTTTGATTAACTCTTTTGAATTTTGGGAGCAGTGAGAGTTGATGTTGGGTGAAAAAATCCTTGGTATTATTTTCTTTAAGGAATTAAAAACACAAAATATACATTATATGGAGCATTTTTTTTATATAGTTCCTATGGAAGACCCTACCCTCAGAGAGATGGCAGAATATGTTGAGGCAAACCGAGACGAAATTTGGGAGAAAATTCCTGGCAACCGACAGGTCACATTACTGGTTTTTAGAGAAGGGGACCAGTTGAACTTTTTCCGAGTGGTTGATCGAGGGGATGGCACACTTACTCCCCTCTCCGAATCCTTGAGGTGAGGCTTTATTTATAAATGCCACTTTATAATATGTATATAACATTTACAGCAATTGTCCATCAGCTGCAGAAGCTATTTACTAGTGCAATTCAGGGGGTTCAAAGTTTGTGATGTGTGGTTTCTTTTTTCTTCTGTGTCTTTCTCTTTTTTTTTTTGTGTCCTAATTTTACCATGACCTTTTATTTCAAAGAGTGAACCATCAAGATCAAAGCTTTGAGTCAGATCGAATCTGACACCATAACACTTTTCTTCACTGGGATACTTGTTTTATAACACTTAGGGTGTTAGGTTTTTCATTAATGGCAGTATGAAAGACTTCCATGAACATTATTTTAGAGTTCACATTGCTTCTAAGTTTTGTGAATTGTTATTAGGATTTTCACCTCATCTAAATGACGAGAATGCCTTCAGGGTGTCAATAAAGAGTTCTAAATTTAATTTGAAAGTTCAGTGTGGAGAAAAAAAAACAACTAGTCCTGCATTGAATATTGGTCTGTTGTTTTTCTCTTTCTGCCCTTGTTGTTCATGTATCATGTATGTTGTTTTTCTCGGAAAACTCCTAATTTAGATGTTGATCAAAGGTTTATGTTGTTTTGTTTTTTTGAAATGTCCAAAATTGTATATATCTTATAATCATGCATAAAGTCATATAATCTCTTAGTAACAGTTAGTAACTTGCTTGGATTTTTAGATTTGTTGGTTATGTTGCATTGTGTGGACATAGACTCAGTTAGAGTCCTAGCTTTACATAGAGGTAACAAGAGACTATTATATGATGTAAACGGGGGGATGAGTAGTCAACCCATACACCCATCAAACAGCCCACCAGTCAATGAAGGACAAATCCAAGACAAGGATATTATGTAACTCCTAGAATGGAAATGTAGGCTAGTTCTGACAGTAAACATGATAATTACAGACACTTTTGAAGAGAGGACCATAGCCTATATATGTAATATCTTGAAATGATGGCAATAGATATGAATCTATTACAAGCTCTAGCTAGACATTGTTATGTTTAATGTTTCAAATCTCGCTGCAAGAATTCCTTGTCTATTGGAATATTGTAACACAGTTGCATGAACACATTAAACCTCAGTATGTATAACTTTAACTTGATTACCCATTGTTTGTGTACAAATAATAAGAGCAAATTTTGTTCTTAATTTTGTGACAAGCCATTTTTTATTATTTTTATGATTGACAAATAAGAGAGCTAGTTAGTTACACAGTAAGAATATTTCTTTCAATAATATTAGGAAAAAAAACAGTTCAATTTGCACATCAGTCTGACATTTAGAAAATACTGGCTTTAGTTAATCATTTAGGTGTGGGGGATTACATGGAGGCAAAACATATTATCAATATATTCCTTGCAGATAAACATTATTAACTCTTTTGTGGAGCAAAAAATAGTATATTCATTTGACAGTCAACATATTTTCCCTAACAAAAGAACCATTCAGAAAGTCCGCATTGGCAGAGATACTAAAGCACGCACAATACCCAGGTACAAACAAAGCTGTAAGTGTGATTCCAGAATGGTCCCACACATAGGTTTACAGGTATATACCCACAGGTAGATTGACAGGCCAATTATTTAAATTAGCCAGTCAGAAGTAGGTCATTACTTGCACAGCTCTGCTTAGCATAGATGTTGATTGAGTGGGTTTAAAGCTCTGCGTGTGTTTTGTGCCGAATAGAAATGTTAAGGATGATATGGAACAGGGCATTGTGAGAGGTTTACCTGTGTGTTTAGGGAGAAGACAGTGATAGTGATGGACATGATTTCAGTTGGCTTGTAGATTTAATTTTGACTTTATGGAATAAAATCACTTTTTATGAAATGAAAATGAAAATGCCACAAGGAGCTGTCCCAATGTTGGTAAAAAAAATCAACATGTAGGTGGAATTTATTTTTTACATGAAAAACTGTTATTCCTTTATATAAAAGTGTAGCAAAAAATTAAAGCTAAATTTGACATTTTCTATGAACTTGCCAGATAAATCAAAAACAAGTTAGCCATTTTGGGTAATTGTTATTTTGAAAAATATAATGTACATATTTACAATGTTTTTCTCTGGAAATTTTTTTCTTCGTATTTCAGCCTAGTTGTAGGATTTTTCAGGAAGTTTTCAAATAAAAATATTCTGTAGATTTTATCCTCCCTAGACAGATTTTAATGTTGTATCTTAATAGAAAAAATTAATTATATCTAAATGCTAAGTAAAAAGTCATGTTTTATTTGTTTCTATGTTTTCAGTGGAGCCTCCATGTACAACTTTGATGACCAAGAGGAGGAAGAAGAGGCTCCTCCAAAGGAGAAACTGGAGGAGAACGAACAACTCAAGGAAAAGATGAAGCAGCTGCGTGGGAAAATGGAGAAACTGACTCTCACCAAAAAGGTGTGTACAGGACTGGTAGCTCTGCAAGAACACAATTTACTTCTTTATTTATTTGTAACATTTAAAACTTGTTATCTTTTATTGACAAATTTCAGCCCAAGAAAAAAGTTCCCCGTCCACCATCTTCAGAACATTCCAGCAGTAGCCGCGGTGCTAGACGTCGACAGCTCCCGGGCTCCGGGAGGACTCTAACTCACAACCTCAACAGAAACCTTTGTCTGCCACCGGTTGGCCATCATTCAGCCTACTCGCCGGAGGAGCAGCCAGCGGCCATTGAAATCAGCAACAAGGATGAAATGATCTCTGGTGGTGTTATGGGTCAGAACATGGCTGCTAGCCTCAACCATAACCTAGGAAGTGGTCTGTTAAATTATAACGAACTTGAAACTACTTCTGATCACAATACAAGCCATAGTGCCAAATCAGCCCGTAGTCGAAGTCGCCAGATGATGGTGGAGAATACCGAACTCAGTGCTAGCCGACTAGGTATTTTGTCCAGTGTTAAAGAGGACAGTGCCATTGTACATGAATCTGAACTGGCTGCTGAGTGGAGGGAGGGAATGAAGATGACAAAGGGAGAGGATAGTGAGAATGTTAAAACTGATTTACTTGGTTCAAATACATGTACCCCATCCTCTAAGTTGAGAGACTTGCATAGACTAAGCAGTTTACAGGACACTGTCACCAAAAAGAAAGATGTAACTCTGGAAAACTACAAGGATACTCTTCAGCCTCCTTCTACTTCCAAATCGAAACAAAAACTGAAAGGAGATCTCACAATAGAAAACCTAAAGGAGGTCCTGGGTCGTCCCCCAACAACCTCCAAGGACGTGACCTTGGAGAGTCTCCAGGAATCCCTGGGGAGACCCACCACCTCATCTCGCTTCAAGGGCTTGGACCGAAGGAAGGAGTTCACCCTGGAAAGCCTGAGCACAAGCGAGGCTCGTGCTATGTCGGGACTATTGAGACAAGCATCCTTGGAAAAAATAGGATCTTCTCGTATTGGCAACTTTGTGCCCAGTGGTAGTAAATCACGCTTAGGAAATTATGCTCTCGGGAATACAAGTCAGGAAGGAAGAATTATTTCTCCGGAGGAACGATTATTGGTACGTGTTTTGTGTGTTTTGATTAAAATTGTGGACAAAAGCAATCACTCATTTGTAATTGTGAAAAAGACATGAAATGTGGAAAGGAAAAAGTGTCATAAGAAACTGAATTCATGGGTGTTTGGAATGCAATAAAAAAAAAATATAGTTGCCATAAATCATGAATTTGAATGAATGAAATGCTTTCGATTATGAAACTGGCTGCAAAACCTCATAAAAACCCTCTTACACATAAACTCTGCAGCCATGCTCTTTTTACTAGTAGCATGTTTAAATATGATGTATGCTCAAAGTTTTCTGTTTTGATTTTAAATTCATTGTCAACAAATATGAATTTGAGATGATTGATTTTTTTCCATGTTTTTAAGTTGAATTTGATTATACTTTGATAGTACGGATTTCAAGTAGAATAATTATGTTGTAGTCTGCCCATCTCCAGAGGGTAAATAGTCGTGATGGGAGAATGCTGTCGCCCTCTCATCGACTGCCCCCAGTCAAGTCCAAAAAGAAGGCTACCAAGCGGTGCTTTGTATGTGGCAAGAAAACAGGCCTTGCTACTAGCTATATGTGCAGGTATCGTAGGTTTTTCAAATTTGTTTTATCTTCAGATGCAATACATGTATTTTTTTTTTTGATCTTTTTTTTATAAACCTTTTCTGAACAGGATGTTAATTTTATTGTGGATAGTTTGAATATTCGCTGTTACAATCTTGTGTTGATGAATAATAATTCTAATAATAAACTATCCAATTCAGTTTGTATATATGAATGCCTTATTGATATGTGAGTAAATGTACAGTAGTTCTGAATGTTTTCATTATCTAGATGTGGAAACAATTTTTGTGCCACGCACAGGTATGCTGAGTCTCACGACTGCACGTTTGACTATAAAACGGAAGGACGCAAGCTGTTGGAACAAAGTAATCCCGTTGTTAGTGCTCCTAAGTTACCCAAAATCTAACTCAGGAACCTGGCGCTAGGATAATGGCTGTGAACTGTGTGTCTGGGTGTTTTTGTGTGTGCTCTTTGTCCAGAAGAAAACTCTGTGTGAAATTCACATGATATTCTATGTGGAATGTCATTAGGATTATAATTTTACGTTAATATTGTTACTCTTTTTTTATCTATATATATATATATATAAGTAGTTGAAGTGCATTTGATTCAGTTTAACATCATAGTTTTTATTATTTTTTTCTTGAGATATATTCATCAAATTTACTGGTTGTAATTTTTTTTTTCAGTGCTAAGTTTATTAGTTTTGGGGGTTTCTGCATTTATACATTGCCTTATATGATTTTTTTTATATGACTAATGTATTAAAAACTCTGTATTATTGGGCCAAAGTTTGGACTGTCAATTTCTGTTTATTATTATTGAACATACATCTGTATCTAGTGTAGAATCTATGGGCAATGTTCCTAATTGAAATTATGCAGTCAATTCTTAACAACAAAACTATTTCATATTGATTACACAGGTTAACAATGGCGGGTGCATGATTTATCTTATTACTGAAAGTCACACTTTTTTAGACTGGTTCATCTGAATAAGCTTCACCTTTAAGTTTCACTATCAAATCTTTTTTTGTTTTGTTTTTTTTTGTTCAATATTTGTGATTTTACTTTATTGTTTGACTATTGATTTGTAAAACTACTTCCCTTCTTAATAAGGAAAAACAAGTTTTATTTCTTGAGGTCTAGTCCAATCTGAGAATATGATGCTGAGCAAGTAAGGGAATGCCTTTGTTTACTGCACTCCAGATTTGTGATAAAAACATTTCCGGACGTCTTTCATTTGATAGGTTTTGAGTGGGGGTGCCATTTCTGTTTGATTTTTGCTTAGAATATCTGTCTGCCTATGTGTAACCTAATCATAGAGGGGTGCATCCAATTTGTTAGAATCTTGCTCTCTGAATCATCTTGAAATGCAAGCATTGAACAAAAACGTTAAACTATTCTATGTAAGCTATTATCTTCATTATTCGAGCACTTGTTAATGACAATGACCTTTTGGTTTTCACTTCTGTTTTCAAAAGCAAGGATTATTCATTATTGCAATTTTTTTAAAGTTTGGACATTAGATTCTACCATTATTTCAAGGTTTTTATTTGACCAAAGTGAATCCATTGGCAACTGAATAAGGGATAGGTCGTACAACCTAAATAGATAGAGCTAAGTACAGGGACAAGTATAATACTTGATCATTTTCGACCTTGCACTTCAAAAGAATTAAACAAAGAAAATTTCGTTTGTTCATTTGTTGATGCAGGGATTAAATGTTTGATTAACCAATCAAATGATACTAACCCATCTCCCAGTAGCCCTATTTCCTGTGTGGTCCCATAGTGTCTCGTTTTACCCTATTACCCTTTTTTCGAAGTGAATCTACAATGGTAAAACATGTAGGTATCATGAAAATAGACATAGACTTTATGGCAAAATCAAAGTCCACATCAAGTCCACATCAAGAGTGGGGTTCTTTTCTCTTTCTTGTGAAGGGTTTCTACATCTGTGAGGTACATTATATTATCTGTAGTATTACATAAGCAATCTTTAATTTCCGAAAATTATAAACTTCAACAAAATTACTTTATTTTATTTATTTTTTCATTAAGATTTTAAAAATTCTGTTTCCAGTTTTTTATTCCCCTTTGTTCTAAGTGGTATAAGCACTCCACCCTTGATCAAATACAGATAGTGGACTTTTTGAAATGCAAGAAATGTGCAGCAGTATCCATTTCTTGCACTCACCTTAGTCTATGTTTGTGAAGTGGTAACAATTTTGACCAAGTTTACGAGTTGCCTTGAAATGATCGTAGAATGTGAGAAACACAAATACTCAAAACAATCATTTCTCCTCTTTACATTTTTATTACACCACATATAATCATGATCATACCATGTTATTTTGTATCTCCTAAATAAGGACTAGAAATTTTGTTCGACCAGTTCTCTGTTGATGGTATGTAGCTATGGAGATTGATGATTTACATCCCATTTTACGGGAAGAATTCTGTTAGCACCAATGTTTATTGAATAACCATTTAATACATGTTTGTTTGTTTGCATATATTGTTATATGCATTTGGTGTATATTGTGCACAGTTAATGAGTGTGAATAATAATGAAAATAATAAAAACTTTCAAAGAATATTCTGTTTTACATTTTAAACTGTGAAACCATTAGAATTCCCATGAGCATCTTTTTACTTGAAATAAAATCCCAAAATTGGGAGGTTAAATCAAATAAACAGAGGTCCATGGGCCCAAGAGGTCACCTGAGTTTTCTTTTCAGCACTGTGATGGAGCCATAGAAATGCAATACTGGCCTATGGATTGTAAAATTGGTTAGATGCAGTGGTTGAAAGATGTATCGTTAGGTTGGCAGATATATATACAGTATTCAGGATACTGTACCATTTGAGAAACATTGGGGGGGGGGGGGGGGGGGGGGGGGGGGGGGGGGAGGGTGGCTTTGGGGGTTGTTGTCGTGATAACTGTAGGAAGGGAAGCAATGTCCTGTGCATGTCAAAATGGTCTTAAAACAGGAATGAAAATGTATGGGTTAATGTGGGGAATCTGATGATGTATTCGTATGTGATTTGGGCTGCTATTCATATACAGACAAATTGCATATAATGTAGATCCAACCTTTGTAATATTTTTTTTTCATTCGAATAATCAATAAAGATCATAATTAAGCTAAATATTAAAAAAAATATTATTTTCAACCACTACTATGGTACGACACGATCAACAAAAATACCAACGAGATCTGGTATTCCTTGACAAAATATTTATTTCCCAATTTGACGAATGTTTGCGCTAATTTTCTTAGTTCCATGTTTTTAAAACTATTTGATGAAGCATAAAATCCAACTAGTGGTATAAGGGAAATAACTCAAAATCGATTAATTTTTTTGGCTAGACGTCTTTGTATATAAAATGGTGTCCAAAATTCTGTCAGTGTCGCCATCCGTGAACTTCTGTTATGTTTGTGATATTTGCACATATTTACTTCTTCACGGGGGGGGGGGGGGGGGGTCTTTTACTAATTAACAATTCTTTAATTGTCAATGAATGGACTCGTTGACAATTAAAGAATTGTTAATTAGTAAAAGACAAATGTTTAATTAGTAAAAGACAAATGTATAATTTTGAACCAAGTAGCTAATACAACACAATATAAAAAATGTTTACAAATATATTTTTTTCATTCAAGATTCTATCACCGGAAATGTACAAGTCAACTTTGAATATTTCTTTCAACTACTAGTACTCGATTTTCACCTCCCAAACCCGATTTTCAGATGAGAAGAACCCGAATCCAACTGCATCACCTCCCCCTTCTCTCTCTCTCTCTCTCTCTCTCTCTCTCTCTCTCTCTCTCTCTCTCTCTCTCTCTCTCTCTGACCCCTGAAGTCGTGTTTGAAAGAAACCTGCTTTAATAACCAATCTTTTTCAATATACCCCGGTATATAATTTTACAAATTGTGGTGTCCTCACTTTCCATCAAATTGTGTTCGTACATGGTATACATGTATATTAATGTAAAATTATATGGTTTCCCTTTAATGGCCCCTTCCTGATCCCTGTGAATCATTGTATGAATGTAATCTAGAGCTTTATAAATATAAGCTTGCTTTCGTGTTATAACAGTATTATTTCCTCCACATTATACACATTTCTGACCCAAAATTGCCACTGTTTGAATACCAGAGTCATTGTACAAACAATCTAGAAACTTTTATGTACGAACTTGCTACCATTTCAATTCAATTTATTAACATTTTTAAATATTAGATAAAAACCGTTTTCTATTTTGAAAATATACTCATATTGTCCGTTCCTGACCCCTATACAAGTTCTCGAGCCTTTTCGACAAGCGGAAATATATCACGGATGGATCTACTACAAATCTCCCTGTCATAAATATATGTTTATCTATATTTATTTAATCGCGATGACTTAATCGCGATATACCAGTAATAAACTAGCTTCGAGGACTTATTTTCGCTACCGAATCTATGTTGGTAGTCAATATTATATAAACAAGAGGCCCAGGGGCCCCATTGCTCACCTGAAGAACAACGGCCACACCCTATTCAAATCAACTTAATCTAGTAAAATACAAAATATCTGGACAATTAATAGAGTTAGTCGTGTTTGGAAAGATTTTCTATTTTTTCTCCGCATATTCCTAAACTAAACATTGAGCCCCTTGTTTTTTTTTCACAGATTTACTTCATGCTGTGTATTCTATTGCTGACTTTTTAACCTCTCCAGAGACGCCATTTATTCAAGTTTGGGGGACAATCTAAAATCTAAACTATATTCCAAAATCAACAATTTCCTGGAACGATTGCATATAACTAATATCATAAATTATTATATAGCATTGGAATTTTTGTGAAGATTTTTTTTTATTTTTTTCAATGTAAATTGGATCCTCCATTGTATGGTCGCTATCTACCCCTGATGATCATGGTTTGAATAAAACTGAATCGGATGTTTCCACACAAGTTTCAGCATTTCGCCACTTGGTGAGAGTCAATGTTTACAGCCGCTTGCTAGACTAATCGCTTGAACGCTTCGTACGGATAAAAGCCGGCGCCGAAACAGTGCAAGTGCACTAGGGATAGTACACTGCAGGTCGAAAAACAAATATTTTCCTTATTTATTCTAATATTGTAAATATTCAACCCAATTGGTGGCCCAAACCAACCCCTAGGGATCATGTTTTTGAACAAAAATGAACATACACTTCTTGAGGATACTTCCACACAAGTTTTAGCTTGTCTGGCAAAATGGTTTTTGAAAGAAAGATTTATTTTAAATACCAACAAAATTTCAATGATTCTAAATAACTGTAAACAGGGAAATATTCGCCCCCGTTTTATTTTCGCCCCTCTCGCTCTCGTTGTCAGCGGGCAAAATTAAGACTTAGTAAATTCAACACACTTTTTTTAAACTTCTGTGTTAATTAGAAAAAGTATTTATCATAAATTTCGTCTTGCAAGTGTAGAAAGGCGAGAAAAAAATACAGGGCGAAAATAAACATGTATGCAGTTTCTCGTCTTGAAATAGGGCGTTGCTCTTAATTTTAACAAACTTGAATCTCCGTCACCTTTGCGCCAAGTTTTGTTAAAATTTCCCCACGGTTCTGGAGAAGAAGTAAACAAAGTGAAAAAGTCTACAACAACAACGAAAACCTTGAGCCTCTGGCTCAGTGGAGCTAAAAATTACATGAAAATATTTTTCTAAGAAAAAAAGCGAGAGAGCAACCGATTTCCTGCATGTTTGACCAACATATCAAAATTATTTTGCTAAAAATGTTATTTTGTATCTCATTCTTGATTGTAAGATTTACATACTCTTGACATTGAGTATTAAGTTATTGATTTTGATAAGTTTTAACTGGAGTTATCCTGTGAGACAATTCATAGCGACATGAACTGCAATTCGTTTCCCTGGGAAATATCGGAGGCACTTGTCTATCCTAAGATTATAATAACAAGATGCCAATGGGCTACATTGCTCACTTAAGTAACAAATCAGCAAGCGGCAGCATTTGGAATCAAGGATATTTTGGTCTAATTATACAAACAATAATATATCCAAGTTACATAGCACAGCCAACGGCCCTGCACAGTTTCAGTCTATTACTTTTAGCCATCAACAACTTCTTAACAGAGTAATGCCGGCTTACTCATTCTAGTTCAATTCGGTTTAATTTTTTTTATTTGTGCACCAAACAGAAACGTATGCAGATCTAGAGGGGGGTCCGGACCCCTGGAAGATTCAAATATTTTAAATTTACTTGGTAAAATTACCAAAAATCGGCGCGTCTTTTAACCACAATGAACCGCAATGAACCACAATGAACCGCAATGAACCACAATGAACCACAATGATACCACAATGAACCACAATGAACTTTATTAAGGTGATAAATGTTATTCAAAAGGTATAAAATTTAATTAAAGTTTAATTCAAGGGCAGGCGCGACCTAGCATCCCTTATTTTCAACTTTTCCTATCTCCGCAATGTGAAGAATTCCATTTCTATAATTCTAAAATTACATTTTCATGTTATTTGATATTTTTTATATGAATATATAGTTTCAGTTGAAATGTATACTACTACATTATCAATAAGCATTCAGTTGCATTTTGCATGCTATTAAAAATCAAAATATCTAACTCCAAAAAATGGCCTGCTAATTTGCACTCTGAATTTTTTGGCATTAACAAGTTTAAATGCAAATAAAGAAGAAATGTTATATCAAGGAAAATTATCTAAAACTGAGGAACGTCGCGTATGTCCATGATATATCTCAAAAAAATTCTGACGGCATGTTATGCTACAGAATTAATGCATTTTCAATTATGTTTATGTATGTTCAGCTAGGTACACACATCATATTTCATTCATTCAGAATTCAATTATTTCAGTACATATAACGCTTAGATGGTGGTATATTATAAATATGCAAAGCATTAATTAAAAAAAAATATCTATATACATGTATAAGGTAAATATAAATATATCAGGTAAATATTATTATTTAATTAAAGCTGAATATAATTAGCTAAGTTGTCGTATTGTTTAATTTTTAAAGAAATCTGTCACTTTACATGACATTTGAAATTGTTTGATTAACTGGTTAAAAAAGATAATTTTACAATTTTTGTCATCTTTGGATTAAATTTGTGTGCTTAAGATGGGCAGTATAACGTTACTAATAAACGATCATTCTAATTTATCGAATAAAAAGCAAACAGAGGGGATCAACTCTCAATAATTCCAATGTCCATAGACTCTTGATTACAAAAGGGAATAACAACATTGTACGAAATTTAAAAAAAAGTGTCATCTACATTTGTTTGATAACTAAAGATTGTATCATCCATTATTTTAAATGGTTCTGAACTATGGGGATTTTCAAATAACGCTATCATAGCGAGAGTTCTACTGAAATTTGTAAACTTCTGCTTTATCTTAAACAATTCACTCCAGATTTTATGGTATAAGGTGAACTTCAGGCACTTAGCATGGGTGGGGAGGGGGGTATTTGGGGGCCTGCCCCCTCCCCCCCCCCCCCCCACTTTTTCTCGCATCAAACATATACTTAAATTTACATATAAAAAAGTGAATTATCATGGCGATGCCCCCCCCCCCCCCCCCACACACACACACAATGTAAATGTAAGATAAGAATTTGTTCACATCAATTATGACATCCCCTGTGTATTGTTGTTAGTATACACACCGACAGTTAGCTCTCGTGTATACAGGGCCAATTAAATGACAGCAGGTGTAATAAAGCCTCCCAATATGTATTAGGGGTATCCAAAACTGGAGAGGGGAAGGGATATACAATACACCTTGTTGTTAATTGGGGATCTCTCTCTCTCTCTCTCTCTCTCTCTCTCTCTCTCTCTCTCTCTCTCTCTGTTAAACTGAAGTTACCACTGTACTTTGTAAATAACGACAGAATACTTCCTCTAATTACAGTTTATATACACACATACAGACACACATTGCTGACATTTGAAACTTGAAAAATACAGCAAACCTGTTTTGGTTTTTTTTTTCATTTCCATATTAACATGGATAATAGTCATTTATGTGAGGAATTCCTATAACTTGAATGTGTTGTCCTTATATGATAGAAACTTAAATACTCGTTATGACTATATAAGGAAACACTCCATAGTTTGTTAGATAGTCAGATACATGTAACTTTACTGAATTTTGTCATCCACTGCGTTCTTTGTCACCATCCCACCCACCGACCCCTTCCTCCCGAGAATACACATCGCACCATATATCGTTAAATATACGGCTTGGGAGAGGGTTAATTGCTTTTCGGTGAAATTGTTGGGCGAGTACAGGAGGAATTTCAGATAGCTTGCCCCTTTGTCAACTATAGCCCCCATCCAATACACTTCCCCCATCCAATACACTCCCCCCCCCCCCCCCCCCCCCCCCATCCCAAACAACATTACCTCCTCTAAATTCTCAAATACATGCATCAAGTACCGGAAAATAATGTCATTTGGTCACAATCGAAATGTACCTATTTATCGATAATAATCAAACTTTAATTCTAAAAATATATTAACCTAAATATCAAGATTTAAAGCTACGAATCTGTATTCAAGGATTTCATGTATAACCGGGTTGATGGAATAATGTTTACAGAGAGGTGCTGGACTAGTGCAATTTTTTGTGTGAAGAATAGCATCATATCATAGAGAGTAGATTTTTTTTTCAAACTGAAGAGACACGTTTTTATTCAAAACCTCTATCATTCATGAAATAAATGAGCTGATCATATTTACCGACAGCGAAGATCGTAATATACTTTAGCAAAAATAATTAGAAATGGGGTGATATTTTATCTATATTCGGATATTTGCACGTTTACCACTATTTTAATTGGAATTTAGGAATTATAATGTTTGCGGAATTTTCATGCTATATTTTTTTCGAAAACGTTATAATTTTATGTGGATATACGTGGTGCGCTGGTCAATGTACAAATGCTAAGACGTTCCAATTTAAGAACGTCTGATTTTCCTGAACCATTAACACCAAATGCAAAGGCGTTTATCTATAAATAAGAATTCTGTACATGTCGCTATAATTTCTATAACTCACAATTAGAAAATTAGTTCAATAATCAGACGATCATAGAAAACGATATTCCATACAGTTTATATTTATCTATAAGTATAGAATGGCAACTTTGAATTTGCCAACAATGTGAATGCAAATTAGTACACATGTACATCGTCAATTACCTGTAAATTGTATATATGACACTTTTAGGTAGTTATACCAAATATATAATGAATGTATTCACTTAAATCAGTTCATTGTGGTTCATTGTGGTATCATTGTGGTTCATTGCGGTTCATTGTGGTTAAAAGACGCGCCCCCAAAAATAGGCCTCGGACCCCCAGCCCACCTACCCCGGCAAACATAGGTATCCCGCGGACCCCCCCCCCCCCCGCCCCTCCACCTTAAAAAATTATGGATCCGCTTTATTTCTTATGATAATTGAATGTAAATCATACATGCATGATAAAACATAAATCTACGCGATCTTGCAAAATTACCTAGCTTTCGGCATAAGAATAAACGTATTCTAAATTGCTTTTAGATGCCTTGTTCAGCTTTTTAAATGACAACTTTAATTTAGTAGTTATAATAAATAATTTTACATCGTTCATTGATGTCTTCATTATACTTTTGCTGTTGACTTTGTGTGGATTATTTCTTGAATATTCGAAACTAAAGCTACATAAGAGCACGAAGTCTACGGACATGCACGGACTGACCTCAGACCTTCCAAGTGGCTGTAGTAATTGCCATGGTAACCTTCATATATATGGAAATTTGGGTGTTCCTTGTGTGTTAAGAAATAATTCACGTACTTTAACTCCCTTTTTAATGAATAATTGATTAAATTGTTAATAAAAAAAATGTAAATATAAGCTCCCCTCTTCCTCCGCTTCATTTTGACCCACAGGGGGTAAAAAGCAATACTTCAATTAAAATTTGATATTACAGCTTTGTTCTAATTTATTTTCATGAATTATAGCCTTTCGGTTCTTCAGAAGAATTATTTTAGTGTTTTTTTTCTCCTTATATTTCTATTAGAGTCCCTTCCTGGCCCATGGGGTCATTATCTGAACAAATTTAAGTCTACCATATATCGGGTATCTAATGTTAAAGTTGGGGTATTACAGGTTATTTGGTTCTGAGAAGATTTTCAAAACTTCCCACCCTATCTTCACTCTTTCCTAATTATCTCCCCTTTAAGGACATCTAGCCCTTCAGTTGAAAAAACTTGAAAGCTGCTCCCCTAAGAATGCTTTGTGCTAAGATTGGTTGAAATTGGCCCACTGGTTCTGAATAAAAGGCTTTGTATTTTCCCCACCCTATCTTCACTCTTTCCTAATTATCTCCCTTTTGAAGAAAACCTGGTCATTCTTTTTAAGAAAGTTGAAAGCCATTCCTCCAAGTATGCGTTGTATCAAGTTTGATTGAAATTGGCCCATGCAGTGGTTCTGGAGAAGAAGGTTTTTAAAGCACCAAACCCTATTTTCACTCTTACCGAATTATTTCCCCTTTGAAGGGGACCTGGCCCTTCCTTTGAACAAACTCCTTCTTTTTGAGAAGAGGATGAAATGAAAAGTTTACGACAACGACAACGACAGAGAATGGAAAAGATCACTTGAACTTTTTGGATCAGGTGAGCTTAATAAAAGTGTACGTTTTGTTATAGCTCTTTTTTTTAACAATAATAATTGGAATCTTTTCAGTAATACATTACAAATGAATACTAATTTTCAATCTAAAAACTGCGGAAACATTTATTTATGCTAGAAGCCCATATTGATAGGTTCATTTGTGTCGTCAGAGACATTATTTGTTATTTATGTCTCTGGTGTCGTCAATTGGGTCCGTTTGGGTAAATTGACAATTCCGGAAGTGTAACTCGGAGGCAATTCGGTAGGCTAATAAGCATGTCTTCTACTGGAGCCGGAGAACTCCAGGATGGCGATGGTCCCGACAGGAAAAAAATTAAAACATCAGAATGCGTTAGGTCAGTGATTTAAACTACACATTATTGTTCTAACCTAAACACACCAAATCCCTACACCGACTCTATTTACTTTGTAGTAACAAAGATCCAGTCACTTTTGGTTTAATATTCATCCACGCTGCTTTTCGGATACCAATTTGTGAAAACGATGTCTTAACAATCTTTTTTTTTTTTCATGGCTTTATTAAACACTAGCCTTGGACATACAGTCAAGAAATGGTTATCTAACAGGATAACGCTAAAGGACTGTAGACTTTGGTGGCGGTTTAGCAATCTAAATATAGCAATATATAGGACACCGTTAGGCCATTGGTTAGGGAGTAAACTATTCCATTTAGAAACACGTCACAGGTACGACGTGTAACATGCAAGGATGCCGAACATCGTAAACTAAAGTTTTATGACAGAGAACAAAATGATGAACTCGGTTATTGTCCTGGGTTAACTATAATGATCCGTATTTGTGACCATTTCTCGCTTTCAATTTTTATACAAATACGTGGCAATTTTGTCCACCCCTCAGAAATGAGACGGACTGATCTATGGTGGTATATTTATACACAGGTTTATTAGATATGCACTCTCTCAGTGACCAAACATGGCAAGGTACACATGTAGATATTTTTTTTCAAATGTCAATGTGTACAATTTTGTTTGCAAATTTTGACAACATTATTTTTTTGCACTTTTTCCAATACTAAGTTTTTATCATTTACATACGAAATGAAGACTAAAACCAAGAAAAGGATTAGAATTTTTTTCTTTAAAAAAATATTAGTACTTTTAGAAAGTGACATTTAGCTTTCAGTGTTTTTGGAATACATGAAGCATGATAGCAGTATTATTATAAATGGGAGAAAAGTTTTACTCATATTAAAGGAGGAAATGGATGATAATTGAACAAAAGTAGAATTATACAGATTGTATAACAGCAGCCTTGCTGCAGAATGCAGTGACATGTAATTATATGTACATGCATACTATATGTGTGACCGCCCCATGTTATCAGGATCTTTATACTTGTACTTGAGAATGATGTCTTCGAGTTCAATCTGAACCAGTTAGGTTTATTTACTTTTCTTCACAGGTGTAGATAGCATGCATATTATCTGTGGCAGTTTGTAAACTTTTGTGACTGAAGGGAAATCTATTGGGATGAATTATATGTTAATATAATTTTAGTAAACCTGTGAATTAAACAGTGCACCTCCTTATTTAACTTTTTTTTAATTATACAGTGTTACTCCTGACAAATAATTTTTTTCTGTATTAAGATTCTTTCAACAATTAATATTTATCAAGACAACCCCCCCCCCCCCCCCCCAATAAAAAAAACAAACCAAAAAACCCCCTCATCATCAGTGTGCAATAACAGGATTTGAGCGTGCAGACTTTCTGTTAATGCCTTGTACTAAATGCCATTGTTAAAAATGTTGAAAAAATGTTCAAAATAGAGTTTTATGCTAGAATATGATACCATATAAATATAAATGTTTTAATTGCCAGGAGAGCAATTTGTTATGACTTGCTATGAGGATTTTTTTTTTGGCATTAGCATAAGGAAGGGAAGATGTAATTAACAAAATTTCAGGTTTTCTGAGGCTGAAATATAAACAGTACAATACACAGATACATGTGGGGTTTTTTTCTGTTGACAGGGAAGGTATACTCCTGGGATATGGTAACCCTCTGTTGGACATTTCTGTGAATGGAACACAGGAATTCCTGGACAAGTAAGTCCAGCCATCTAAAACACTTGATCTCTACATAAATGATGTTGATATTAATTAATAATTACATTAATATTAGTTCACTAAGTGTCCTGTTGATGACATCTGTAACAAATAACAACAGAAAAATTTTCTCTCTTTTTTCTCATATTTTCTTTTTATCTATGTAAGTATCACAATTTTTGAAACACTATTAATTAATTAAAACACTTATTCATAATATGTTAAAGTATGCATTGAAATTTAAAGGTATGGTCTGGAGAAGGATAATGCCATCCTAGCAGAGGACAAGCACAAACCAATGTGAGTATACATGTATGTATTTCTAAATTAGAGACTACAAGTCTCTCATCTATTCCCCCCCCCCCCCCCCCCCCCCCCTTCCCCCTCAAATCCCACTCTAACCCCCTTCCACTTTCCATCTCAATAGATAAAAATTGAACTTTTAACAAAAAATTTGTTAGTTAGAGAAACAAATAATAAGTAAAAGGAAGCCTAAATACTGCATTTACCGGGTATCAAAAAAATACAAACTGTGTGGTCTCACAGTCCACATATGTTGATTATTTGTACATACATCTTTCACAGGTATAAAGATATGGTGGACACATTTGGAGACAAAGTGGAATATGTGCCTGGTGGTGCCACCCTTAATGCAGTTAAAGTTGCACAGGTGGGTGAATGTTCGTGTGTTACATACGAGTCATGAATCCTAAAAAAACGAATTCTTTAACATCTAAAGTAAAACCATTATTTTTAAAAATTGGTAAAATCTAACTATGCTATTCATTTCACATTACAAAAATATGTAAAAGTTAGCTAGATATTTTTTCTACTTTGATCGCAGTGGTTGTCTGGAGTTCCCAATGCCACAACATTTTTTGGTTGCATCAACAAAGATGAGTTCGGAAAAATCATGGAGAACAAAGCCCGAGAGGCCGGAGTCAACACAAAGTTCCAGTACACTGACAAAGAACCAACAGGGACGTGTGCTGTCATTGTCACAGAAAAATACAGGTATGCTGTCATTGTCACAGAAAAATACAGGTATGCTGTCATTGTCACAGAAAAATACAGGTAATGGACAAACTTTTTTGGAGATCATGGTATGAAAACGTGCAGTTGCTTATAGATGCATATGTACTGACATGATTGGCAAGATTTCCTCTAAGAAAGTATGAAGGAGCAAATTGGAAAATGGAGCGAATTATTCATGAGAACCAGAAAAATCCAGCTTAGTAAACTATTGCAGACTTTGCCATGGGTTTCTGACAACAGAAAAACTTCAGAAAATTAAAAAGTTACACTTTATTTTGTGATGAGCTATTTTCCATTATTTTGATTACTTTTAAATATATGAACTGATCATTTCAAGTGTGCTTTTGATTTCAGATAGTCACTTAATTCTTCACAAAGTGTCAACAGCTTTAGAAATTTATGATCAGTATTTTCTATGCCTTAAAATATAGGTACATGAACATATAACTTTAGAATAAATGATATATTATACCTGTTGTTGTATTATTAATTAGGTCGATGTGTGCCAATTTAGCGGCAGCCAACTGTTTTACTGAGGAACATCTAGAGACCCCGGAAAACTGGAAACTTGTGGAGAAGGCCCAGTATTACTATATTGCAGTAAGTTCACCTTATAAAGCTGTGAGCACAAAATACCAGGTATTTTAGGCAAAAGCTGTATACTGTACGAGTTTTGGAGGATGACATTTTATTACATGTATTAGATGGGAAATTGAGTACATACTGATTAAATGCAGTTTCTTTCTTTGATGTTCATATGTAGTATACCGGTAGTTCTAGCTTCAAATGTACATCAACAACTTGATTTTTGAAAGGGTTTTTGTTAATTTTAATTTTTTCGATTAATCAAATCCTGACATTGATTTAGTATTTCATCACTTTTGTAATGCTCAAAACCAGTGAGCAAATTATTTTTAAGTCAAAGAAGTTCAGGTACTTAAAATCAGAACAGACAACCGAGAATTTAATTAAAGTATATGTGTAATTGAGTGTTTATCTTGTCAAAAATTTAGAGTCGAGTGACCTACCAGTATTTGCATTTCTTACAAAACAATTTTTATTGACCAAGTGTAGTGAAGAGAAAAAATAGTACATGAACAATGTGAAATACATAACGTCTTATGCATAATCCAAAGCCAAGGGTTTTCAGTTCATTCAGCTCTCCTATAACCCTCAGCCGATTTCAATGAGATGATGTGGTGATGCATAATGTTAGATCATAGGCTGTGGTCAAGCTTAGCCATGTTAGTTTCAGGTCTGTTAAATTCTTAGATGATATAATATACCATAGGAGGAATGCTTTTATATTACAAGTGACAATATTTGATGAAAAGAAAAACATATGGTACATACTTTTGCAAGGAGCCATGCCAAGTGTTATGGGTTACCCAGATGAATTTCTATACCACAGGATAGTGTTGTGCCCTCTACCCTGAGTACTTACTTGAAGTATGTCTTCCATTTTTATAGGGTTTTCCTCTAACCGTCAGCCCCCCCACAATTACCAGAATAGCCAAGCATGCCCAGGAGTCAGGTAAAGTGTTTACCATGAACCTCTCGGCTCCCTTCCTGTGCCAGTTCTTCAAAGAACCCATGCTGAAGACACTGCCTTATGTCGACATCTTGTTTGGAAATGAAACGGTACATTGGACCAACATAGTTTTATTTGAATCGTTTTTTTTTTGTTAAGATCACATTTTTCTTAAATTTCTAGTACATGTGTTTATATTGCTCTATGAAGTATGCTGTGCTTATATAATTCAATGTAAAACATACCTGTTTTTTTTTTTACATTTTAGGAAGCAGAAACATTTGCCAAAGAAAATAACTTTGGTGTAAGTACATATTGGTGCTGTATTTTGTAGAAGAAAATGAAACTTGTGATGGAAACGATGGAAACTACCTTAATTTATTTTCATTTATTTTAGACAACAGACATTGCAGAAATAGCATTAAAGATAGCCGAGCATTCCAAGGAAGACAACAAACCAAGGACTGTAGTTATCACTCAGGGCAGCAATCCAACCATTGTAGCAAAGGGTTAGTCATTAGGAAATTCTAGTTCATACTTTTCTTTTTAAAGGTCAGACATGTGATAATGGCATTTTCCTATAAACTAACTATGAAGAGTCACCATTATTTCAGAATATGCACAGAGTAAAACTGCTAAATGCATTCCTTAATTTTTTAAATTCTGCAATCTGCACTTTTCTGCAGTCTAAGACAGAAAACTGTACATGCTTGTCATAGACAATTAGATTAATATTACCCAGTTCATAACAGAATATGCATGATTAACATCAACCTCAGATGCTAATTTCAAAATGTGTTGGTTTGTGAGATATAGAAATGATGAATTGTTAACACAGATGGTTTTTTGTTTGTATTTTACTATAGACGGCAAGACGACAGAGTATCCCGTGATCGCGATCGCTGACAAGGACATTGTAGACACCAATGGAGCCGGCGATGCTTTTGTGGGAGGTGAGCAAGCTCTTACATGGTTCCTGGTGGGCGTTTAAGAATGTGGAGGCTAGACAGTGCTTTGAATTTGAATGGTGTGACAACCATCCCTTTTGTAGGAAATTATGGTGTAAATTTTAAGTTACGAGTATCAAATTCAAATTGGGTTCTATAGTTACCACTTAATTCAAGTATTATATTTACATGAATAGGTTTAATAAGTTAAGCCTTAATCCATATTCCTAGTGTCAATACAAAAAAAGCTCAATATCTAGGAGCTTGGCTAGCTGCTAGCATCTTGAACACAACCAGTATATACATATTAATACCTGATGTTTTCAACATGTTTGAAATATGCATGTTTAAACATAGAAAACATTCCTCATGTTTTGTTCTTCTATGTAGGTTTCTTGGCCCAGTTGATCCAAGGCAAGCCTGTGGAGGAGTGTGTTAGATGTGGAAACTATGCAGCCAATTTAATCATCCAGCGCTCGGGCTGCACGTATCCCGAGACGCCCGACTACAAGTGAATAGATGTCAGTGATGTCCACAGATATGGTTGTGTTCAGATTCTGAGATAAATTCTTGTTCAACAGCAACAAAACCCCACTCTCTGTCAGGTTTTGTTGTTCTTTCTAAGTAAGGGTATTAATATTCATTCCTTAATACGATGAATATACACGCCATTGCATGTACATGTATTATAATTTTACAGTCTGATAACCGTATTGTTATTAGTTATTACCTCATCTACGTGTGTATATTTTCTTATACATGTTATGCAACATCTTTTGAAGTAAACATGTACATGATTAAAAAATGAAAACTTCATGCTTCTGTGAATTTTTCTTTACATACCAGTATGTCCTGCATATTTTAGGTTCAAATAATTATTGGTCATACAATATCTTGTACAGTAGTTCATTATGAATTCATATTTGAAATATCATCAGATTAATTCTATAGTACAGTATCCACAATAGCCTAGGGTTGATAAAGCTTTGGGCTGAGGCTAAGTAAGAGGCAATGAGTTAGCTTGATCTCTGAAAACACTGAGAATTCCACAAATTTACAAAGAATTCCCTTATTCAACAAAGTGTAAAGCTTCAAAAGTGAATGGCGATAGACCTATCAATCCTCTATAGTTATGAAACGGGGTTTTCTTGTCGTAAGAGAAGGAACTTCTATGAGCCAGATTCGACCTATGTTTATTTTAAAAGAGCACTATGTTTAATTTATGAACCAGTGATGTCCTGAAATCTTGTCGGGTAAATAATATGCAAGTACATGTATGCATACGACCCTTGAATACTGCCAGTGCGTTACACAGAAGGAATGACCAGTTCTACCATATATGGAAAGCTACTACATTTACAACTTCTTTTGGATTTGACATCAGTCTTTGCAAGTCCATGCTCTAAATGTAGCTTAAGTTGATATCGAACTTGAAACAATCCACGCACAGTTAACCGCATCAGTGAAAAAAATATGGGACACCATCTAACAATGTAAACATTCTTTATTATATTTTTTTTTTTATAAACGTTTACGTTTTCACTTCTGAACAGAACACTGCTTAATAATCAATGCATTTGAAGAGATAATATTTTAAAATGCTATAGAAACATGCAATAAACTGATTAGATATGTAAGTCATTCGGTTTTGTCAGAAGCTAAGTAATATTTACATCTTTACATCAATTCAATTTATTTCTTTAGAAATCATGTTTCATTGGAAAAAGTTTGAATAGGAAATATAAGGTGTGCATTTTGCAGTAAGCAATGACACTATATAGTGTCAGTCAGCGTGAGATAGCAGGACTTGGTGGAAATAGTGGGTGGTCGGAATGGGGGATGTTGCAGCACTGGAATTTTCCTATATTTAGAGCAATCTTGAATTATTCCGCCCATGAGTAGTAAGCAGTGACAGAAGGTATATCAGGCTAACTGTAAGCATTAGACAGTTCTTTTAACAAGTGATAACTTCACGCGGGTTAGTCCTATGGACGTTGGGCATTGCGCTGAACCGTATTTAGGGCGAGATATCTGGGTCGTACTGTATTATTCAATAAAAGAACAAGCAATGATAAAAACAACCAGGTACAGAGAACTGTAAGAAAAATTCAGATAGAATCAAGGGAAAATAAAATATTAGAACCATTTTAACAAGAGCTTGGACTTTGGGTAGTTGTGTCGAACAGCAATGTGACGTTGGCCTGTCTATTTCGTTGTATGACTCTTTGAAATCAACAAGATTTGTCTGGCTTTTGAGCTAAGACTACGGAATCTATGCATATTTCCCTCGAAACCAGCGTCATTTTTAACTTGTTTTGATTTAAGAAATAGATAGTTACGTCCAACTGAAAGTCCAAGGTCTTGTTAAAATGGTTCTATCTGTCATGTTGTAAATTTTAAATTTACCGGGTGGCAGTAAATACAAAATTTACAGTTGTCATGTTGTAAATTTTGTATTTACTGCCACCCGGTAAATTCAAAATTTACAACATGACGTATCTATAAATTGATTAAATTATAACGCCATATACATACCACAATTTAAATAATGCCCAAAAAGTCAAATGTGACACTCACAATTTTGGCCGTTTATTCAAAATTCATCGTTAGCAGTAATTCCACAATGAATGTAATGTTGGGGTCCGCCAAGGAAATAAAAACTACATTTCATTTTAAATAAGGTTACAGAAAATGGTCATTATGATCAGATTATCGTTGAATGACATCTTTCTACATCAAAGGGAAAAAGGTTTATACACATGTGTACACTTTCGTATCCCAATGATCTGCAAAATCTGTTGGGGGATCTAATTATGTATTAAATATTGTATACATCAAAATGTATAGAAGAAAATGGTTTGAAGAAAATTTGATTGAATTTGTTAAAGGTGATATAAGATACCATGAGAAATTAATGTGGATGATAGCAAATCATATTTAAAACAATCACAATTAATAAAAATTTTATATGCACAATAATTTATCTATAAATTGCATTTATTTTTTTTAGAAAGGCAAAAACTGTAAAAAGCCCAAGCGAACTCGCGATTTTCAGATCAGTTACAGCCGCTTTGAATTATCCGATGGCGCTATATAATTAGACAATATAATTGTGAGAAATCAGATATTTGGGATTATCGTTAATTTTATTCTTTATTTTGAAAGAAAGTACATCAAATATTGATGTGTTTAACACAATGGGTGAGGGATGGTCCAATTTTACCTACATGAACACATGGAAATAAAGAGGACAAGCGAATATATTGAATGCATTAGAAATGTTTTGTGATGTTTTGATAAAATGATATGCAAGTAGGCTAAGTTCTATTTATTTATTCCATCATCCATCTTTAAATATAAAAAAAAAAGAAAGAAAAGGACCACAATCATCTTCGGAAGCCAAGGGTTTACGATCCACTCTGCTCCTGTTGTAGAGGAGCAGAGTGGATCGTAAACCCATGGCTAGCGAAGATGGACCACAATAGGATAGCTACAGATTTTTACGTACTAGGTCTTTTATACTTAAAAATTGTGAATAGCACATTTTGTAAAACTGTTTTAAAACATGATATTATCAAAATTGCAATTAAGAATTTTTAGGTTTTTTTTTCAAGCATGACCTTCACAAGGCAAGGGGGACAAACTTTTTGATCCTGATGACTGAAAAATAAATTAGAACTCTTCTGCAGAGATTTTATAGATACGTGGTAAATGATGTTAAATGTTGAATGAAATAAATATGCAGTGATCAGATTTGTGTATTCAATTTAATATGCTTATATTAGGTAAAAGTTGCTTTTTTCAGAACTGGAATTCGTTGTTACATGTAGGCGATTGATGTGGCCCTTGGGCCTCTTGTTTTAGTGTCGCTCAGTCAGACCTGAAGTTTAGCCCCCGTCAAGATTAAACTTCTGTGATATTTTATAATTGTGAAATTAGAAAAATAACTGCAAAATTGAACAAGCTAATTGAATGTTTTCGCTTTAAAGATTTAACTAACCCCAATTGAAATTTATGACGAAGCTGTACACAAGATAACACTGCGAATTTTATAACTAAGCCCACAAATATCTTCTTATGTTTTTATAATCACCTTTTCTCCAGCTTGTATATGTGCGTACACACATGAATGATGATTTTCTAGATCATTGTTAATGATAGTTGCTTTATTTTATACTAATAAAAACATAAAATAGCATAACATGATTCCATTGACGACAGCCAACTGTCAGTTGCCAACTGCCAGCTGTTTACTGCTAATTATTTACCTTTTACTGCTGTGTTTTCGCCTTTGCGCCTGTGAGAAAAAAGACTATTATATACAAAAGCAGCGGCGTATGACATTCAAAACGCTAGCTATTAATAAATTCACAGAATTTGTATGCCCCAAACCTTTGTTTCAGCCTTCTAGGAACGACAATATATAATGATATTTAATTGTTATAGCAATATTAGCAAAAAAAATGCTTTCTTTTATGATTCGCGCGGGTTGTGATTGTGATGCGATAATTGCAAAACAAAAACCACAAGTTTAAGTTCAGTTTATTCACTCAAAGCAGATTATTTCGTACAAGAGGAACATATATATATATATAGAGAGAGAGAGAGAGAGAGAGAGAGAGAGAGAGAGAGAGAGAGAGAGAGAGAGAGAGAGAATACACAAAAAATACAAATCGTCAGAGGCATACATACATGTACATTGTCATACAGGAATAAGATAGTAAAAATGGACGTATAACAAAATCAATATGTATGTTAGACTTTGGTATGAAGGATAAGATCAGGAAAACAACTAAGGGGAACAGACAGCATCGAAAATATTTGAAATATATAAATACACACAATGCATGTTCTCAGAGATTTTGTATTATGATTTGACATGAGTTCAGAGAGGGTCTTTTACAATATTTCTTGGCCGAACATTCTAAAATATGATGAAACAGATGAGTCCTTTGTTACGCAATGAATATAGTCTCTCATTTAGAGTAGTACCATCAGCCTGTCTCTACAGAGAGACGATGGTTTGATGTACTTAAATTTTATTAAGTTTGTTCGTAGTTTTACAGATATATCGAGGTATATACTTCTATAAGTTAAAATTTTATACGACACGACCACGAAGAACAATTGGGCCATATTTGGACAAATTGGTCTTTTAATCTCTGATTTAAAGTAGCGGTTAACCATTTTATTTTGACAAAATTTGCTTGTGCCAGACATATTTTAGTCCGCACATGTTCAAAAATTTGTAGGCCTATACTTTATTTTTAAATGACTTGATATGAAACGGTAAAAATAGTATGTATGACTTGTGTTAGTGATATATACTTATTTTTTGAATTGGAAAGTTATGACTTGTGATGACCTATCCGAGTGCCAAAGAAAGTTCTTTTCCTCATTTGTTTTTGATGATTTCGTATCTCGTGTCCAATAACAGCTAGTAGCTATAGAAATGTGGAATAAAAGAAATTGTTAATACTAACGTTAACATTTACACAAAACTAACGAATAATATAACTCTTCATGCAAATAAACAAAAAATCATTTCAATGAACTCCTTTCCTGTGTATTCCTTTCGTGACCACACATGCAGTATAGAATTTTTTTTAATATATTCGATCAGTGCATACTATCTATTCAAGATATATTACTAAAGTCAGATACTCTTTACACAATTGCGCTTAAAAATATAGTTCCATTTATGATCAGCAGATATAACATTAAAACAAATGTGTAGAATATCGATGTATATGTTATATGTGAAAGAAAACAAAATTAACGTAAAATTATTTTTAAAAATCATTTTCCCCCAAGAAATGTAAATGTGAAGTATTCATATTCCTACGCAAGCTGCCTTCTTAGTCTTTTTCACGATCATATAGGTCATTCTTCGATTGATAATTTTTTCACTAATGAATATTGCTTAAATTATTACAATAATTATGTTACTTTCATGATTACTGTTCGTTAGGTATCACACAATCTCTTTTAATTATTTATTGTGCATGAGTATGTGTTTTCTTTTCTTTTCTTTTAATGACGGAATGGTTATGCAACACCTGCACCATATTTCTGATCGCACTCGTGTAGACGGATGACTGGTAGCAGTATTTGCTACGGACATGAAGAACTATATACGCCAGTTTCTTAACAAGTTCAGTTATTTTAACATAGAGATCGGCTGAGCACAGTGAAAATTCGAAGTAATTTAAAAGTCGAATATCTTGGATATGGGGTAACCCAGATCTATTCTTGTTATTTTTGGCAGCGATACATCTTTCTCAGAAAATGCTTGTTAATAGAACCATTTTAAAAATAGCTTGGACTTTGGGTACCTGTGCCAAACAGCTTTGTGACGTAGGCCTGTCTATTTCATTGCTGGTCATTCAGCCATGGCTCTTTGAAATCAACAAGATTTGTCTGGCTTTTGAGCTAAGACTACGCAATCTGTGTATATTTCACTTGAAACCAGCGTCATTTTTAACTTGTTTTGACGCAAGATATAGATAGTTTTACATCCTACAAAAAGTCCAAGACTTGTTAAAATGGTTCTAAATATCGCATAGGTCTCCAACACAGAAAATAATCTGTCTTGAAAAATTCTTTATTTTGAGATCTTTTTTTTTTTTACCATTTTAATTTGTTAACACGCGTGCAGAACCTTTGATTTATACATATATAGAGCAGCTTTTAACAGTCAGTGACAATAATTAAGTTCTTTGCATCTGTCTGTTGGCTGTCATATAATATGGATGATGTGAACAGAAATTGAGGCCAATAGTCGATTGAATATGAAATAAAACATTCTACTTGTGTTTCAAATAAAAAATACCAAAGATATTATTTCAATTATCTAACTAGCTGATATTTTGTTACCCGTTTTGAAACAGCCTTTTTTAAAAAATAACTGAGGTCACTTAAGTTGCGCATTAATTCTGTGTACTGTCCTTTAGTATACAGTTAAAAGTTATTACTTTATAAAACTTGTAAAATTCGGGTTTAAAAGGTCGCAATCGAGTGCCAATCATCGATAATTTCTTTACAAAGTACTTGTAGAGATGTTAAAACTTTGATTTGAACTGAATCTACCTGAGGATACAGTTCTTGGTTCTTCTGGTTCGGCCTGATACTGCCCACAATTGGCATTTTGAAATTAATTCAATCTGGTCGAGATGACCTGTTTACCATTCAGGTATAGACAAAACAATGATCGCGTTTCCATCAATGCTTCTACTCGTAACACATTCATGTATCCTAAGATAAATCGTTTGATTGATAGCCAATCAGATTGGCCAAATGTTACACGACCGGGACAAATTGTTCTTGTTGACTCGTGAGTAGGGAGAAAATGATATCAAGATTTGATTCATCTTTGTATATCTAGTTATGTGTTCTTTGTCATTAATATGACTGGGTCTGATTGTTATTGTGGTATATAACTAAGAATGTTAAAATCTTTTTCTTAATTTTTAAGTCGTAGTTAAACTTATAGTACACATGAAATGTATATGTCTATTAAACATTCTCTCAACCAATCGGTGAAGGTTTTGAAAGCTCGGTAGCCATATTTACAATGGTGGACAACTGAACTATTTGAAATACCATTGTGTGTGTTTGTTCATTTTTACCTCCTTTATGAACGTAAGTCAAATCATAAGAATGTTATAATAGAGAACTGCATTTTCTTAAGAATTCAACAAGAATATAATGAATATCTCTCGACAACAAGTTTTCGAAATTTTACATGATTTATTTGGCGGAATTTGGGCACTAAAATTAATGGCTTCTTCGCTTAATCAAGATGAAATCATCGGTTTTCAACAAAAACATTTTTGCTTATTGAGCACAAACTGATATTAGTTGAATACTTGTAATTAGTACTCGTGTATTTTATGTGTCCGATGTGTAATACTTTGTGATTGATAATGCAATTCACGAAAATTTATCGGAATTTTGAGACCCGCCATTATGACCGCAATTTGCGAAGTCGCCATTTTATAAACATTGCCATTGAATCTGTTAAGACAGACGGGTGTAGTTAGAAGTGATTCGAAAGAACATGAAATTTAAATATTTAGAAAAGTATTAAATATTCGTTTTGACATGAATATTGTTTAACTGTATAAAAATTGGATGGATCGTAATTTCAGATTTAGCCCTTGTTTACAAACATTGACCAGAGTTCATAACATCATGATTGTTTACATTTTGCTACACATTTTTAATTGCTAGTCTCTTATTGATAATTTCATTAAAAATGTAAACCAATTGCTTTTGTTTATTTTAGGTAGTTTAACCATTGACATGCTTAAGGAAGATGGGGTAAAAATCATCTTATGTAGACAAATTATGCAATCATCTTGTGTTCAAGTATAGATAACGCTGCCTTATGTTTGAACACACTGCATTTGAGATGGTCAATCTCCAGGAAAATGTAGTCAACACCTTAAAAACCAACCATTTTTAAAATTCTTTAATCGACATGGTTAAAGACAGTGAGAAAGACAGACTTTCAGACCCAACCTATGCAAAGTGGTTGTTAGATGCCATCAATAAAGTTAAACATCAGAAGCAAAGGCCAAATTTTACAAGGATATGTAACGCCGTGCGACAGTTTCATCAAGTAAGTCAAGAATCCATTGCTGAACAGCTTGAGCTTACTGTGCAAGATGGATTGATATTAAAGGTTGCCAGTAAAGACGGAAATTGGACATACCGCGACCCCTCTGGGGTGACACCATGCAAAAATAGGAGTTTAAAGGTCACTCACAACATGGATCTAACAAAGATAATTGTGAAAACAATTAAAGAGCTCGCAGATCCACAAGGTTCAAATCTGAAGAAGATTAAAAGTTACATCATCTCAACCTATAATTTGGATGTGGAGGAGGGAGTAGAGTTGGGAGAACAGCTGAAAGTATCCCTAAAGAAAGGTGTGGCCAGCGGACACCTGGTCAGGGATGGACACTGTATCAAGGTGGGGAACAAAGGACTGGACGAGTCCACGGCCAGCTCCAGTACCTCGGGCTCCTACGACGAAGACTCGGCCAGTGACCTGTCTTTTTGCTTTGAACAGAAAACAGTATGTGGTCTTGGAACTTATTATATGGTTTAACTTATCCTATGTATCATGTAAAGATACAGATGACATCTGCTTAGTAGAGTTGAGCAGATCCATGCATATGACTGCTAAGGCCATCCTTAATAAAATTTTTGTTTGGAATTGCCGCCTGGGGGTTTCCAGACCCAGGAGGGAGGGAGGGAATTTTTTTTATTTTTTCAAACTGGAAGTTCAACTAATGAAAAATCGGTAACATATAAAAATCTGAATGAACTTGTAACTATGTAAACATTGTACAATGAAAAAAAAAATACAATAAAAAAAAAGTTCTTGATTTTTGCTAATCAGCGGGGGGTATTTCAATGAGGCGGGAGGCAGCTCCAAACAAACAATAATTTTATTTTGGCCTAAAATTACTTAGTTAGAATTGTTAGATATCCAATAGTGATGATTTACAATACGTGTAGAAAATCAATGACTTTTCAAAGTCTAAAAATTTTAGGTTGTAGAATTTTTGGTTATTTATAAAAGTTATTTAAGAGAAATAAAATTTTTATATCAGAATAATGTGTATTTAGAAGCAATTTAAACAGAAAAAAATTAACTAAAATATTACGCTAATTATATATATTTTTTATGCTGAAGTCACTGAATTTTAAGCTTTGAAAACAAATCCGCAAATCCATTGAAGTGCTGAACAAGTTCTATTCACCTTTCATAGTTCTCAAGTTATCCAGATAAGTGTCAAGATTACTGTATGTTGCAGCATCTTGCTGTCTTGGGAAGCATTTTGATTGTCCGTTTACTTTTCCTGACAGAGAAAGCAAATAGTGTTACAATCAATAAATCTTGCTAAACACCGCTCAACTACAGTTGTTACTTGTATAGTTTAATAATTGATTTTTTCTCACGTAAGGTAGATTTGCTTTATACAATCATTATAACAGTAAAGATGCAAACACGAGCGTACACTTGAAGACAAGCCAATATATTACCATAGTCTCAATAGACTAGAGACATCAGTGAAGTGTCTGTCAGGAAATAAGCTTTGCTTTGGTTTTATCCTGATTCCAGCGCTCTGTGATCTTAAATATCACTGGGTTAAACTGCCCGATGATAACTTATTGATTTTGGTTGCCAGCATTCATAATTTGCAGTTACGGTAACACAGAGTTCTAAGTAAAGTAGAATTGTATTGAACTATGAAACAGTTCAAAAATCCTTATAAGTAAATGAAAAGACAAAACTCAATAAACCTTGCATTCTGTATTTTTAAGACATGCATGTTCTTTATGCTTTAAATATACAAAAAAACATTCTTGTGCTTTCAGAAATGTGCCAAACCTGTTCTGATCTGCTGCTTTTGCCTTGGTGATGAAAACAAGAACAGAGAGGGTGTCCCCGAGGACCTGATCTCGTGCGCTGAGTGTGGTAACAGCGGTAAGTGTCACTGCAGAGTTAGTACTATATAGAAGTTTTAAAAATATTTAAATTAGACTGACATCTAAGAAAGCATAAGACCTTCTTCAGAAAGCATACCTGTGAAATAAGATCACATTAGTTAAAAAGCTGGTGTTGAATTTAGGGTATCTTCATCTGAGAAGTAGAACAGAATTAATGTAAGAAATATGAAGCTGTCGCGGCTTTATGCAGGGTTGGTCATGAAAATATCACTGGTAGATACAGGTGTTTTCTCAAATTCATATCCTTGTAAATTTCTAGGAAATTTTCTCCCATGTGAAAAATACATTGTACTAGGAAATGTAGTTTTGAAATTTTGTAATGTTTTATTGAGTACTTGAAATATCAATGACCTGTATGAAACATTAGTACATGATATAACGCTTTAGGGAATTGATAGCATTTGTAAAGTTGTGCAAATTGATTTTTATTCCAAGAACTCAAAAAACCCGAGTCCATCAAAAACATTGATGCAACAATAATATATGATTAAAATGATAAAAAATTATGAAACTTGTCACTTATTTCTCAGGGTTATTCAGGAATTGTCAGAATTTTCCCTGTCCTTGAAAATTTGAGTATCCCCCTTTTTTGCCCATTAATGGTGAAGCCATATTGCTGTCATCTTGATATTGTTAATATGTTTTACGGTGCTACGGTTGTGGCGAGCGCAGCAAGAATTACACATACCTTGCATCATTGTCAACTTAGTGATATTTTGACAGTTATTAACTAACATCAAAGAATTTTTGAGAGAGAGAGAATTATATATTTCTAAGTTTAAAAAAATTCTTACAAAATACATAGACTTGCTTCCCCTAAAACCCACAGGTGCTTGAGGACAGGACCGACCCCCCCCCCCCCCCCCCACCCCCCCCCCCCCCCCCCCATCCCCCACCCCCAAGTATCTAGACCCCCGGGACTTTACTAATTTTTTTCTTTAATTTATCCTTTTATGACATATTTATAATCTAATGTATACATTCATTGCACAAAATTAATTAAAACAAACATTTGAAAAAAAAAACATATCCCCTCTATATATAATGCAACAAGGTTGCTAACTTCGTCTTCCAGCCGAGAGGTACTGCCGATGAATATTTGTTGAAATGTCTATCAAACTACATCTACCGGTAAAAACAGTGATCTCATGTCATAGCCCGATAATTCCCTTCACAGAATATCTGCATGTCATGCCCATGTAAATACATTTATTGGGTAAATTGGGTTAATTTTCAAGTTGCAATTTTGAACATTGAACTAATTTTTTTTTTTACTGAAATTTGTTTATTTTGGCATACTTTGTATCCGTGCCCCCGGTCCCTGTTTGTAGGCGTGTAATTTCCCATTTTCCAATTTAATGGTTTGACAATATGCAATATCTGCATAGATTTTTTAACTGTTTATTTTTTCTCTTTATTATTTAGTTCAAAAATGACTTTTTTTGAAAAAAAATTTCCTCTCTACTTATACTCTCTGTTCATGCACGCAAAATTAGCTTACTAACTCTTGCTTGTATATATAATTATATAATCTCTCTATCAAAATTATTAAAAAAACACTAAAAAAAACACAAATCATCTAAAGCAGGTATCGAAGTTTATACTGAAATAGCTATAGTACACGCATTACAGATGTTTGATCTACCTCTAAATTTATCGCGAGAAATCTAGCGTGAGATCACTGTGACGTCACGTGTTCAAATCTATATTCATTTGTTTACGTATCTCGACTCAATACGAAGGAATGTAAGCATGTAAAAAATCTCTTGGGTCTCATCGAAGATTTTGCGGTACTCAAAACTTGTATTCAAACCTCAAGGCACCCTATATTACGAGTTAAATGTTAGCCATTTTTGGTATAGCACCACGGGAGAAAACATTAGAGAGTATTATGGGACGTAGACAAAAAATTTTTCTTGATGAATCTGTAGGTTTAGTTCGTTCTTTTTCCTGTGCACACTGGTTCTTAGAGCTCGCTGTGCTCGCTATTAAGTGTAGGATTAAGCAATGTTCAGTGAAAAAGCCAAACTACGTGTTCACTGTAGCTTCACCTTTCTGATAATCATAGCTTTCTACGTTACAGGTCACCCCTCTTGTCTGAAGTTTTCACCAGAGCTGACAGAGACAGTTAAAAAGCTTCGTTGGCAGTGCATTGATTGTAAAACCTGCTCATTTTGCCAGAAATCGGGTAGAGAGGTATGGTCTCACCTCTTGAATTCCTGTTGCTAATTTTCTTTTTAGAGAATATTGCAATTTTTTTTTAGCAAGAATATTATGAAGAATATGATATTGCCTTGTTGAACAAAAGAAACAAGTTTGAAAGAGAAAACAGGCTGTTTTTTATCCTATAAATTATGTAAGTTAATGAACTGAGGGAAGTACTTTATTTTCAGGACAATATGTTGTTTTGTGACCTGTGTGACCGAGGCTTTCACATGGAGTGTTGTGATCCACCCCTAAGCAAAGCTCCAAAAGGTAATGTATCAGAGAGTGTTTTACAGGTCATCTAGTTCATATCTTTACCCAATGTATACAAATCTTTTAACCATATTTTTAAGTAAATTTAACCATCATAACTTCTCTTTATTTGGCCACAACTAATGCAAAGGCACATACAGGACTATTTTGATAATGTCAACTTGCAGTGATTTGGTCATTGTTGTACTCTCTTAGGTACATGGATGTGAGGAGAGATAGTCATACATATAGATTTCCTACAGTTCAGTGTTCACACTTGTTCTCTCTTTGTTGTAGGTAAATGGAAATGCAACATCTGTGACCCAGACCGAGGGAATGGGAAAGGAAGGCATTTCTTGGAAATGGCAGCAAAGTTAACAAAGAAACACAAACCAAACAAAAGTCACCACAAAGACAAGAATGATGCCGCCAAGTAAGTGTTTATAGAGACAAGGGTAATGTCAGATCCTTAGTGATACTTGTAGAGAATTTTTGTTTATTATGATTTATTATGCTTAAATTACTCAGATTTACACTTATTCTCAGCAAACCAAGTAATTTTCTCTATATTTCTTATATTCAATGCATGTGTTTACTGGACTTTGTAATAAAGAACCTATGAATTGTCAAAGGAAACATTTTGAAATTTTAAATGTCAATTAATCATGGTGTTTTGATGAAATACAAATATTATAATAAATGATATTGAATGCAGAGGACAACTACTCTGGTAACAAGCCATTTCATTTCCTGTCACTGACAATGGATTTGTTTTGATAAAACGTACTACATGATTTGTGGTTGTATAGGTGTCCCACCCCTGGTTGTGATGGTACAGGAAATGTGAACAGCAAGTCAGCCTACCACAGAACGTAAGACTTACTTTGTTTATCATTTGTTAAATTGGTATTTCACTTGTATTATGTGTATTGAATCTAGATAAAAAAAAATTCTGGCATTTTCATTGATAGAGCACCAGCTCTTATTTGAGGCCTGTGTGCACACTATATGACAGTTACATCTCCGTATAACAGGCTGATGACTGTTACAGTGTTAACAATTTAAGCTGAGGGTCTGGGTTTTGACACTGAAAATCTTATTGTGCTCCAATTCATAACTATAGGTGTAAAAGTGATGACTTTAATATTAAACTACATCTTTGATTAGTATTAGACCTTTTTTGACCAGTACTTTCACCATTGGTAATGATTTTGTTTTAGATTTTGAAAATTTGACCATATATGTGCATTGCATTACTTAGAATGTCCAGAGTTGATTTCAATGAATAAACACTTCTAATTATATTTTCAGACAACTTGCATGTCCCAAATTGACAGCCCAACAGAGAAAAATATGCAGAATACAGAAAAAATACAGAAACAATAAAAATGGGGACGTGTCCGAGTCTGATGAAGAGACTGGTAATGTTCACAAGTCTAATAGCAGGCCAACTAAAGAGCACCCCTCCTCTGCTGATGGGTCCAATGATTCTTCAGACGAGGATGTGAGCCACACCTTTGAGCCATTTTTCAACATCGATAAGCCGAAAGGTTTAGTCGATGGTCTCTCCAAATTTTTTACCCCAACCAACAAACGCACCTCTCGTGTTTCTCTAAATTCCTATAACGCAGATTTGGCCGCCATTCCTAAACACAAAAAGATGAATGACCAGACCAAAAGTAATTCTCAGCAGGCTGCGAACCGTCTGATTAAGCGATCCAAGTACTTGCAGGCTAATAAAGCCCGCAGAAAGTGTATAGAGCCACCAGGTAGTGGTCAGTTGAAGGGATTGTTTGACGGCCTGTCACATCTATACACTGCTCAGGGAGATCGCACCAAGTCTCACGAACAGTTGAATCACGATGCAAGCAAGAAAAACTCTAAATATGATTTTATTCCTGTTATTGATGAAACAATGTTTACATCTGTGAAGGAAAAATTGGCAGAGAGTGACGATTCCTCAATTTCTTCATCATCTGCAGGTTCATCTTCTGAGACTTCGTCAGAGGATGAGCAAGAAAATTCTTTTGCCACACCGTCCATAAGCAATTCAAACAGCTTTTTAACTGGGAAACATAAGGGTTTTGTAAAGAGGAGGGGTGCAGGTAGAGGCAAGAAACCTCTATCTGAAAGACAAGTGGGGGTGGGGAGGGTTGTCAAAAGAGGCTTTGGAAGGGGTCCTGGTCGGCCTCCTTGGAAGCATTTAATTGGGTCAGTTTATTTGGGAAGGGAGAGGGTAATTGACAAGAACGGTATAACCAATCATAAATTCAACAAAGAACATTGCTTAAAAGGGGGGAAGGGTTTCAGTCATGGAAACGTTAGTGAAAAGAATGGATCAATTAAGAACTTCTTCAGTCCTAAAAGTGCCTCTACACCATCCCCAAGAGGACGAGGGCGGGGAGCCGTGTCTCATAAAAACTCTCTGGCTGACAGGTCGGCCCACACAACGCCCAAAGGCAGAGGACGTGGTGCAGCAGCTGGAAAGCGCCCTTCGAGTGTCAGTTCACACTCATCGGGTAAGCCAGACTGGTTCAACTTTCCTCATTGGTAGATGCATTCTCCTGCTATAGCTTCAGGAGGCATTCAAATGCCTGCATAGTGTAGCAAGCAAAAGAGAGTGCTTTTGTGCGCAAGTTGTTGATTGGTATCCTTTATTATACTTTTTCATCTAGTATGTATTCATGTCAATGCATGCATTCATTACTATGTTGACCCCTGTCCTTAACCCTTCATCACAGCATGGAAAAGCTGAAATCAGGCACATGCTCTTTGTCTTGTGTTTAAAGTAGTTTTTCAGAGCATCCAAAATTGGTTCAAAGGTGTTGCTCATGTATTCGTCATGAAGATCTTGATGACAAATATTGAAGACGTACTGTTTTGTATAGATATGACCATCAGCTATTTTGTGTGTCAATTTGGTTTTTCTATTTTCTTTCTCTCCTTTATGTTCAGTATTTAAAAAAAATAAACTTTTACCTCATCTTTTACCTTTTCAATTGTTTATGTTCGGCATGTTTTTTTAAAAAAATCATTCTGGAACTAATTTAATGATGATGATAATTTGTGTCCCCATCACCAAGTCAGTATATCTTCTGTTTCGTCAATAAGGTTAAGTTATAATTTGTCTTCATGATTAAAGAGTTTAATTTTGGGGCGAAGGGGAGGTTACTGTTAGGCTATCCTAACCTTTGGTGGTGGTGGTTGTGCTTTCTCTCCTGCTTTAGTTGGGTGGCTGGGGATGTCTTGTACGTGTAACTGAATGACCGGTGGTATACAGGTCACTATCTATTTACAGACAACTCGGACGATGACGAGGAGGAGGAGGAGGAGGAGGTGGACCTGTCCTCGGGGCTGCCCCCAGGGGTCAGTGATGAGGACCTTCTGTTATTCAAACAAGCCCAGGAGAAGGCCCAGGAAGCTCTTCTGGAGGTAGGGTCTAATCAAGCACTTTGTTTACATTTATATTTATCTGTATGGTAGAAAAAAAAGAAGAAATTCTCACCTTTTGTTTTAATTTAGATTAGATAAGATATGCATGGTATAATATTCTGCAGTGGCTGTAGTACAAATGTTATCAAACCTTGATTTGATGGGTTCCAACAGCACTGAGATTCCACCCTTGGAAGATTGGCCTGTCATCTGGAATTGTGCTTACATATGCATGCTTAAAGATTAGCTTTATAAAAAGAAAAGTGTATTTCCTTGTCTGCATGCTTTTTTATCATTTATAAAATTCATATTCGGAGGATAGTACCTAGTATCATCTGTTTGATTAAAGAATTATTAGATATCATCAGAAAACATTAATGTATCACAAACTTACTAGATACATATATATGTTGGATTCTAATTTAATTTGTTCGTTATGTTTCCTTATGGTTGATAAATAAGGAATCAAAAGACACACACCAAGCATTAGCGATTAGGCCATTCAATATTTTTCCAGAGTGAAGAAAATATAGATCATCACTTGGTATGGGCATTGTAGCAACTTAACTTTTGGTGGGGGAGGATATACTAGTCCTGCTTAAAAGGCTATTTTATTTAGATTGTGTACTTTGCATATACTGGTGTATAATCCATTTTCTGTGTTTTGGTTATGGCTTCCTGTTGTATCAGTCATGTGCTTTGCTTTACCTTGTTAGTAGTCAGCATCATTTATTAATCCCCAATTCTTTTGGGTTACAGTTGGAATTTGATTTACAGGATGCAGCCAGACAAAATGGGGAGCCGGAGGTTGCTGCAGCCACACCATTACCCCTCCCCGCCGTCCCTGGGGGGCCGGGCAGGTTTCCCCCATGTATTGAATTTGGGAAATATGAAATTCAGACATGGTATTCCTCTCCATACCCACAGGAGTATGCCAAGTAAGTGGTCAACTAATCTTCTTAGTACTAATGTGTTTCATTGAATCTAATTTTTGCACAGGTTGTTCTGGGGCACATGTTTGAGACAACCAATTGGTAAAAGGAAAGGCAGTCAAATTGAGGATGGATATAATTGCAATTTTTTGTTTCAAATACTATAAGTTTGTTAATTTTAGGGTTGCTATTGTGAATATAGTAAGGTGGATTCCAGTACTGAATTTTAATCTGACTGAGAAACTTTTACTTTCCATTTCAGAGCTGGGTAACTGGTTTCAGATATCCTGCTTAGTTTTTCTATTGTAGTTTTGATTGTTGTGATTAAGTTCATTTCCCTAGCTATGTTATGCCTTTTCTTGAATGTTTGTGTTATTTTAGCTAACTCTGAATTATTTTCATTAATACACCTTATTATCACATGGACTTAATTTTTGACAAAGACTTCTTACAAGAAAATGTTTTAATTAGCAATGCTGTTATTAATTTAGTGGAGATGACAACATCTTTCAATTTGATCCCCAAAACACTTTTTGGTAAAGCACATGTGTTTATGGACGAAAATAAGCAATAGGGAAAGCATTTGTTTACTGGTTTAGAAGTTAGAATTAGGAAACAACAAGGAATGAATAAGAGTTAAAGTTATTTAGAATGCTTGCTTAGCATGATAAGACATAAGGCTTATAACTTCAATCAACAGTCAATGATTTGATGGATAATTCACAAAATGTCCAAACCTTTATGTGTTTATTTATGCATGTGTTATAAAATAATTTAAAACTTTTTTTTGATATTGGATTAGTTATGATTTTTTTTTTTTTTAAATTTGAGAATGTTGTAGTTTTTCTGTTCACCTCTAAATGATGCTTCTTTTAAAGATTCAGAATAAAAACATGGTCTATAAACTGCATGAAAATCTGTAATAATTTTATAATAATAAAAGATTATCTGATGTAGTTTCAGTAAAATTCAAGAACCTTTTAATAAATTTGTTAACATGAAAAGTAACATGCACATGTGCTAAAACTCTATGTGTCCTTTCTTTACTAATTTATTAAGTTTGATTGTTGCAGGCTTCCTAAGCTCTATATCTGTGAATATTGTCTGAAGTACATGAAAAGCCGTAACATTCTGAAACGACACATGGTAAGTACACCGAAATGCACAATTCTGTTAGGAATTATATTTAGGCACATTACTCCAGCTTGCTTGTTCTCATTATTAAGAATAATTTATTTATGATTTATTGAGATATGTTATATTCTTATGAAATTAAGTTGTTTAGAAAAGTTTAATGAATAAACAGTTTATGTAAAAGCAGCAAAGGAAAACCTATACTGGACTAGAGAGGAGAGTTACCTCTCTTGCACCATGAGAGTATTGGTCTGAGAACTGAAAGATTACATTACAGTCCTCTCTCACCAAGTATTATGGGGAACATCACATATTGTAGGATAACATTACACATTCTATTGCAGGAGAAGTGTGACTGGTTGCGGCCCCCAGCCAATGAGATTTACAGGAAAGATGATCTGTCTGTGTTTGAGGTGGATGGAAACGCCAGCAAGATCTACTGCCAGAATCTATGTCTGCTAGCCAAGCTGTTCTTGGATCACAAGACGCTTTACTACGATGTTGAACCATTCCTGTTCTATGTATTAACTTTGAATGACGAGTATGGAAGTCATCTTGTAGGGTATTTTTCAAAGGTAATAAATTATATCCTATGCACTTAACCTTTTTTAAAAATGTAAATGCTCCAAGCTGAGGCATAATCTCTCAAGTTATGTTATTGATAGACTTTTAGTACATGTAGTATATGTCAATGATGAATTTGTTTCGGGGCAATTTTGTTTGTTTGTTAGCTAATCACTAACTTTTATCTTGCAGGAAAAACACTGCCAACAAAAGTACAACGTATCATGTATTATGACAATGCCTCAATACCAAAGGAAAGGATATGGGCGATTCCTGATCGACTTCAGTAAGAAAAATTACCATTCACATGTACACACCATTATAATGATGAGCTATGTACATATCATTCCTTTGTATACTTCACAACACCAGTTGCATCATATCTTTATGAATGTAATTGCTCTTTATGAAGGTTTTAAAAGAGATACTGTTTTAAAAATTTATATGCAAGCATAGTAAGTGAAGCAGAGACAATGGCTCAGTGGTCAACATTGTTGTGATGAAAGAAGTCAACAGTGTTGTAATGAACTGCAATTGCTTTGATGGCAAATTTACTGTAGTCTGCTAATGTACATCATGAACCATGCTAACAGAGCAATATCAGTTCATGGTGCCATGATCACGATCAAAATGCTGCATTATTGATAAAGTGAAAGCAACATAGAATCATGCACTAAGAGCAGTTCCACTCCTGTTGACTTTCTGGGACTGGATCAAGTGACTGCATTGTCTGACTTTCTGAGTGTGGAAGGATCAAGTGACTGCATTGTCCGACTTTCTGAGTGTGGAATGTTCTACTCCTTTACAGATCTATTTATTCTGTATTATCTTTTATTTCAGGTTATATGTTGTCTCGAGTAGAAGGACATCCAGGCTCCCCAGAGAAGCCTCTCTCTGACCTAGGGAAGGTCAGTTATCTGGCCTACTGGAAGAGCGTCATCATAGAATACCTCCACAAGTACCAAGACTCGCGCATCACTATCAAAGGTACTACAGATCTCCATGTGAGGTCATTGATGATACTGGTGTATTGAAATGTTCGTTATTTTAACTCTTTGTTTTCCATACTTTAGGGATGAGTCGGGCCACTGGAATGTGTCCACATGACATTGCTCACTCACTGGAAATGTTGAACATGGTGGCTCAGAAAGATGACAAGTGGGTTTCTTTCTTTTAATTTTTTGATCTAAAACACTCCTTTTTATTTTTAGCTCACCTGAGCTGAAAGCTCAAGTGAGCTTTTCTGATCACATTTTGCCTGTCGTCCGTCTGTCCGTCCGTCCGTCTATAAACTTTCACATTTTGAACTTCTTCTCTAAAACCACCAGAACAATTTCAACCAAATTTGGCACAAAGCTTCCTTATGGTAAGATGAATATAAATTGCAAAAATGAAAGACCCATCTTTATTTAAAGCGGAGAAAACCTCGAAACTGTAGAAAAAGAGTGGTGGATTTTTAAAAATCTTCTTCTCCAGAACTACTGAGTCAAATTCAACGTAATGTAGCATAATTAATCCTTATGTAAAGGAAAATATAAATTGCAAAAATTATGGGCTAATTCTGTTTCAAATTTGAGTAATTTACGAAAATAACAATAAGACAGAGAGAATGGGGGTCAATCAGTTTAACTTCAGGCTCGATATTTCATATATCGAAAACCAGGTTCATTGTTAGAAGCCATGTTGGACACATGATAAACGGTTTAAGCTGACAAAGATGAATTTGCTTGTTGTGCAACAGTTTACATGCGAAGGGAATATTTGAAACATCCAAAATATATTTGTGCCGTTTTTGTGAAGTAAATTGAGGTTAAATATTTCAATGCGTTGACATTTTCACTTCTGACGGTGATTTTAGCTTGTTTCGATTTTCGTTTCGTTTCTTTTTAACTTGAGGGGAACTATCGCCTGTATTTTGGAATTTTTACGTATCAAATCAAATATAGACTTCGGTAAATCAGACAGCTAATTGTTTACTAAAATGAGCAAAATCTGATGCACTACTATTGGTACATTTAATTTGGTACGATCTCTACATAATGGTTGATTAATGCTACATGATTTGTTAAAATGCTCATCATTTTCAGTCTAAACGGAGATTATTTTCGCTGCTAGAAATATATAAGTATATATATGATGAAAAATAGTGTTCTTTCTTTGTTTTAGTGCATTTTTCTTTTCTTTTAATTGTTTACAATTTTATATTTACTAACTGTATCTGAGAGTCAAGCTTCGAGTTATAAGCAAAATACAGAGCTTTGCGCACAATGCTATGTTTGTACACAGAGCTGAGGTCATGCTTTAGTTTGTTTATATTTTATATATTTTAAATGCAGCTATGCTGAATAGGAAATACCAAAATCTTAAGTTGAATGTAATAAACTCGTGTGAACAAAAACATGACTCAAACCAAGCTATGTTTCTACGATTGAAGCTGAAATTTTAGTTGATCATTAGAAATGTCTTGCTAAAAGGCATCTTCACAACGTCAAGGCTTTGTAATCACAAAGCCTTGACGTTGTGAAGATGGCTAAAAGGATGATATGCTGTAACTACTTTCTGGGGCCCCTCCTTATTCGATAAATTATATGGAATCTACACCAATTTTGATAGTTTTTCAGACACAAGTAAATAAAAACGACATCTTTAAAACAGTTTCCATAGTTCTGACACATTACTGTTACGGGGATAAATGCACTATCGCTATTCTTGAGAAAATATTACAGCGGAAAATCATCTTGGTTTGTAACCATTTGTTGTTTTTTTTAATAAAGATGAAAATGATAGGTGGGCCTTAATAAAATAGAGTGATATGCCTGTCAATACATTGATTATAATAGCTCTTAACGTATCACGTGACAACATTTTTCATTTGAGTGTATTCATCGATCAAGTAAGGTTATGTCACATGAGTTCACGCCAGGTAAACAACAATCGTTTATTAATGAGGAAGACCAATTAAATTTTTAATGTTTAATTTGAGCGCATTGAGGTACAATTTCTTCTTTCACATATAGGAATTTTTTAGATAAAATACAATAACTAGTAAGTAGTTGATGAAGAAAATGTACCTATATGCTCATATATTTTGATCACTTTATGAAGTGTGGGTGGGTGGGTGGGGGGGGGGGGGGCAGAACTAAAATAAAGGGAATTAGAAGTTAACAGTGTACCCCTACCACAAATTTAGTTTAATATCTTGCATAGGATCTTCTTGTGGTAAAAATGGTATTTCATAAAGGTACAATGTCAAAGATTAAGTGTATGCAAAAATAAGTGTAAAATTCGGATAGTTTACGGTATTTATTTTTTGTTATTCTACCGAGGGCCATATGGCACAATATCCTTTGAACGCCCATACATGAATAAAGCTATTGTTGCTCAGGTGAGCGATGTGGCCCCATGGGCCTCTTGTTTTTTTGATTATTTGCATATTTTTAATTAGGGAAAATCTGTTAAAATGATTTGACTAGAGCTATTTCAATTTTGTACTCAAGGATTGTGATTGCTGTGAACAAAGAGTTGGTCAAAGAACACATGGAAAAACTGGAAGCCAAAAAGCACCTGCGGATTGACTTGGACCAGGATTGTCTTCGCTGGACCCCACTGATTTCTAATTATGTAATCAACGAGGAGGAAAGGAAGGCTGAAACAGAGGTAGGCACGAGGGTTTATAAAACAGTACTTAAATTAAGGATTTTCATGTATTTTAATTACCACCCCCTCCTTTTGAAATGGGAAAATATAGCACTGCTTTGAGGGAAAAAAAGAACGTAATTTTTCAAACTTTTCATTATTTCAGCTGCGAGAAATGACTCAGATGGTCAATAGAATAGCAGAAGACATGGAGTGGATTGAAACGGTCAGTCCAACAGTCAGTCCACAGAAAGGTCGCCTCTTTTTGGATGTACGCAGTCCCAAACTCATGGATGCATTAGCCAGCCCAACAAAACTAGCAGCAGAGGCCAAAAATTCAACAAGTCCCTTTAAAACAGAGGAGAATCAGGTTAAGACTCCTTTGAAAGAGGAAATGGATGACTCTTCTGAATCTGAGATGGAGGAAAACTATGTCAAGTCAAAGAAAGAATCTCCTAAAAAAGAGGAAAAGGCAAACCATCCCAAAAGAAAGGTGTGCATTTGATGTTTAAATTATCTACATAATTATGGTGTTGGTGTTTGATTGAAAAATTTCATAAATATGGCTTGAATCTTTCTTTCAACAAATTGTCCCAGACCTTTGGTATTCTTATCCATTAGTGTTTCGTGGGTATGAAAAATTTCAGGATCTTATAAGTTCTATTGACTGAGAACTTGCTGAAATTATTTCTAGAAAATCCCAGACGTGATTGATAAAAAAAAGTATTTTGATCAGTGTGTAAATAGCTTCAATTATTATGTTTTTGTATATGTAAACTTTTTATAAAAAGTTTTTGAATTTGTTAAAGGTTGGGCGTCCTCCAGGTAAAAGGAAGCACTTAGACACTGACACGGATCCTCAGGAATCCAAAAAGAAGCGGCTGGAGAAAGAATCACAAGGTGGGGAATTATTGCTACTTTATGTTATTAGATATGTACATGTAGTTTCTGACTAAAATCAATCATTTGTTGCCTAAAAGAATCTATGCAGCAGTGCAATTAGAAATTGAAGTGGAATCAACCAAAATAAATGAATGTCTGATAATGTCATTGTAGACAATGACCCAGTGGATCATAGTGGAAAGGAAAATGATGAACAAAATGAAAAGCAGGTCAGTGAAGTGAAGAGAGCTGAGGAAGTGCCTAAACCAAAGGGTCGCAGGGGCTGGCCTAAAGGCGTACCCAGGGGCTCTCCTGTCGTGTCTTCACCTCAGAAGAAGAAAGGAAGACCACCCAAGGTAAACTATTTCTCTCAGCAAGCTTGCTTCTAATGTCACTAAGTGAAGAAATAGCAAGTTTAGTACATACTTGTTTTCCATTCCAGAATTCATACAGAACTTTGGTGGAGTCCAAGAAGGAAGTCTCTTCCGAGAAAAATCATGCAAAAACAACTGAAAACTGTGACAGTAGCAGCTGTGATATCAAAGACCAGTCTTCCTGTAAAGAAAGTGGATTGTTTTCCAAAACCAGTAATGAACAAGACGACGGTGTAAACTCTCCCGAAGGAAACATTGACCTAGACGACCTGTCTAAAGAACTGGCATCTGGCACCCACGAGTCAGACAGTTCAGATAGTGAGAGCGAGAGTGACAATGAGAATGTGAGTCGGGAGATTGAGGAGGCGGTGCAAGCCTTGCAGGATGCTGAGCAGACGGACATGGAGGACATGCAAAGTGATCTGAATGACATGGTGAAAGAAGATGATGATGAGACAGAACAGAAGCGGGAGAGACACACTCCTGATGACCTGCCTATTCCAGATCCTAGCCCTGCTCCCATAGCCATAGGAGGGGACGGTATATCAGATACAAACAGTGATGTTCCTGCTCCTCTAACACCCCAGGTCCCCACTCCAAGCAAGGATCCTTCTACACCCGAGTATAGTTTATTGAAGTCTCATCCCCAAGAGGAGACTCCAAGCTTAGGACCAAAGACAGACACACTGCTCGAGAGCAAGTCTGATAGTAAACTAGATGGAATGAGAGCATCTGGATCTCCAGAGGACCCAGCTCATGAAACGGATGATGATGACATTCCTAGTGATGATAATTTCCCAGAGGATGAAATTAACTCTCCGTCACTGTGTAGTACAAGGAATTTTGAGAATTCTTTGAGTAGTGATATTCAGACCAACTTTGATCAAATTACAAACACAAGTGCTAATAATTCAATCCAGTCCAATGAACAAATGACTCCACAAAGTAACCTGAGTGTCAATAATTGTGTAGAAAATCCTCCCTCTGTCCCATCAGTGAAGCATTCACCCTTACCACCAACTTCACAGCATCAACCAACGATGGTTCAGCAACAACCCCATTTACAAAACCAGACTTGTTCTAATATGCAGTCTGTTTTCACTCCACAACCAAATGGCATGAACAATCTTCAACCGGGTTCCAACCTTGGCAGCACATACGGAGCTGTTGACATTGATGTTGTTACTCAGATGGACTTGGAATCTCCAACCTCTATTAGCAGTAGTGAGCTGCAGAATCCCATCAGTTCTGGCACTGATACAACATGTGTTTCAAATGTTCAACAAGCTCAGACTCTAAACAGCATGCAGAGCACTGCACCTGCTCTAATTGGCAGCTTCTCTGACTGTGCACAACAGATGCCCCAGCCCTACCAGCAGGTGAACATGATGCAGGGTGCTCGGTATATGGACATGGTGAACACAAGCTCTGCTGGGTACAACATGTCAATGATTCCACCCTCCACAAATACCATGCCTTACTGCTCTTCATCTGCCAGTTCCTACACATCGGTGTTGTTACAGCAGAACACTCCACAGAGACTGACGCACAGTGCCACTCCTTGTCCACTACCTCAAGTTCCCATCAACAGACAGAACAGTGCTCCAGCAGGCTACGCTGGCAACAGTTGTAGTCTCGCCAAACTCCAGCAGCTGACCAATGGTCTGTCCGACTTGAGTGGTATGCCAGATAATCAGATGACTCCTCCCCCCACAATGACCCCACCTCCCCCTCACATGACGCCATCACGTCAAAACCTTGCCACACCCCCAGTCCCTAACCTCCAATCACAGACAGTGTCTGGTGCAGTCGCCCTGCAGCAGAGTTACAAACAATTCCAGAGGCAGCGTAACCCTCGCAAAAGTCCTAACATTTCTGTGAATCCCAATATGACTACATTCACTCCAAATGTGACGATTCGCACTGGATCCAACATGATAGTGGGCAATTACGGTAACTTCCAGGACATTTATCGTATGCAGCAACAAACATTTAACCAGAGTTACATGAATCACCATGGCTTCATTAATTCTCGGCTACAGACCCCGCAGCTTCCTATGCAGATGTTCCCCAACATGAACATGAACGTCAACCCAGCCCAGCAACATTTTCAGCAGCATATGCAGCCGCCTCAGTCCAACAACATGTACACGTACGGCTATATCAATGGTCAGCTAGGTCCCTCCCTCAATAATGGGGTCATGAGGAGGTAGTAGCTAGGGTCATTTTGTGATATTAGGTGTAGTATATTATCCCTAATTTATTTTGTTTGCCTTTAATTATACAGCAGTTCTGTGAGAACAGAAATGTGTCTTCTAGTGTGTTGATTTTATTCCAAGTGACTTAAAAAATAAAAACTGCAGCATCATGTAACATGTTTAATTGTTCAAACATGGATGAGATTTTTTTTTCTGTTTTTAAAGGTGCAATAAACAATTACATTTTAGTAAGTGGAACTTCAGTATACAGACGTTGTGTTTGTCTCTGTAACATTACCTCATTACCAACAGATAAACAAAACTTGTAGGCACTGATCACACTAAGACAGATCTGGAAGACTGACACTTTTAGAAATTCATTGCCATAAAGATTGTAAAAATGAAACCAATGCCAGTCATATTTTGAATTGACTAGGAAGAGAGCTGGTATAAATCCAACAGATATTCTTCCTTATAATGAGTAGGACTAGTTATTTGGGGAAATGATGAAACATGTCGTGGTCCACTGAGTGTGTTAACAGTTTTAATGTGGTGTAACTGGTGCTTCTCTCTCAGCATTGGACAGAATGACAGTAGTCACAATGTTTTTGTTTCTGGTCTTATGTTAAGATTTGGAATGTTAAAAAAAGTCTGAATGTATGCCTATTTCCAAATGAATATTTTTGTTTTCAATGGCCAACTTAACCAACCAAACAGTAAGCCAATATGTCTGTGGACAGACACTCTGTTGTGTGTACTTAGTGTGGCAGGGGACGGAAGGTTGTTAGTACATGTAGTACTGTTGTTCATAAAGACTCCCTTTTCATCATTATTTATCATTATCTACATTTTGAAATCACTGGTGAATTCTATTTTTTGTGCAGTTTGTACATAATTTTCATTCATTTGGAATGTGCATTTAATTAAAATGAATAATAAATTATGATTTTTTCTTTAATCCATTTTGTTGTATCTCATCTTCCAGTGTTATGGATTTTAAAATGCAGTCCATATATGATATGAATTATGGTGATGTGCATTAAAATGGAAAAAAACCTAGCAAGTTTGATTGAAACACAATTTTTAAAATTTATATTTTTATAAAGAAAATTAAGTTGATTAGAAAATAAAAATTGACGAAAAATTTTGCAACTCAATCATTTTTCGAAATTCAGTTGAATTGAAATATGAAATAGTATTTTTAAACTTTATTTCAATACATTCACTTATAATTGATAAAGGCTTTAAAGTAGAGGAGTAATAATTCCTTAAAGTGTTCATTTGCACATTGTATTGAAATTGATTTCTTAAAGTGCTACAGATATGCAATATTACACTGCAAAAATGAGCTATGCAGACAACTTGTGCACATCTTGTATTATACTCTAATACTCTCTACAATAGACTTGGAGCGCCCTTGGAGCTATTCGGATCAGATGTCAGTTTGGTATTGTTGCTCGGGTGAGGGATGTGGCCCCTGGGCCTCTTGTTCTGTAAGCGCAACTCCACAGAATTTCAACAATCTTTGTAGGTATTTAGGACACAATTGTGGAAGTTTATATTGCCAGAAATTCCGATTCCTTAATTTTCCTAGAAATTTCGGCCCCTTTGAACTTTGAATTTTGGCCATGTATTGAATTTAGAAATGAACAGTTTGTAAGCGCAACTCCTCTTAAACCGCTGCACGGAATTTCGTAAAAGTGTAGTTATTTAGAACACAATGTGTAGATGTGCATATTACCAAAAAATTCGATCCGATTTCATATTTCTAGGTATTTCGGCCCTTTTAAATTCAGAATGTTGGCCATGTATTGAATAAAGAAATGAACAGTTTGTAACGCAAATCCTGTTAAATTGCTACACAGAACTTCGTGAAAATACATGTATATATGTATTTTGAACATGATATGTAGATTTACATATTACCAGGAAATTCCGATTCCGTTATATTTCTGGGAATTTTGGTCCTCTTGGAGGTATAGAATAGGCTATTTTTTATATGCTATAACCAGGCACTATAACCAGGATGTGCGCATGCGTGAACCAACTTTCTATCGGGATCGGTAAACGTTTGGGAGGAAATTCGAAAGCTATTTGGAGGAACTTCGAACTGATATATGTGCAATTTAAAAATTACAGGAAAATGCGATTTTTATATTAAATGTTCATTAAAAGTGATAAAAATGTTATGTACATTAGATTTTACACCAAAAAGGTAAATAAATAATTCAGAGAACAAAAAAAAAGCAATCTTATAGGAAAACAACAGGCATTTAATTAGCATCGGAGGGGAGTGGAGTGGGGCAGGGACAGGGGGACGGGACTGCCCCCCCCCCCCCCCCCAGTACACGTTTTCTCGCAGCAAACATTTTCTTGAATTTACTTATAAAAAAGTGAATTAACATAGAGTCCCTCCCCCCAATATTTTTGGGTACCGTGTAAAAATTGAAATGAAAGGGAGGAAATAAACTGTGAAATTGAAGTTAAAGGTACATTATCCACCCTACCCCCACGGATTAGGATTTTCAATTTTTTAAAAAGTATTTCTGGGTTGTTTTTTATTTTGTTTTGTTTTTTGCAGGTCAAGATTGGATTTTATGTAATCCAATATTACCTAGTGCATTGTGCCATTTACCAGGTTATACAAACACTTAAGTCTATAATAAATAAAAAGAAAAAATCCAAGCCTAGGAGGGTCAGAGTTCGTATCACCAGGGTCTGTATGACCATCACCAGGGTCTGTATACCCATAACTAGGGCCAGAATACCCATCACCAGGGTCCTAATACCTATCACCAGGGTCAGAGTTCGTATCACCAGGGTCTGTATGGCCATCACCTGGGTCTGTACACCCATAACCAGGGCCAGAATACCCATCACCAGGGTCTCAATACCTATCACCAGGGTCAGAATTCGTATCACCAGGGTCTGTATGACCATCACCAGGGTATGTATACCCATAACCAGGGTCAGAATACCCATCACCAGGGTCTCAATACCTATCACCAGTTGGTCAGAGTACGTATCACCAGAGTCTGTTTGCATATCACCCGCATCTGTACATCCATAAGCAGGGCCAGTATACCCATCATTAAGGTTTCAATACCTATCACCAGGGCCAGAGTTCGTATCACCAGGGTCTGTACGACCACCACCAGGGTCTGTACACCCATAACCAGGGCCACTATACCCATCACAAGGGTCTCAATACCTATCATCAGGGTCAGAGTTCGTATCACCAGGGTCTGTTTGGCCATCACCTGGGTCTGTACACCCATAACCAGGGTCAGTATACCCATCACCAGGGTCTCAATACCTATCACCAGGGTCAGAGTACGTATCACCAGACTCTGTGTGCATATCACCAGGGTCTGTACACCCATAACCAGAATCAGTAAACGTATCACTAGGGTCTGTAAAACTATCACTAAGGTCACTATACCCATCACTAGACTTGGTGTGCCTATCACCAGGGTCTGTACACCCATAACCAGGGCCAGTATACCCATCACCAGGGTCAGTAAATCTATTACCAGGGTCAGAGTACATATTCCGAAACTCTGTGTATCCATCACCAGGGTCTGTAAATCTGTCGGCAGGGTCATAATACCCATTATTAGTGTCTGTGTGCCCATCTCAAGTGTCTGTTTGCCCATAACCAGGGCCAGTATTCCCATCACCAGGGTCTCAGTACCTAATACCAGTGTCAGTGTACATATTACCAAAGTCTGTGTGCCCATCACTAGGGTCAGAATACGTATCACCAGAACTGTAAACCTATGACTTTGGTCATCATACCTATCACTAGGGTCCGTGTTCGTAGTACTAGGGTCTGTGTGCACATCAACATGGTCTGTATATCCATAACCAGGGTCAGTTTACCCATCACCAGGTTCTTAATAGCTATCACCAGGGATAGTGTACGCATCACTAGGGTCTATGTGCCCATCATCATGATCAGTATACCTGTCACAACAGTCAGTGCACTTATAATCAGGGTTTGTACATCATATACCTTGGTTAGTAGACTTTCACCATGATCTTTATACCTATTACCTATTACTTATCACCAGAGTCAGTTTACTTAACGTCCGGGTCAGAATACATATCACTATGCCCATCATCAGGGTCAGTATATCTATCAAATAGCTCTGTGTGCCCATCACTGAGGTCTAAATACGTATCATAAGGGTTTGCAAATCTATCACAAGGGTCAGTATATCCATCACTAGAGTCTGTATGCCCATCACCATAGCATGTATGCCCATAACCAGGGCCAGTATATACCTATCAACAGGGCCAGAGTTCGTATCACCAGGGTCTGTATTTCCATCACCAGGGTCTGTACACCCATAACCAGAGCCAGTATACCCATTACCAGGGTCTCAATACCTATCACCAGGGACAATGTACGCATTACGAGGGTCTGTATACTTACACAAGAGTGTGTGTCACCGGTATATCTATCACATTCTCTATCACCAGGGTCAGTATACCTATCGACAGAGTCCGGGTACGTATCACAAGGGTTTGTGACCCATCGTCTCTGGTGATAGGTATTGAGACCCTGGTGATGGGTATACTGACTGTAATTATGGGTACACTAACTCTGGTTATGGGTATACAGACCATGGTGATGGGCACACAGACCCTGGTTATGTGTATACTGACCCTGGTGATATGCACACACTCTGGTGATACGTACTCTGACCCTGGTGATAGGTATTGAGACCCTGGTTATGGGTATACTGGCCCTAGTTATGGGTATACAGACTCTGGTGATGGTCATACAGACTCTGGTTATACGAACTCTGACCCTGGTGATAGGTATTAAGACCCTGGTGATGGGTAAACTGGCCCTGGTTATGGGTGTACAGATCCTGGTGATAGTCATACAGACACTGCTGATTGGTATAGAGACCCTGGTGATAGGTATACTGACCCTGGATATGTGTGTACAGACCCTGGTGATTGTCAAACAGACCCTGGTGATACGAACTCTGACCCTGGTGATAGGTATTGAGACCCTTTTGATGGGTATACTGGCACTGGTTATTGGTGTACAGATCCAGGTGATGGTCATACAGACCCTGGTGATACGAACTCTGACCCTAGTGATAGGTATTGAGACCGTGGTGATGGGTATTCTGGCCCTAGTTATGGGTGTACAGACTCTGGTGATGGCCATACAGACCCTGGTGATACGAACTCTGACCCTGGTGATAGGTATTGAGACCCTGGGGATGGGTATTCCGGCCCTAGTTATGGGTGTACAGATCCTGGTGATGGTGATACAGACCCTGGTGATACGAACTCTGACCCTGTCGATAGGTATTAAGGCTCTGGTGATGGGTAAACTGGCCCTGGTTATGGGTGTACAGATTCTTGTGATAGTCATACAGACACTGATACGAACTCTGGCCCTGGTGATAGGTATTGAGACCTTAATGATTGGTATACTGGCCCTGGTTATGGATGTACAGATGCGGGTGATATGCACACAGACTCTGGTGATACGTACTCTGACCAACTGGTGATAGGTATTGAGACCGTGGTGATGGGTATTCTGGCCCTGGTTATGGGTGTGCAGATCCTGGTGATGGTCATACAGACCCTGGTGATACGAACTCTGACCCTGGTGATAGGTATTGAGACCCTGGTGATGGGTATACTGGCCCTGGTTATGGGTATACAGACCCTGGTGATGGTCATACAGACCCTGGTGATAGGTATTGGGACTCTGGTGATGGGTATATTGGCCCTGGTTATGGTTGTACAGACCCAGGGGATGGCACACAGACTCTAGTGATGGGTAATTTATAGATCTACAAGGGGTCATTGACATGTTCAACCTTAATATTATCCCCCAAAATAGCTTTTTAGAAAAAGAAAATTAAAATAGATTTTTCCTCTCTCCCCCTCCTAGGCTTGGATTTTTTTAAATTTATTATGGACTTAAGTGTTTGTATAACCTGGTAAATGGCACAATGCACTAGGTAATATTGGATTACATAAAATCCAATCTTGACCTGCAAAAAACAAAACAAAATAAAAAACAACCCAGAAATACTTTTTAAAAAATTGAAAAACCTAATCCGTGGGGGTAGGGGGGCTAAATGTACCTTTACCTTCAATTTCACAGTTTATTTCCTCCCTTTCATTTCAATTTTTACATGGTACCCAAAAACATTTGGGGGGGGGGACTCTATGTTAATTCACTTTTTTATAAGTAAATTCAAGAAAATGTTTGCTGCGAGAAAACGTGTACTGGGGGGGGGGGGGGGGGGAAGGCAGTCCCGTCCCCCTGTCCCTGCCGCACTCCACCCCCCCCCCCCACTCCGATGCTAATTAAATGCCGGTTGTTTTCCTATAAGATTGCTTATTTTGTTCTCTGAATTATTTATTTACCTTTTTGGTGTAAAATCTAATGTACATAACATTTTTATCACTTTTAATGAACATTTAATATAAAAATCGCATTTTCCTGTAATTTTTAAATTGCACATATATCAGTTCGAAGTTCCTCCAAATAGCTTTCGAATTTCCTCCCAAACGTTTACCGATCCCGATAGAAAGTTGGTTCACGCATGCGCACATCCTGGTTATAGTGCCTGGTTATAGCATATAAAAAATAGCCTATTCTATACCTCCCTCTTGGCCATATATTGAGTATAGAAATGAACAGTTTGTAAACGCAACTCCTGTTAAATTGCTGCACAGAATTCCATGGAACATATGGACACAATGTGCAGATGTGCATATAACCAGGAAATTCCGATTTCCTTTTACTTTTGAATTAGAATTTGTTGTTAAAGATTTAGGTATAGATCTGCATATGCTGAAAGTTTGATGCAATGAATTTTAGGAACTATACATGCATACCGTACACAAGTTCTTTTTTAGCTGGTATACTAGTATTTTGTATATAATATAAATTTATAATAATGCAAAATAATAATGTTCTTCCGTTTTATAAACATGACATATATAGGATTGAAAACTGAGAGGGTGTTCGAATGGTACGGAATGCTTTGCAATGGCTCTTCCCTTTTAGTTTTTTCTTCTTCCAGTGTAGTGCAGGGTCTTGTGGGCATCATCGCACTTAGTTTTAAAAGGGACACAAGCGCATCAGGATGTCCTGTATTTACAATTTAAAAACTGGTCAAAAGGAGTCCTGTCACTTAATAATGCTTACTAATGTCTCTCAGACTTAACTGGAACAAGTCAAGGGACTGGGCTTCTGTGACACTGGATGGTAATGTGTTCCAGAGGCGAATCCCAGATGAAAAAAAGGATCATTTGATGGTCTTTGTTCTGACATAGGGGGACCTGTAGTCGATGTTGATGGCCTCAAATAGTAGCACCAACAGGTTGGCAGAACGGTGAAGATGGAATGGCTACTAGAGAGTGCAAGATCTTACGCACCAACACTGCTTTTGCTGCTTGTCTACTTTGGTGTGATGGTTCCCATCCCAGCTATTGGATCGTAGATGTGTCGCTGCTGGTGGTCTAGAAGTCGGCTAGCACACATCTTGCAGCACAGCGCTGTACACTTTCCAGCTGATGTTGCTCTGGGTATAGGGGTCCCAATCTGAAGAGGCGTATTCCACCTGGTGTCTGACCATTAATGTATAGCACATCTCCTTGGTTTTTCGGGGACAAGATGGTAGATTCCTCCGAAGAAAGGGTGTGATGGAATTTGCCTTCTTACACACCTAGTCTTTGTGGTGGTTCCAATTAAAATTGTTGGTAATGGTACTTAGCTTTCAGTTTGCTGGTAAGGTTCAATACATGGTTGTGTATGGTGTAGTTACCCTTGATGATGTTTGTTTCCTAGTGATGCGAATGACTTCGCACTTGTCAGGGTTAAACCAGTTTCATTCCCAGTCTTGAAGGCTGTCTAGGTCCCGTTTTAATGCCACCGTGTCTTCTGGCCTGCTGATCCTCCGATACAGTAGGCAGTCATCTGCAAAATAACGGGCTTTGGATTTCACATGTGCTGGTAGGTCATTTATAAACACAAGGAATAGCAAGGGACCTATCACTGTTCGTTGAGGTACCCCAGAGGTTACTGGTGCGGACTCTGACAATACTCCTTCCAGAGCAACGCGTTGGGATCTGTTGCTGAGGAATGACTTTATCCAAGACAGCGTAGGGCCACGGATTCCATGGTGGTGTAGCTTTAGAGCTAATAGCTGGATTGGGTCTTTTTAAAATGCCTTAGAGCAACGCGTTGGGATCTGTTGCTGAGGAATGACTTTATCCAAGACAGCGTAGGGCCACGGATTCCATGGTGGTGTAGCTTTAGAGCTAATAGCTGGATTGGGTCTTTTTAAAATGCCTTAGAGAAATCAAGAAATGCCAGGTATTCGATGGTGAGGATACGCAGCATATCAGAAGGATGTTGTGTTTGTCAAAGAACTGAATGATGGAGATGTGTATAATGTGTTCCAAGACATTGCAGCAAACTGATGTTAAAGACACTGGGGATAGTTGGATGGTTTTTTCTTGTCTCCCTTCTTGAAAATTGGTAATACTGTGGCTATAGTCCAGTCTTTTGGAGTTCTGTCTTGCTGTAATGAGGCCTGGAGTGATTTCATCGGCCATTTCCTTGAGTAGGCGGGTGGACAGTTCGTCGGGACCACTTGTTTTATGAGGGTTTAATCTAACTAGCAGTTTCCTGATGTCCTCCTGCCTGGTGGGTATGGTTGGCATGTCTGAAACTGATCAGATCAGGGAGTGCTGAGCCGTTCTCTGTGGTGAAAACAGAAGAAAACTGGTTGTTCAGTATTTCTGCCTTTTATTTTGGGTCAGACCTAGGAATATTCAATCCTTCTTGAGTGGTGAGATGCTACTGCTGTTGCAATTTCGATCTTTAATAAAGGTAAACAGCTTCTTGTTACTACTATCATCACTCACTATGTTCTCGATGTAGGAATTATAGGCCTGCCTACCTTCAGCTTGACATGACTTCTGTTGTTTTCGGTAGTTCAACCAATCTTTATGCTTTTTTGGTCAACTTGGCCTTTCTGAAGGCCCTCTGTTTCCGGCGCGATAACCGTCTGATTGATATGTTTCATGGGACTGGCTATGCAGTTGGAAGGTAATCTTGGTCGGCACATGCTTCTGGAGTGTGTTCAGACACTTTGTCTTGAAGGATAACCAGAGTTGGTCCACAGGTGAGTCAGTGGTGTGGTTGCCTGTGAAGTTGTGAACTCGTTGGAAAACTGTGTAAGGTCTTCTCTCATGCCGTCAAGGTTTGCCTGTTTCCACAGGTAGATGAACCGCCTCACTGGTATTTGTCAAGATGGTACACTATTTGTCATTATTTGAGTCGAACAATACGACATTGTGATCACTTTGGTGTCCAATTTATTCTCATTGCGGGCTGGTGAGTTTGGGCTACAGAGTTGCTAGGTCCTGCAATTGTTGCTGATTTCCAGTCGATGTCTGGTAAATTCAAATTTCATTCAAATAACATCACTGAACCAGTTTAATTACTTTTAATTACTTGTTAGACATGGAACAAATTATGCTGTATAATGAATCCATTTATAGCTGGTCACTGCTAGGTGGCCTGTAGACTGATCCTATGATCAGGGGCTTCTTTAAGCTACTGACATACTGAGGCTACTGACCTGGAATGCCGCTGCCACTAATTCGCAGTGGGGGTCAAGCTGTATTTCAGTGCCCGTATCAAAAATCTAAACCGAAATGGATGATATATACATGTACGTGGCCTTAATTCTTTTTGTTGCAGCTGTATGCAGCTGACTGGAAAGAAAAATAACAAAGTTGTTTATTTCTAACCAGTGAGAGGGTATTTAGTGTGTCGTATCTCGAAGGCTCAAGTGAACTTTTCTGATCAAAATTTGTCCGTTGTCTGTCGTTGTAAACTTTTCACATTTTTATGTTCTTCTCAAGAACCACTGGGCCGATTTCAACCAAACTTGACACAAATCATCACTGGATGAAGAGGATTTTTTTCAAATGAAGGGCCATGCCCTCTTTAAAGGGGAGCTGATTTAGAATTATTAAAAAAATGTTGGTATTTTTAAAAAATATTCTTCCCAAAGACAGTATGGAACTTGTGTGGAAGCATCCTCAGGTAGTGTGGATTCAAGTTTGTTCAAATCATGATCCCCGGGATAGGGTGGTGCCACAATGGGGAATCAAGTTTTACATAAGAATATAGAAAGAAAATCTTTAAAAATCTTCTCAAAAACTGTTAGGACAGAAAAGCTGGAACTTGAGTGGAAGCATCCTCAGGTAGTGTAGAATCAGGTTTGTTCAAATCATGGTCCCCAGGGGTAGGGTGGGGTCACAGGTTGGGGGGGGGGGGGGGGTTACATAGAAATATATAGAGAAAATCTTTAAAAATCTTCCTCTCAAAAACTATTAGGCCAGAAAAGCTCAAATTTGTGTGGAAGCATCCTCAGGTTGTGCAGATTCAAGTTTATTCATATTATGGTCCCTGGGGGTAGGTTGGGGCCACAATGAGGGGGGAGGGGTCAAGTTTTACATAAGAATATTTAGAGTTAAACTTTTAAAATCTTCTTCTCAAAAACCATTTAGCCAGAAAAGCTTAAACTTGGGTGGAAGCATCCTAATGTAGTGTAGATTCAGGTTTGTTCAAATCATGATCCCCAGGGTATGGTGGGGCCACAGTGGGGGGGGGGGGGGGGGGGGCTCTAATTTTTACATAGGAAGTTATCGAGAAAAATCTTTAAAAATCTTCTGGAAAAGCGTTCAGCCTAAAAAGCTGAAACTTGTGTGAAAGCACAGTTTGTGCAGATTAAAGCTTGATCAAACCATGATTCCCTGAAAATAAAAGTGGGGCCACAAAAGGGGGGATTTCTATTTAGGAATAAAAAAATCTTTTAATACAGTAAAACAGAAAAATCTACTCACAAATACTAAAACAAAAAAGGGCTTGGTATTTACCATAAAAATATTTGGATAAAAATCGGCAGATTTTTTGCACAAATACTTTTTGTGCAAGATCTACTGTACCTAATTGTCAAGATATCTTGATTTTGATACTGTAATGCTGATTTGATCAGAGTTATGGCTATTGTTGCTTAGGTGAGCGATGTGACCCCTGGGCCTCTGGTTGTATTTACCAGAGATGTCCGATCCAAGGTATCTACCCGCGATGCATGATGAAGTCGTCCTTCACTTTTCGTTAATTAGTCAACCCGCTATTTTGGTTACCCCCTTCTGGAAAGTTCTATCCCATTCTCTCACCAGAGGTCGTGCTTCGCAAGCGAATGAAACTAAAATCGCGCATTCAAGAAACGAATTGCCTTATTTTATCTATTCAACGTTTGTCAAATCTTAACTTCTATGTGTGCTTTAAGTAAGTTCCCAGTAAATATATTCACTCACTACGTCATTCAATATCATTTCAATGCAAGCATATATTTTGAGGCCAATTCCCACCGACTTGGATCCGCCACCTTACTCTCATTTTTGCTACTTCGGGCTGGTTTATCGAAAATGAAAGTAGGTTTTTAATTAATTTTACAATAACGACTTATCGGTTAAAATTCAATTATAGCTTACGGACATCATATCACACGTGTTGAAATACCAAAGGTGCAGGCATTTTATAGTTTATTGGCAAAATGTCTTAATTTATAAGTATAGATGTACCTCCTTTGCAAAAATGCCTTAAATATGAATAAAGTGGGCGTTTTTTAAAAAGGAAATATATAACATCATATACATGTGTCATTGTCTGTTAATCTTGAATAGATACATGACTTTATGGGTAAATCAATTGAAACTTACTGCCAAAGGTTTCATCTCATTCGATATTCTGACATACGCGTCACCCCTTTTTACATTACCTGGATTATCTAAACTTGTTTGCCAATCAGTGTTTGTGCAGATTTAATTTTGTTTAGTTTACATGTACATGTATAATACTGTTTCTGATACCTTTTATTGTTTGATTTTTTTTGTACCATTAATGTAAAAGATATGCGCAGAACTGTTGACTACTGAGGTCCAGGAAGGGATATTTTAGAGTACAGGTAGCTCACTGTTGTTATCTCTACACTGATAACATTCAAATATCAGTTTTAAACAGGAAATCGGGTAATCGGCAAACTGGGAAGTGAAGTCAGACATCAACATTCATCAATGTACTAATTAATGTGAGTAATGGTGATCCGACGATCTGGACTATGGAATCGGTATTATATTCATGTATTCTGGGACTGATCGTATGTGTATATAAAATTGGTAAGATTGATTAGAAGTTTTAATAATCGATTTTTACTGCACGAGGCACCATGGCCTCCATGTTTTTACCACGTATGCCTTTTTAATGTTTTCTGTAGATGGTGGATCATGTCCAGAAACAATATCCTTGTCTAGTATCAAAGACTCTCGACATCCGGTTTACCAAGAGATGGCGACATTTTCATGTGGAGGCCATTTAATTGGATGGCGGACCATTGGCGTTATACCAAACTACAATCTACTCCTCGGTGTCTGGATCCCAAATTACGGCTCCCAAAAACTCCTCACCCTTTTAGAACCTCTCAATAAAATCAGCGGCGGGGACATGGAACCTCTTATAGTCGAAAGTGGAGATTTCATGGGCTTGGTTCTACTTAATGACAGCATTAGCTCATCGTCCAAACTAGACCAGCTTCCACAGCAATTACAGACTCCACACTTTCTTACATCAGTTAACACGAAGAACAAATTGTTAGTAGCCGTGGTTCCAAAGAACACCACAAGAGGCAGTGTTGTCAATTTTGAGGAAACTTCGTTTCGTTTGATTCCGGCAGAATTTACACTGCAGGTTCAAATGGATTATACTGGTAAGGTTTGGAAAGCTCTGGTACACCGGTAAAGTCAGTCGCCGTTTTATCGTATGTTTCACTTGTTTAGGCCTTTCTTCTGGGCTCTATTTGAAATTATTAATCTTGCAATAAATATCTGTCTGTCCAACTGTACCTGTGTCTGTGTGTCCGTACACCTGCCTGTTGAAGTCATGTTTGTAATTTCTATTTTTGACACGTTTGCGACATGTTTTTTCTCTCTTGCGTCCATTTACAGGTGAAACAGAATGTACGATTATTTGTATGAATGACCAGGCCAAGATGCAAATTGACTCAACTGAGGAAGATCACTGTATTTAATCTCCATGAGAATGTACAGTTTGTGAGTCTATTCATGTACTTTAATATAATAATGCTTTTGATGTAACATTTTTATACTCAATTGCAGGTATTCATAAAACCAAATGGGATTCAGCAAAGAAACTTAATAAACGAGATAAGTCAAAAAAGTGTAGTCTAAATCTTCCAAACTGTGAATCCTGTGTAAAGATCAAAGGTAAGCTTGCATGCTCCCAGTGCAAGGACGGGTTTTACGGACAAACCTGTAAAGACGTGTGTCCCGAGAGTTGCTCATCTTGTGAACAAAACAGCGGCGACTGTGTCCGGTGTGCGGCCGGGTTCTTTGGTCGCAACTGTAAGGACCAGTGTCCCGTGGGGTGCGCGCCCTCCCTGGGCTGTAACGCAGACAGTGGGTGTGTCCAGTGTCGACTAGGCTGGGACGGAATGTGGTGTAAACAGTTTACTCAGACCTGTGACGAAGGACGCTTCCGTGGAACCAACTGTAAGGACCAGTGTCCTGAAAAGTGTGAAGCCTGTAACGGGACGCAAGTAAATGAACATTGTCTGGTCTGCAAGAAAGGACTGCAATGGCAGCTTTGTGCAGATGTGGGTAAGATTCTCTTCAGATAAGGTATTGAAGGAGCATTTGATTTTTTTTTTTTTTTGAATCCTTGAGCTAAAGATTTATAGGGCCGAATAAAACCTGTTTAGACTTCTGAAAATATGATTTTATTTAAATGTACCTCAAATTAGGGTAACATCAGAAGACATGTGATCTTTATGGTACTGTATTTTACAAAACTAATGATGTACACCTTTTTGATGCTAAAACATTGTTTACATGGCTACACAACTTAGTATTTCGTCCCTTTTCTACTTCCAGTTGCAAAAAATCACGAATCTGAAAGTATATCTGAGGAAGGATCCAGCTCTTTGGGAGCCATATTGGGTGCTTTATTTGCTTTTATTATACTTGGTGCAATAGTGGCTGTGATTGTCTATTATCTAGTAAGGTAAGTTTAAAACTTATCTTATGTGGCCTTTGCAAGAATATGTTTCTTGCGTTGAGAAGTCACCAGTTCGAAAAGATTGGTTTTATACTTTCTTATGTTATTTCATATTAAAATAATGGTTAAAGTCTATTACACGTTCTTACAAAAAAGTAAATAAAATAAGTAGAAAGCATTCAGTACCTTTTGTTATGATATTGGAGCTGTAAGATTTACAGGTCTACAAAAATACAACACCGACAACCTGGATTATCAAACTAAGGTTACAGTCTTTTGGGGCGTTGCTGTTGATCCTAAAGAAATTTACATTAAATATCATGACATCATTAAAGCCATCAGGATGAAATGCCGTCTTACACATGTTATGGTTACACTTCAGGCGTCAACACAGGAATTCTGCCAAGAGGACGTCCGTTTTGGAAGCACTAAATGGACTTCCCTGTAGAAATGCTTTGGACGGAAATGAACGTCCATGCAATCCATATGAAGGGGACTTACCCACAAAGACAAACCAAAACAGGCGACTTCCGTTACCTCCAGGAGAAGACGAGGAAGGCTATATGGCCCCTCAAACAAAACCGGACGTGACGTCAAGACTTCTGAAAGGAGAGGAACACTCTTCAAATGACAAGTAAATCTACATTTGTGCAAATGAAATTTCTTGTTCATTTTGTGTGAAATCGATATCATAATTTACATAGATTATTAAAATTTACATGAATATAATTTGATTTATGGCTCTGTTAGGGCAGTGTCCGTCATTCAGTCATTCTGTCATAATTTGTTTTGATAATAAGAAATTATTGTTCACGTTTAAGATTGGATTTTCTAAGTTCATGTAAAGAAACTTGCTGATTTTTATGCTTCAATTGTACATTGGACTAAGTTCCGACTTTTCTTTTGTTTGTCCTCTTTTCACTTGAGACTAAAATTTTCTTATTACGACTGTTTTCCTATAACTTCGGTTCTTCTTCGTTTCTCTTTGTATGATTGTTTCATAAATTCGAGTTTTATGCCAAATGGTAAACTAGTAATTATTTTCATCATAGTTATTGCCCTGTATACCATGAAAAGTTCTTATCTTGAACGTTATTGGATAATTTCCCCTCAGATATTCTTTGAAATGATGTAAAGCTAATTTTATTATTATCATTGTAATATATAAAATCCCTTATTATAGTGAATGAATGTACTTACAAAGAAAGAACACGAACGTCTTAGTAATTGGTCAGATTAAAATCTCAATTATGTTCATGCTTATTTATCATTGGTTAAATTAACCTTGCTCTTCCGTTTTCTCAAAAACTAATGAAAATTAAAATTTCCCTTCAACAAAAGAAGGGATACGACATGATTAATCCCATTTGGAGCTACAGCTATGATCACATCTTATTCTAAACTTTTATCTTGGCGGGGGCATTCGCATCTAACTGACACATCTAGTTTGACATGAATATTCAAGATATACTAAAGTAAACAACCCAAAAACACAGGGGAAAAAAAAAGAAATTAAAAAAGTTGAATCACACAGACAAGAAGCCATCATGCGACATGGTTTGTTCGGTTCCTCTTCTTCGTCCCAAAATGAGGTTTTGTTTATAAAACTCAAAAATGGTTGTATATCCAAATTAATTTGCCTGGAAATATTTTGCTTGTCAGCATTGTATGCACACCTACAGAAGTCTACAGTGATGTTTTCAGTGAAATTTTTATGTACATTTCTCAGATATTCATCAATATCTCAGCAGTAAATAATTAACCGATTGACCGATTGATCAATGCCCTGATTTGTCAATCCGGTCTCTATCCAGAAGCACGCCGATTTACACATATAATAAAAGTTCGCATGCGTTGATGTATAATTATTATATAATAATCATATAATTGACTTATAATTATTTATTATGTATATTTAGACCATCCACCTCCGAGGCGGCAAGATCCTCGCCCTACCAGGATGACGTGTACGAGGTTATTGGCGACGTGGAACCCATAGAGGAGACTTTTGAATAGCATTTCCGGTGTCAACAGTGTGTGTGTGTGTTTGTTTTTATATGACATTCTCTTTCAGTGCTTAAAAAGTGCAGCAAGTATGAAAAATGAGTTGAATGCAAATGAGGAAAAAAGTATACGTGTCTCTGTATAATATTACTTTATCTGAATGTTTTATGCAATAGACAATTATAGCTTTTATCTTTGTTTTTTTTTAATAAACTCATGTTTGTCATCAGTTTTTGAAAATAAAATATACATATACCTGCAAATGTTGTTCAGTTAGAACATAATATGATATACGGTTAATGTCGTTTAAAAGACATATATACTAGTATACACAGCCAATTGTGCCTCACGTGAAATTCACGTGAAGAGAGCTTCACGTGAATTTCACGTGAAATTCGTGTGAAGTGAAATTCACGTGAAATTTTTCATGTGAATTTCATGTGAAACATCTTCACGTGAAATTCATGTGAAAGTTCACATGATTTTCACACATTTTTAACGTGAAATCCCTTTCACGTGAAATTCATGTGAATTGATTCATGTTAATTTCACGTGAAATTTCAAACACCTGATTATTTTTTATCAAGATGTGTATTTTACTTCAGTACTGGCTGAGAGTTGTTGAACTCAATTTATAATACTTTCGATTACACCAAAGTGATATAACCAGATAACAGGAATGCATACAACAACAAAAACCCTTTAGCAATTTAACGTTATCTTAACATATATAAATAAAATAAAAAATGTATAAGCATATCAATAAAAGTCCATCAACATACATGCTAATAATTTCAACTCGTAAAATATTATTTCAATGCTATTAATTAAATGAATTCCGGATTGAAGTCTGAATCGGCTTTGAATTGGTCGTGCTCGTGCCGACGTCACATTTTACGTCACAGGTTGAAGCAGAAGATGGACTGCACCGTGTATGTTATGCTGTGGACTGGTGTAACTTGGATGCCAATCTTGTAAGGTAAGCTGTATATTTTTAAAATAAAAAGAGTAGTGACCGCGTAGATCTTGTTGCAACGCTTTATATCTATCTCTATCCGTGAAAATTCTGTTTCACTTTGAACATTGACTGTCTCGAAGACGCGATCGACACTTGATATGCCTACAATTATATTATACATATATAGCGTGATTCTGATGAGGATATTTCAATAAACTATGCAAATAAAATAATTTAATAACAGTTAACTAAAGGTCACTGTGAAATAATGTTGATAATCAAATTAATTGAGATCGGTAGGTCTGTCAATCCGAATTTTCTCGGAAAGATCTTAAATATTACTAAAGCTGTGCGGGTTTGATAAATAAAAAAAAAACAATAAAATTTTATGAAGAATAAAAGCATTGTGTTTCATACATATGTATTTATTGAAGGCAGTTAGATACAGTGGCATCGGAAGAAAATTGAAAGTGGAAGGGGAGACTTGACTTCGCCAACAACGATAGATGAAAACAGGATAGATCAGCTGTATTACGGATGATCATGTTCTGGTTTCGGTGAGTGACTTATCTAGGCCTAATTGTTTAACGTAATCGGCGATTGTTTGTAGTTTCCCTCTTTTTTAAACAATTAATGTACACCTGTCTTCTTTTTTTTTTTTTTTAAAGAAAAGTAGGTTTTAAAAAAAATGATTTATCACTTTGTAATCATGAACATAGTTTCTTTGTTATTTTATCTACCATATAATTATTTTTTTTTATTTTTCAAGGAATAACATGATGTTTGGAAGGCATTGTCTTCATATGCAATCTTACACAGAGTCTATCATAGAAATACATTGTGTCTCTTTAGAATATTATACTATAATTGTGAGTATTCAAGAAAATTTAGTTATAAAGCATTTTGTAGCATTTTTTAAAGTATTAAAGTTACAAGATCTATATATTTATACCAAGAAAAAAACTGTATATGTATGGTAATTTTCTTACATTGATACAGTATGTAAAGATTGTTGTTTACTATTAATATATTTTTAAAAAATTATACAATTGCACCAAATGCCAATTTGTAAATGTACAACTTTTGATATACTTGTATAGTAAATGACAGACGTACATTTTTGTAGGTTTCTAAGATGTGGTTGGACATAACCAGAAGATTAAACCATTCTTCTTAAATTCAAAGGTTATAATCTCCGCACTGCAGCTGATATGATGGGGACAATGATCCAAGGTAATATTTGAAAAGTTTTTTAGATGGATTGTTTGTATGAAGAATAAAATACCATTTTGAATTTCAATAGCAGTTTAAAGATTCAAGAATGAACAAGGATATTAATATATTAGAATTATATTACATGAGGTTAAATGAGGATAGCAAGAATAAATTTTTCAGTACTTTTTAATCTTGCTTGTCAATTTTATAAATAATGTTTAAAAACTCTAACCCAATCTATCTTATCACTGATTATAATTATAAACATTTAATAAATTATCCCAATATGCCTTTACAGAATAAAACACTGACAAAGGCGAACGTGAAGGTGGTAGACAGAAGACAACTAAGATGAGGTAAAAGTTGAAAAGTTAATGTTGTAAAACCCTACAGGAAAAAACGAAATGCTAATGATTGAATTTGTTCTCTCTCTCTCTCTCTCTCTCTCTCTCTCTCTCTCTCTCTCTCTCTCTCTCTCGTTTTGCATCTTTTTCATTGTTTATTTTACCTATCGACCTTATGTTTTGAATTCCAATAAATAAAAACAGTGTACCTGAGTATACTAAGAATTATAAGCAAAAACGTTATCACATCATATGTTTTATTTCATATTATAATGAAAGAGCTTTAGAAGCATTGTGTAAAAAAATTACTAAATTGAACATTTTTTTTCTCTTTCAGATTGAAGCACCAAAGAGTATCTTACATCTTTTTGTAACACAGAGAAAAATAAAGCTTAAAGAATTTTATATCAAAGTTTTACTGTTTATTAAGAGGTAACTGCCAGGGTTTGTGATATGGATGATTCATATGTTTGGATCCAATGGAGGTATTGATTTCGAAATCAATTGACAAATTGAATATATTAATGCAAATGATCAATACATGTTTAAAAAAGCTTGATTAAGAACTCAGATTTTGAATATTTAAATGTCCTTATTTTGTAGAGGTACAATTATATTTACAAGTGCACATGCTTTGAAAATTAATGACAAAACAACTAATGAGGTGTATTTACCATCATTTGATGTAAAAACCTAATGAAAAGGCTAAAGAAAGCTATTAGACTTCACGTGAAATTCATGTGAAAAATTTCACGTGAAATTCGTGAGTGCTCTTTTCACACGAATTTCACGTGAAAAATTCCATGTGAATTTCACGTGAAATTAACGTGAAATTCACGTGAGGCACAATTGCCTGTGTATAGTCCTTCGTCCAAGAACAGCACTTGAAAGAACATCAATATTTTATCTGTTTCCAAGTTGGAAGACTGTAATCTATGTACTTCGTTTCAAAACTTAGAACAAAATAATGAAGTTTTTACAGACAGAGATTAACACGGGACAAAGCTAGCCTTATCCCCCGGTGTATGTAAGCAAAGTGTAGCTGAATTTTTCGCTGCTGTTTGAAATATTTTGTAAGATATAAGTGCATTTACAACTAAGAAATAAGTCAAGGTCCGACGACACGTTCCCCGGTAAATGATGGTTATTTTTCAAATTTTCAACGGCCTGATAATATACCAAATAAAATTATCATTATTATTATTCATTATCGTTTTTAAAATTTTTAAAACTTAAAAAATATGTACATATATGCCAAAAAATTTTATATCAGCAATTCAAGTGTATTTTCAATAAGATTATATAGGAAATTGCATACTCTAGTATCTTGCACAAATGCCTGGTAGGGCACCCAAATTTTTTTTCTAAATATCAGATTTATCTCTCTTTTATCTTGGTACAATCTCCTGCAACGTTCTCTTCGTTTTCATGTTTCACATATTCTCAGACACTAGATCGAGTGTTACAAGGGCAAAGTGATCATTGTCAAAACATATTCAATGTAAATCTATGTTAAGTTTATATCATATTGAATTTATCACGCGATGTCGCTGGGATTTTTCGACATGATATTTCTTTAGTGTCACTATTTGCGCTAAGGCGTCCAGAAGGTTATGCGCGACTAAATTTGACATGTTCTAAGTCAAAACTTCTGTTACCCAATGAATTTTTGTTGAGTCACAAAAAATTAACACAAAAAATTTGAGTGGAGGAGATACTTTATTCTTAGAAATACTAGTACTAATGGTAGCGTTGTTGGAAGCTCAAAAACAAAACGTCAAATGTTTAAATATGTCGCTACCAATACTGTATCTCATTGATTAACCCGGTGCAGAATTCGAAGTCTAGTTCTACTGTCTTTCCTTTGGAGTTATTTTTCAGCATTAAGTGATATCAGGAACCTTAGATTTTACTATCTCTTTAGCAGTACAGATTGGGGTTATTCTTTACCAATAACAATTATATACCAAATGATAAAACTTTGACTTAACAACATTATTTGCATATAACCATCCAAAACTACGAAGGATTCAACCTCTAGTATTGGAAATCCGGGCTTTTTGTGGACATACATTCACATACATTCACAATGGTGATAGTCAAGCACTAATTTGCGTTCAGTCCAATGATGTGGCACCGACTCAAACTCAAATCTAGAGTAACATGAAGTTACGCATATATTTTACACCTTTTTAAAACAAATTAAAGTTTGTTTCTCATTTATAGAAATATCAACCCTGTATCAATTCAATAACAAAATTAATGTTCAGTGTTCTTCGACTAAGAAAGAGTTCTTTTAAGGTTTTTTGAAATGATTTTTTTACTCCTGTACTATTGTGTTAATTTGTAGGTGTACTTGCAAAGACTAGATACTTAGTAAGTAAAAATCATAACACTTTGCTTATTTTTAAAGGGATAAATACTTCATTTAGTTATTGCGTAACATTAATTTTTCTTATATTTAATCAAACTAATTTTGAATTAATTTCCAATTTATTAAAGTGACCGACTGTATAGATCTTTATTAAAGTTCGTATTTCAAAGAGTATGCGGGTTTTTTGTTGCTGTCCTTAAGTCCTGTTATCATACAACTGCACTGATATTTGTTTATTTTAAGGACAATTCGGAGTTTACCCGCGATTGAAAATAGACTTTGATTTTTTAAACCATATAAAATGTTTTTAAAAGGATGTCAACCGCAGATATCTTGAAAAGTAACCAAAAAAAAAAAAAGAAAAAGAAAAAAAAGACACACCCATTTATCTTTCAATTTACACCGTATCCTTTGCACAAGATTTAAATTTCACTCCTTTATATACTGAAGAGTGCTGCGATATTGCGCAGGTGAAGTAAAGGTGAGGTCTAATAAATGGGGCTCTTCATCGTCTACACGGAGGGTTCGGGTTTTGACTGTTTTATTTGATATTCTGTGTTGACACTATCAATCTTTGTCGTATATTGACGTAATAAACCAAGGTGGCGTGCAATGAACAACAAGCCGATACCCGAAATCTTCATTAAATCCATTAAAACTTTAATGTAAAACTTCATTGAATCAATTTCTGATCTTCAAATCCGCTAGTGTTCGTGCGACTGAGTCCATGTGGCCGTCTCTCTGACGGTAGACTTTTCTCTGTCTTGTACGCTTCTGTAAAGAGTATAATATTTGCTAAATTGAAACAGGACTTCAACCACCCAAGAACAATTATTTGCTTAATATCAGGCTGGAAGTGAAATAGATTCAATTTCTTTATTTAAACACTTCTTAATTAAGCTCTTCCCCCCTCTCTCTCTATTAAAAAGAAATGAACGGGAAAATAAGTTGGGTTTTTACATTGAATGAATTTTAAAGAACAGTAGTGATTTAATTTAGTGTCACCGGTACCTTTTCGATATCACGTGACGTTGTTGATGAATCACTTTGTGTTGCCCCAAAGTCGATACGTTGTAATTGGAAACCTTTTATCAAACAATGGCTGAGCACCCTCCACCGTGTCATCTCCAGGCTGTTTGTCCACAGTCACTGTCTGCTATCCGCTCCCTGGGATCAACCTCTACACGGGACACGGTTGTTGTGGAGACCCACGGCCCTCCCAGCAATTCCTTTCATTTTCCGACCTGGCAGTGATTTTATCCTGGAGTGGCAAAAAAGGACGCGCGATATTTAGACGGAAGAAATAGAAAAGAAAAAAAAAGTACCGACATCCAAAGTCTGAACTCAGTCTATTACTCAGTCTACTCTTTTCGTCAAATCTGTCAAAATAAACAAGAGGAACCCTTGTGATACTCGTGATGATTTCCCAACCAAATCTCCAAATATATATTTAGTTATACATCTACGTTGTTTAAAGAAAATAAGAAAAGGTTACATCGTCATCAACATTTTTTTTTATTGAATCATACATATGTAATGAGAAGAGAACCAAATAAATATATTATCATAAAAAAAAATTGAATGATTTTGTTCTCTTTCGTTATTTACATACATTAGGATTTGAGAGGGGTACGATAAATAAATTATCTCAATAATATCAGTTCATAGGTATCAACAATGGTGAAAAAAAAACTGGGTTTTTTTCCCCCTTTGAGTGCACAGTGGTACTTAACCATATTTAAATGATCATGCACATATAAATTCATTCCCTACATGTTTAGAGCTGTCTGAAAAAAGGAAAAGATCTGGAAAACTCGTGTCCGTTGCCGCCAGATGAAGCTGGACGCTTAGACGTTGAGAAAAAGATTGCAAGCAATGAGTCCGTTTTGTGTAAGATACATTCTTCAATATTTGTTAGTGATCTACCATAATATTTCGGACACGTAAGTTTTGATTTATCTTTAATTTATTCCTATGTATTAATTATATACCATATTATTGTCTACAATAATTAAAGTTGCAGTTAATTTCAGTCTTTTTTCTCTTCTTTGAGAACTTCTATTTCTTAAAAAAATATTTTGGGCTTTGAGAAAACAAACAACACACCAAAATATTATTCAACAAGTCTATAAAAAGTCTCTTGAAATATGATTTCACAATTTAAAACTAATATAAGCTCTGAATTACAATAATTTTTTTGTGTGCGTTTTTCAATGAAAATGAAAAACCTGTGTTGCTTGCAAATGGAATGTCGTAAAGTTAAAATCCGCTCTTGATTAATACATTATATAAATATCTTATAAAACAGACTGAAGAGAACCAGATAATCATTTTATTTGTTATAACAATAGATTATTATTGAAAACATAAAAAAAAAAATCGCGAGCAGTTTAGAAAGGGTACTTGATATAATTATAATAGTAAAAGTGTCATGATTCCAGATATTTAAGATTTATCAACGCATGCCCTCATTGTTGGTAAATTTGAAGGATTTATTTTTATGTACGCTGCAGCATCAGCCGCTATCGACGACATTGATGTGATTTCTACTCACCCGTCCTTGATGGTTTGGAGAATGTTTGGAAGGCCTCGTAAAAGTTCTCTTCAGTAGATATATTAGACAATAGTGATTTTTAAAATTTAATTCAATTTAAATCTATTTTGAAATTTGCATAAAATTACATAGAAGTTTAATTATAAAGTAAAAAAAAAAATCTTTAAAGCAAGAATAACCTGCAGGATTTACTTTCTTATCAGTTATTTTGGAGAATATACTCAAATAATTTATAACGGCTACTTTTTTACATTTTTATAGATTAGAGATTTTTTCAGATCATAGATTTTAAAGAAAAATTATAAAATGGGGCAAATTAAATAGAAAAATCAAAAGATAGTATACATGTTTGCAACAACTTTCATGCAATTCTTATGTACCAATTTTTTATAAAACGTTTTCCCCCCACAAAAAAACCCTACTAATCATTCACACTATATACAGATGTAAATCCTTTTCCATGGCAACTCACCAATGTTATAAGACGATAATGTGTGTAGGTAATAATACTCATTATCTTAAATATTTGTTTTCTGTTTTCAACTAGCAATACTTCTGGTGCAACACCAGACACAGAGAGGCAGGACCATGTTTAGTGATTTCTCTGACAGACCAAACCGCTGTACTCTCTGTCCCCCCCCCCCCCCTGAATGGGGCAGTAGTTAAATGGCTGTACTACCACATACGCTGTTAGCCCTAAATAAGGCAACCTACAGTGGTTCAGTGATTGAAGGGCTACAACATATACCACCTCTCCTTAATAAGGCAGTCTACAGTGTACGCAGTAGTTGGAGGGCTACCACATATACTGTCCGTCCTGAATACGGCAGCCTACAGTGTACTTGGTAATCCGAGAGAGGCCAATCATTTGTTTACTGCCTAACATTATTTGCTTGTTTATAAAATCAGGCATTCCCGCGCAATAGAATGATCAACAGAAAATATTTATATCATAAAGATATTATTCTGTGTATGCCTGTCTCCTATAAGTTACCAGGCACGAGCCTGGAAACAAGCGCAGTATGTTACAAAAGAGTTGTGGCATTCCCATCTAATAATCAGATAACATATTTAATAAAAAGTCTTGCTTTAATTTTGAAAACTGAAATTCTAAAAACGTCATGAATAAACTGGCAACAAATATCCCCTTCAATGAGCTTTGAATTCTGATTTGAACAAATATCTGACACAGAAAGTGACGACAAAAGTCCCCATGAAGTGCTCGGTACCTCATACCGACTGTAGAAAGCATGGAATCTGTCGACAAAAAATTGCCACCCAGGGTCAATTACATCCGACCCAAACAAAGTTCGTGAAACGTTTTATATCTGAAGTTATCAGGAACAAGAGGAAAATTACATTCTCTATCTGTGTGGGACCACCCCGGGAACTCTCCACATCTTTGTTTCAAATGAGATTTGATTATTAGGATTATAACTGTCATTATTGAAGGATAAATTCCCCCGAGAGTCGTTTATCGCTCATAAGATGGCAGTAAGTGGTTAAACGTACAAAGTTTGCACACTTGGATGTCAGTCCCTGCATTGGATACACTCTGGCGTGTAGATAAGCCCAATAGGTGAGCCCTTCTAACGAAGCAGGCTGGCGACATCTCATCGACCGCAACCCAGAGCAACTTACGACTTACAACTCAAATTTATAAATGCTAATTATTCATCAGCTACCAGATGTTTCACTGTAATGCTAGTAAAAGAAACCGGTGGTTATGGAAAATGTTGGAATAGTGTATTTTATAAGGTTTGTCCATTAAAGATTATCCGATGAGGTTGATAAGATCAGTTACGATTATACAGAAGTCATAAGTTACTCCTCATCCTCCTTGTATGATCGTGGTATAACTGAACTTGTTTCGGGCTAAATACACGTATAAACAAGGTATCTGGTTCTGTATATAAAGGTTATGCACCTGATAGGTTCCTGAAGGGAATTACAATATTTGTTATGCATTTATAAGCAATGTAGGCGACACAATCTAATCAATAAATTAAGAAAGCAAACAGAAATCAACTAATCCAACATGGTCTTTTCACTGCTAATTTGCAAAGACAATTTACATGGCACGCTTTGTTACTGTAGCAGACGAAAAGAGTCCAATTTGCAATGAAAGAAAACGACATCATTTCTTCTTTTTGTTTACACAGACAAAAAGAAACGGTTAATTCGTTTGTTTGGCCATAAAATACAAATGTTTCTTTCCATGAACAGCATGGCGCCATTGGTTCCTTGTTTGGATACTTTCATTTGTTTGCCCTATAAAAGACGCACTAGCGAGTAACTGGCGGTGTTTGAGAAATTGATTACTCATATAGACATTAAAACTAGCTTTGTTTTGAATAAAGAAAACTTTCGTTGTATCCGTTGCTGTATATACATACTGAGTAAATACTTCGATCGAAAAGTTAACGGATATTATTAGCTTTTAATTAGTATGAACAAGACTGAGCCGTATCTGTCTGAGAGAGAGAGAGAGAGAGAGAGAGAGAGGCATGGCCAGTCCCTTCTGTTTGTGTTCAGTGTTTGGCGGTGACATGTATCATATACCCAGTATCTATTGATATAGATCAAGCAAAGATCGTCAACTCCAGCTTACTGTCTCAGAACTTAAATAACAAAGCAAACATAGGTCTGTGTGAAGTGGCGATCAGAGTCAACACATCAGAACCAAATCTGCACAGGATAGACCTCTCCGCGCCGGCAAAGCAGATTTGTTCAGTAAACCGTGACCACATTTGACTTTTTATAAACAGATTTAAGCGATCGCGACCCAAACTCAACAAATAAAGATGGATCTTTCAAAGTCAAGAGAGTGGACTCTCCATGTGACACGTTATCTGATCTAGTAGTAGTCTGCTTGAAAACAGTCCTCAGTTGTTTATATTTTGAATTAATCTGACATGTTAATCACTAAATGAAGTTTTAGTTTTTTATACATAAAAAGAGAAATAAATGCTGTTTGATGATTTTTACAGCAATCAATAAAAATGTGGAGTTTAACCATTTTATTAAATGAAACACAGATACAAAATTCAGCGTAAATATGTTCCCCCGTGATATAAAGCATAAACTACTACAATAACTGGTCACATCAAAGAAAATTACTCTCGTTCTCTCTCACGAGAGACATCGTCCCAGATATCTGCCTCGTGTCCCTTTTCTTGGGTTAAACCCTTTCCTGTAAGTTTGTCTGAGAGAGGTTTGTGACAGGAACTGACGTCACTCATATCAAGTCTGTATGGGGTAAGCGGGAACGAACCACTGAAAAATCCCGGAAGTGGCGCTGATGTCAGAGGATGCAGGCGAGGGTACGTCAGTTGGTTGTTCGGCGTAAAAATGTCAGGTCTTGTTGCACCAGCCATGTAAGTTGGACGTAAACTATCTGTCGAGAAATTTGATAGATGAGATTGGAAGGCCGAGTGGATCGCAGATGGATTGAAAGGCCCCGCAGACGAAAACGGGGTGAAGGCCGAGCCCGGGCCATTTTGTGACAACCTGGAGATGCCGTTCAGAGATTTCATTGCTGATCCATACTGAAAGGATTGTAGATAGGGATGTGGTCTGAGGTCGGACTTGATGTGAGGACTTGAAAGCATAGTCTCCTGACTGGATAAAAATTGTTCGATGGATTTCACCAAATCTCCATTACAGCCTTGAAGAACAAGCTCCAAAACAGATTTCCTGTGAAACGGAAATATTCTCTCCAGTATTTCTAGATTAGACAAACGTCCCGGCAGAAAGGCATTGGGCGGGAGAAGGGAGTGGGGGTATGTCGCTGGGACGGAGGGCTTTCCCCGGGCGGGGTCCACCTCTTCTCCGGAGTCAGGGGTCGATGTGTCAGGGCGCGGATTTGTCGGCTCTGGCCCAGTATTTACCACTTTTGTAGCTGGCTCTATGAAAGTAATAAAATTTTAATTATTATTTTTACAGTGATAATCATATTTTCATAGAAACAACAACTAAAGATTCATAGCTACCCGGTAAAACATGTAATAATTATAATTAAAAAAACCCAAATGATTGAAAAAAAAGGTGCGTCATAATTTTATTTCAATTTTGTTATCCACAAAATGAAAACGTTTATTCACATTGCACACTAAATATAGAAAAAAGAAGATAAAATTGAATAAAAAGAGGAAACCTTGTTAAACAATAAATTCGACAAAACCTATCACATTTACATTTACATATTTAAATGTAAACAAAAATATTTATTGCAATTGGAATAACTTACAACTAATAGAAATATAATTCAATAGATAAAATCTGTTCTATAATTTGCCGCAAAATCAACGAACGTTCGACTGACCACAAGCTAATTATTTCAAAATAAACACTTTCTTGACACGATCGCGAACTCTGAGACTAATTTTCTCCTGACTGTTGTAGAAATACTATACTCTATCTACATTTGGATACCACATATCGGTTTGGTTTCGCAGGCATTTTCATCGCTCAAAATAAATATTTCAGCAAACATTTTGATATAAAATCTCTGAGAAAGATTTAATTTAACAAATTACCACAGTTTTACTAATTTTTTACTTGTAAGTTATATATTTTATCACGATTCTGTCTGTGCTATATGTTTGACCGTAGTATCTACTGACGGTATAAAAATCTTTTTGTTTCAAAACGAACAAGATAAAATTTTTGTTTCATATCATTTATATGTTTAATATATATGAAACATTTTTGTATATTTACCTAAAAATGTTTTAAAAAGGAAAAAAAGTATTAAATGTATTTGTTTAAATAAATGTTTTATTAAAGGTTGTTTAAATTGTGTTTTATATTTTTGAATATTTATGATTTCATGAATGAAATCATAGAAAAAATATACTAAAATGCGTTCTTATTTCTCCTCAGGTAAAAAATATGATAGAAAATTGATAAGAATTTACTTTGATTGACTTTATATTTTATTCGTATTCCTTGATTCGAAGACAAAAAAATACTACTTTTCGGAATTTCCATAATGTCCTGCTGTTTATCTAGACGAAAAAATATTGGGAAGACTTTTAACATACATACCATTGTCATCGCTGGAATTGTCGTCTAAATCGTCGGACTCGCTGTCTGTTCCTTTCTTGTCTTTATCCTCAGGAGGGGACACAGTTCCCGGGCCCCAGAGCGGGCCCTGGGTCATGATAGGAAGTGAACCCTCAGTTGCACACCTGAGTCCGAGCGCAATGGCGTCCTCGGCCGCCTGCTGGCGCTTTAGCGCTACCTGAGCGGCCATCACTCGCTGGCGTTCGGCAATGAGGCTACATTTTGCACAGTTGCAGTCTTTGAATTTACAGTGGCGCTTGTGGCCCTTCAGCCAGGACACCATTCCATGGTTCCTACAGCGTGCACACTTAGGTTTGCGGGTCCCCTTCTCTGTGACAGGGTAGAGCGCTGTTACTGGGTTCATGCTGAGTGGAATTTCGGCGTTCTCTCTATCTCTATCTTTCTATCTCTTCTCTCCGAGTTTTTTTATTATTTGACAAAATTCTTGACGGGATATAACTATATCACAAATATAAAGTTTTGATACGATATCATTTGAAAATAAAGTGAAAGGTTCCTGTTTCGCGCCGCCCCCCGACAGCTCAAGAGGCGGTGGTCAATAGCTTTTCAGATGATTTCAATTGGACCTTGAGGAGCACACGTCAAGTATCGGCACACAGGAATGGGTTCTTATTGGTTCATTCGCCAAGAAATAGACACGGCTGTCTGTCAATGATAGATTCATTTCAAATCGTGCAAAACTGTTTGCACTTTTATAAGACGATTGTGTTTAACTACGGTGATGTTTAAATTAACCGAAAGTAAAGAAATTAGCAAATATTACTTTGTTGACATAATATGACGGTTTTATCAATTTAAAGGGCTATCATTTTATAATTTCACCAATTTTCTAATTATACACTTTCAATTTTCAACAATTCATCGTCTTTTAAGGCTTCATAACGGCATGAATGGAGGTATACTTCTCTGCAACAGACTGCTGTAATTATCAAAAGTAGCTATTTTTTAAAAATTCTGCTCATTCTTATATTTGAGCTTGACGGCTTTTCATGCCAAGAACCCTTAAAAAGTGTAATAATGGGCTTTTATTGGTGTTCTATTGAGCGGCCATTTGGACATCTGTAAATTATATCGTATTAAGATGTGTCACAAATATCTAACGAACATTTCTCGAACACTTCAAATCTTTTCGGATACTTCTTTTTGCAAGTTTGTAAATCAAATAAAGTTATAATGTAATGAAATTAAATTAAATTGAACTGAACAATATCTTAATGTATGTAATTGAATGAATTTTTTGGTGGCCCTCGGTACATAGTGTTAGTGAGACATGGGAAAATGGCTATCATCTTGTTATCGGCGTAAGATTTAATTTAATTACATTACTCTCGGACAAAACCCGTGTAATTAAATAATTCTAATGCTTTATTTAGTTCAGAAAGGAACGGAGTAAACGCACTGAATTTAAACCATAAGGAGTTTAGATGCACTGAGCTAGGTAAAATATTAGTTTCGTTCCAGAAAAAAGTGAATTGTAGACAGACTAATTCAAATTTAGTATATCGTCATTCGTCAACTGTTTATAAAATTAACAAAAAAAACAACAACAAACAAACAAACAAACTAAACAAGACAAGATTTTTTAAAGATGAATTTAGTTTGATACGATGTAAGGTTTAGTCTCAACTTTTACAAAATTTGAAGACCGTTTCAAGTTTTCCAGGAAGAATGCGGGCTAATATATAGCAATCATTTTGACATCATTTTAACATAACCCATTGGCAAGTTTCATATTTATAACCCCCTTTTGCGGATGGTATTTAAAAGAGTTGTTAGATAGTTTTTTTTAAATCAACTGAAAATATGAATTTGAAAATATGGCAAATTGAAAGTGTAATTTTTCCGGTAAATAAAAGATGTACGAATTATTCAAAACAGAAAAATATGACGGCATTTATTTTTAATGAAAATACATATACATGTAAATAAATCAATTTATTTCAATTCTATTATTTACTCAAACCATATAGTTATTCATGATGTTTTAGATACAAATAAAATATACAAAGTTAACATAAAGACCAAAGAAATAAAATATGTTTAAAACAAAATGAAATTATGAAGGGCAGACGTTTTCATATACTTAAGATTTAACGCATTAAACACAATTTAATTAATGTATACAGATGAGTCAACAGTTGACATTAGTTCTGAAAAATCAAGAAAATACGGTCAAATTAAAAAAAAAATTAGATTTTTCAAAAAGATATTCTGAATGAAAATAAGTGGCATTACACAGTAAATTTAAACTCGTCAGCGAAATATTCTTTGTTACAGATATGGCAGATTATCTCATTTTTAAATACTTGAACAAAATACAAACAATCTTTTCTGGCCTTTCAGCATTTTTGCCAACGGGATCTTTTTGAAATACACTGTTTCATAAACATTTTACATAGATACATACATATTATCAAGGGAATAAATGAATAAATGAAATTTATGATTTAAGGAGCTTTATTTTTCTGGGTGGCCCTACATGCTACATTCAAGTTTTAGAATTCATAAAAGTTGTTATAGATTGTTTTAAAATTTTTGAAATTCAGAACTGTAATGTAACGTATAAACAATTTACTAAAGATGGCTATTTGTTTTTATCCATAAAGAAATGACCGGATTTCATAAACAAATTTTATCTATTTATCTATACTTATCTCTTTTTCATTCATTGTATTACGTGTATTCGAATTTTCAATTTAATGTAGAATAAAGTTAGGAGTGTAACGATTTAATAAACTACACATAAAAAAATCAATAAATCATGAAAATAAAATAAGTAAAGGTTTTTGGAATCACATATTTATTTTACAATAGACAAACTGTGTCTACAAAAGACAGAGTTTAGAACCACCAGCCAGTTTGCAGTTTTTTGTTTTTTTTTGGTGTTTGTGTTTTTTTTTAGCTAGTGGACATTTCCCAGGCTCGCGTAACAGGGAAGATTCGCCGATCAAACTGTTTTTCATTTCCCCGAATTCACATATTATTTTTTACAAATCATTTAAAGCATTAATATTTCAATTATTAGAGTTTTGGGGATTAGGTTATCATTCCTATCGGCAAAATGAATATTGTTAATCAAAGCAAGTTTTAAAGATTCGCAGAAAACATACAATGACTTATATAGATAAATAATTGATCAATCTAAGATTAAACAATTTACAATTGTACGAAAACAGTTGTGTTGAAAATATAAATTTGGAAGCCCCCCTGATAAATAGCAATATACATCTCTACAGCATGTTTACACTTGCCCGGATGCTAACATTTTAGAGCTATCAAGTTTTGCAATGTGTGCGCGGAACCTCTTGTAAATTTCACGTGTCAATCATACTGTCATTATAAGCATTTATCCCGCGAGAAGAACGCCAGCGTTTTCAAATGCAATATAGATGTTAACATTTATACGAAATGTATAATGCTGCAATGTGGCAACCATTATCGAGACTTAAAACCACCCACGTATTCTGCGGTCAAATTTGTACTTTAAACTTAAGAAATAACACTCTATTACGATAAAAATTGACATTCAATTTCTTTTAAGCTGAATTATTGGCCTATATTGGACAATTAAGAAATACGTTTTAATTGTTGTACATTGTATTTTCTAATCAATTCTCTAAAAAATCAATTCTCTATACAAAATGTCTGGCAGAGTTGCGTTTTTTCTTCTTCTTTTTTTAATATTGTAGCCAAGATTTTGGACGGAAAAAATCTCTATAAACAAAATAAATAAAAAGCTATTCATAAACTTTAATTTAAATTATTAACTATTGTATAATATTCAAAAAGTTCAAGTGTATTATTTCTTATCTAAACATGATATGCTATGTGTACAGTATATTGTATATTTTTCTATCAAATGATTTCGATTTTTGGCTATATTCTTTCTTTATTACGATGTATGGTTTTTTTTTTTGGAAAGTTTGTATCAGGCATATTTTTGCTAATATTTGGGGTTTGCATACGGTGTATTCACAGAGGTGTTGAAAATTTTGGGAGAGAGGAAAAAAATCACACCTTTTTCAATGAATGTGTAGCTACTCTGTAAATCACAACAAATGCCACATCTTTCCTCTGTGTTTTAACACAATACCAATTCTGATCAAATATATGTAAATAAAATACACCTAAACATTTCAACAATCACAGAAGATTACTTTTTTCAATGAACATTTATATGATAACCAAATCATTTTTTTTATCTATGCTAAAAATTTTCGTAGATAAAGAAACAAAATTCATAAGTGAAAACGGGAGCTGCTCCGTTTAGAATGTACACGTTGGGGCGGGGAGGTGAGTATAGGCGAGTCCTTCGAACTCTTATTCTATCTGTATTTTCTTATGACAAAAATATTTTTATTAATTTTTGGTTTATATCGGGGAAGGGGGTGTTACAACCTAAGAAGAAATCAATACATCTCAATTTTGGGGTAACTAGCCCTTATGATAAAGTAGCCGTAGTGTGAGGACTTTGACTGTCACTTGCCCAGAGTCTTCCAAGGTATTTGTTTGTACCTGTATGTCTTGTTACATCCACCCTGTACTCCTAAAGGATAAATTCTCTCCTCATTTGCATAAACATACGTAAATCTCTGCTTCTCTCTCCACTTATATCTGATTGTCTAAATATTTGAGGTCCACCATAGGAGCCATTTGCATATAGTGCCTAGTGGATACTGTGTTTGGTCAGTAACTTGTGTTTGGACACTTGTATTATATAATCATGTTATAATTATGTCAACGGCACAGTCACCGTACTAAATGAACGGAACTCGCCATACGACTTACAAATATTAAAAAATTTCTAGCAATGTACTTAGCATCACCTTTATAATAGATCGTCTGATTTGAAAGCCCTCCAATACTTGACTTGGTTACTCTTCACGAGGTACGTATCATCCCCTCCCAATCAGAGATCAAATTGACTGCTATATCAGCTCGTCATCTGCCTTGAATTGAAACCATGTATCTGGCACCTCTAGTGTTTGTTTCTCTTTTGAAGCTTGAAATCATATCGCGGCATATGGCGAAAATCAGATTTAATGAATTTGTTTTTATAAAAGTATCTCGCTTGCGTGTAACTGACATGGCTGTCATGTTTAGCTTATTATTGCTAAACAAATACGAGAGAAAAAGACCACCGGACTGGATTCTGTGAGGGAACGGCGGGGACAGGAACTAAGGACTCTTCCATACCTATATAAAGAAGCTTATCAGGCGGTCAACTCACGTGTTTGGAATGATGGATAGAGAGAGAGAGAGAGAGAGAGAGAGAGAGAGAGAGAGAGAGAGAGAGAGAGACGGACGGACGGGGAGGGGGGCTGATAAGAAAGCTACAAAAATAAATTGATTAAATCAAAATTTGTTGCGGATGAAACATATTTTCCAAGACTTTCATGTAGTTTATTATATGTGATGTAACAAGATGATTCCCCGGATTTGAAGAAATCTGTTTATCAGACTGATCACTGCCGGAAAAAGAGACCGAAACAAAGAAGCTCCTTCCACTAACAAATTCTGAGAAACATTATCGTTTTATCACGAGTTTCCCATCTTTTGTTTACCTCACGGTCGCCTATTATTTACACTCTAAATTAAAAGCTTTTAGAACACTTCCTCTAATGTTCCATCATAACGTTGTCTCGACTTCTCTGATGTTCTCTCTTCTGTTGCTGCAGCTTTTGCTAGAGGGATCGAGTGGGATTTGTACAAATACAAAGATTAACCCCGGGCATGAGATGAAAATCTCTGAATAAAAACCCAACAGATACCAATAGATAGTGACATTTATAGAATCAGAAAAAACCAGAAGAAAAATGTCACACGTAGGCATTTCATATTAAAAATCCCTATAAAAGCGAGAGAAATCAAAAACAATAGTAATATATTTCTTTCCTTTATTTCAGATCTATTCGAAATAAATCCAAATATGAATTGAAAACACCATATCAACCTCTATGATAGAAGCTCCTTCTGTTTGTTCCAGTACAAATTTACCGACACTTTTTGACATCTGCTCTGGGCGACGTCAAAACTCCTTGAAACAATTTGTTCGTTATCATTCTGTTTCTCGAGCCGCAATGTTTCCATTAAAGTTGATTCGATGAAGAGGTTGACATTTGTCATCCGAGCACTCCAATTGTAAAGTCTTCCTGTATAAATACCCACACTGACATATTTTTTCCATTATCCGAGCTTCTTTAAGCGCACATTCCGTCGTTGTCCTATTCCCCGCCTTTAGAGCGACCGATACCCATGGCTTTCTCCCGGATAAAGTGTCAATTTCTTAAATGTGTGAACATACAATTAGCTAAATAATGACACATTTATCTTTGTTGTGAAAGGTATTAGGATGGGAAAGGTTTAGTCGTTATGGCAACGTTTTACAAACGATAAAACTCAAAACCGTAAGATACATTTGTAGTCATGAAATGAAGCTATAGCACTGGACTCAAAACAGTAGATAAAAGCTTATTCATTAGCTTTTCTTCAGTGGTCAAATCTAAGTGAACTGCAAAATAGCTGGGAAAATTGGTGGGCTTATTTTCAACAATACATTGATATTTTGGAAGAAAGACAATAAACCACAAGTTTTCAATCTACATGTACATAAAATAAAAATAAAAACCTAAAAAAACCTTTTAAAAGTACTAATTCATTAATACATCGATCTTAATGACCTATGGCCCCTGCAAATTTCTTTCACATGTTTTGTTTGCTAATTTCAATACATCCACAAGATATTTGAGTAAATTATCTTTGATTAAGATTTTTAATATCATTTTCCGACTAATCCGGATTGTGTATGAGAAGTCATGCTTGCCTACATACCCCAGCAGACTTGTCGTCTGCCGACTCCCCAATTGACCGCGCGTCCGATGTCGACTAACAGCTAGAACATGCAGTTCTCAGCCTCATGTGAATAAGTTATACGATCGTGTAATCAAAAGAGATTTGTTTCTTACCAATTTGTTGTTAGTATAGCAATTTACATCGATTTTCTACAGCAGACGATACATGTAAACAAAGATCCTCCAGGCGATTCCAACTGGAGCGAAAGTCAACAATATTGGGTGTGTATTTGGGATTAAGAGACTTTGATGCCATCAAAGGCTCATTACCGAGATGTAATTAATGTGATTTGTCTTGATATGCAGACAATGTATTAGGTGGATGGTATGTTTAGTAACACAATACCGGGATTTGACGAAAAGTAAACCAGTCTGGCGATGTGGGGATAGCCCGTGAAATGTTTGTCTGTTTTTTATCTGTTTTCTTTAAATATTTCACACCATCGTTCCACAAACCCTTCGACAGTAATTCATTGCATTATAAATATTTATAAAAAGTCAAATCAAAGCAAGTTGATTGTTGTTAAGGTTTACAATTATAATGACAGGGGTAGAATATTGGAATTGCCAAATGCTAAATCATTTTGTTCAACACTTTTAGGTATTTTCAAAATTAACGAATTGGATTTTTTATTTAACATTTGTAAATATTTTTTTTTCAATAAATAAATTATTGTCCAGCGATTTACAAATACGAATACAATATTGAGTATAGAAAGCAATCGTATGTTCATTATTTTTCAAGTGTTCAATCAGAAGTAACAATAAAAAAAATTGATACACACATGTACAAGCTGTTCATAATACTATTTTTTGCCTTAAACTTCCTTTGTAGTAAATCAATGTTAGCTTTTGAAATAAGCATTGTACTTATGAAAATCTTAGAACCATCACACAATATTGATGTTATATAATTAATATACTAGCATTTAATACCTTTTTTATTTACTAATTTGCTACTGATAAAAAATCACATAAGACATTATCAAGTTGTGGTGCAGATCTACGGTCCCCCCCGGTCGTCTGCTGACGTTGTTTATAACAGATCGGGTCCGAGTTTCCTCTCCTAGTTATCGCCATGCACGTTTCTGACCACGTGATTGTAGAAGTCGTCGACGGTGTCCTTGTCCGGGGACGGGTGAAGGTCGGAGACGGTCAGTGTGTGAGTCTGACCCTCGGGAACCACCTGGATAAGTAGACTGGATCTGTACCAGGGGTCAAGGTCGTCGTAAGCCGGGTCCCCGTCTGTGGGGTCGTAGGAACCGTTCACGAACACTTCTGAGGGGAGCTTTTCCGTCATTTGTGCCGAGATGTCGACATCGTAGGAAATGTCGGAGAACGTGTCCAAAATATCCCGTAACTGTTTCGTGTGACTCTTTTTTCGTTTTACGACACTATAAATGACGTCTGCATTTTCCTTCTTTTTATCGGACGAAAACAAATGTCTGGTTCTTTCTCTGATTAAAAAAAAGGTACAGAGAAACATACTTATTCCATTCTTTATCTTATGGAGTTTATAACGGACATAGTTAAAACAGTCAAGATACTGTACCTTTTGTAGATGAGACATAATACGATTATGACTACGAGTATCACAACGCCCGCCAAAATGGCGGCCAACAGCAGCAGGAATCCACTGTCTGGAACCATTCAAACAAAACTGAGTTACTTGCGACTGATAATTAAAAGTTACATTATCCCCCTCAAGATGCGTTTAGTTAAAAAATCGCATTATATGAACTGCTTTCTGACCAACTTACCGCTTTGATACGGCGAACCTGTCACTGTAGAATTTGTGGTTTCATCACCTGTGTCTTAATAAAACAAAATGCATTCGAACGAAACGTATATATAAAAGAAAGAATGAAGTATTTATTAGAATCGTAAGCATCGGTTTCATACCGATCGAAGTCGTTTCTTTTTGATGCTCCGTCGTTAAGGAGGGCGTAGAAGACTGTCGCTGTGTCGTTGTGACGCCTGATGTCGGTTGCAGTGTTGCTGTGACATCTGTTGTCGGTTGCTGTGTTTCTGTGGCATCTGATGTCAGTTGCTGTGTTGCTGTGACATCTGATGTTACTAGTGTCCATACTGACTCTGTGGTAGATGGGGACCCAGTGGTGGTAGAACTATGGACCTCTGGGGATGAGGCGCCGCTGGTCTCTGTTGTTACCGTTGATGGGTTTGTCGATGTTTCGCTATCGGGTATCAGCGTTCCTTATAAAATGTAAATGATTATCAATATAAACATATATTTGTAAATACAAAACAGCCTGGTTTGCAATTTTGTCCATCCTTTTAGTGTACACAGTGTTTAGCTTGCTATCAATCCTACCTTTTTCGCAGAGGTACGGTAACTTTTCTTCGCAGTCTTTCTTTGTAAGAAAAGTTGTGCCGTTCTGGCCAATGCTTAAAGCCAAGCAGTGGAAGAGAGACTTCTCATTTACATGAAGTTCTGCAATTAAATAATTGACACAAAATAATTAAAAAAATCAAATAAACTGTGATTAAGGTGGTATGGGACGCCTCCATGTTGTGACGTATTATTTAACGAAATAAACAATAAAAATAAGTATAATTTTATAAATAGTTTCTTTCCCAGAACTGCTATCTAACAGCATAGGTAGTGGGTTAGAGGATTCACTACAGATTTGTAGGTCATGAGTTCAAATTCCGCCGGGGCTTTTAAAATTTTTACCTTTTCAAAAAATTTTAAAACGTATTTTTTGGTAAAATATTGTAAAATTTTAAAATTTTAAACCGATGAAAGCATTTTATTTATAAAGAACTTTAATCCACATTAATATCGACAGATGTCCCATACCACCTTAAAATAAATTATAAAATACGTTGCAAGCAGTAGTGCTATGACAGTTTAACAATTCCGACCAAACTTGGCATCGTGTATTTATGTTTCTGACCTTGACCCCAGTAGAGATGACTCCGGCGGGATATTCCGGTCCACGCCAGGGTGGGACTTTTTGTAGGCGTGTCATAAAGACCTCCAAGAGAAGAACTCAGCACAATGTTGCATCTGATCACTGCTTCCGCCCAGGTTACTTCGACCAGACTTAGGTTACCATTGCCTACACGACAGTACAGGTGTTTAATGAGAGAAGAGTACCGAAGAGCAATAATACCAAGAGTGTTGGAAGATTAACACTTTTTCGTTAGCATCGATGTCAAGAACAAACTATGGATTCTTATTCAGAATTAGTGGTAAAATATGTGCATGTACTCACATATATATGGTAGCTTTGTATTGCATGGAAGGTATTGATGTGAAGATAATGGACTGCCTGGAACAATCAACGCCGCTGCACAATCGCCAGTTCCTGTACCTAAGGCAGCAAGGGAAAGTTTCGGTTCAATTTCTACCTTAATATATTCTTAAGATGATTTTTAATGGATAAACCATGTTGGAATAGGAAAGCAACGAGTATGCCCCTTACGTAAGTACAGAAGATGCGAAACTTGGGCCTATGACTATTTGGTTGACTTACTCCATTATACAGACGGGAGGTAAAATAACATGATACTAAAGAGATAAATTTACATCTACCGAGTATGATTCCCTCTATTTCTTATGGAAATTTAAAGTTAATTCATAGCTCTATAGAAACAGCCAGACTGAAATCTACATGCCCCGTTTATCAATTGGTCAAAACCTACAGCGACCTAAGAAAAATCACGGACTGCACGAAATAATCATGATGATGTCAGACTCAAATTCCCATAGGAGACGATTTGGCTGCTTCTTTAAGCTAACATACTGATGTACATTAACATTAATTTAGTTAATGTAACTTACTTTTAACAATCGATTTATTAATTGGTTAAAAGAAACATGTAAATATAAACAATAAAATGCTTTCTTTGATGATTCATGCGGGATATGAAGGATGCGACCTTGCAGAAAAAAATTTACATAACAGGCTAACGTGGGTAATGTATTTTTTCTGCAATGTCGCCACCTTCATATCCCGCATGAATCACAAAAGAAAGCATTTTATTGTTTAGATAACCACGCCGATAGTAGCAATTAGCGTACTGTTATCGATGGCTCAGTATTCGTGGATTTCGTGGATTCGTGGATTTCGTTGATAATTTGCAACCATCAAAGGAGTTATTTTTCTTATCGAGACAACCATGACAAAACAATCTTGTGCAGATCAGTAGATAGTTTGGTAATATGTTCATAACTCACGCGTGATTATCGTTCTGTTTAGTCATGCAACATTTCTTGACATGTTTATGGCGACAGCAAGTTACAATCACATATGATAGGGATTATTCCAATTAAAAATATTTCTGGTCTATAAAGTGTAATATTCAATCGAATATTGTATAATTGTCACTCTAATTATATTGCTACCACAATTTTGATATCTACGTTTTGCAAAGAATTAGAGAAGTTTTCTATTCTCAGCTGTTCACAACAGATGTGATACAGACCCTGTGTTTAAGTATTGAAGCACAGGAAAAGTTTGTTCGATACATGTTACTGCAGCCAGGGGCGTGTCTCCGGAACTATGTTGCTTGAATTTCCTCTGTTTTCATTCAGCACTTATACATCTATTTACTCCTTATACGGCCTTACAACTATTTCAGAGGAAGAATTAGTGGGCAAATATGTGAGATTTCATACAATGTGGTTTTGAGATAATTTGCTAATTTTCCATGATTTTTTAACTCTTAAACCTCTCTCATCCAATCACCAGCAGAGAGGAGTCGACAACCCGTACCAAATCCATGACGGAGTTAACGTCAGGAACAAAACCTATTTATTAATATTTAAGTTAGTGGGTATATTTTTTTATGAGAAAAATGTATAATGTCAGGTGCCCGTGGTTAAGGAGGCTGGGTGGTCAACAAATTACCCATAAGATCTACATGGAAGTTTTAGATATGGTTTGTTAACTTATAATTATTAATACGTAAGGAAAAATTCTATCAATTCAAACTTTAAAATTTGAGTATTTTCCTATGTCTTTATACAGAGCTCTTCTTCTAAAGGAGATCAATGTAGTCTAAAAATGGCTACGACCATCCCACTCAAGTGATACTGGTCGTTCATATTTACCATTATACGGTCCAAATGAGTCCCCCTGGATCAGTGCGATGGTGGCGTACTGTAGGGTCGCAATCTGTCCAACAGTCAGCCTGCCAGAGTACCCGTACAGATCATAGGGAGAGGAGGGCAGGATTCTGTTCTCACAAGAATACTGTCCCAACACCAAGTTATAGCCACAATAGCAGGCCACTTCCTACAAAGATATTTTAAATATGGTAAGAAACATTAACATAAGATGATAGACCATTAGACATTGGAGATAATTACGACATTGTTCAAATTGAGATATGTATTTTAATAACATCACATATCGCGTCTCAAACAGTTTAAGTTCATCTTGTTAAAAAAATGTGAAATGACAAACTTACATATGAGTTAACAAACTTACAGACAAAGCAAAGACCAAGTAGTTTTTGCACGCATGGAAACAATCGTAGAGCGCCTGACCGTTCCCTCTAACGCTAATGTCAGTTTTCAAGGTCATATTTTTCTCTGTCACTTTCGTACAAGCTGCAAGGAAGAAATGTATATATTCTTAACTTTAATTATTTCTTGTAAACGGGAATGTGTTTATTTAATACATTCTAAGTACAATAAAAATACTAGATTTATTCATAATCATTAGAAATTCAACCATCTTACAACTAGGTATGCTAAATTTACTCGGAGAGATTAGTCGAAGGCTTTAGTCGATCGATAGTCGAGTACTCGTTGATTTATTTGAAACTTTGTGCCCTTTTCAAATTGAAAAATGCTACTGTCACATGCATTTTGTATTTAAATTTAAAAAAAAAACATGTTGTAAGTTACAACACATCGATGGTCAACCCTATGGCTACGGTCTTTGACAGTAACATTCTCAATGAAAAGGATTTCAACCTTAAAAACACCACATGCAACTTGACTGTTTTAGCTTAGTTTACCTTTATTTATAACAAAATATGACATATGTTATGTTCTTCTTTATATAAAATTAAGATTGTTAATGTTATGTTTCAAAATTGAGATAAATGATGCTATGGTTTACCACTGAGAATGTTAGTGTTATGTTTTATCACTGAGATAGTTAATTTTATGTTTTATCACTGAGTTAGTTCATGTTCTGCTTTATCACTGAGATAGTTAATTTAATGTTTTATAACCAAGATAGTTCATGTTCTGCTTTATCACTGAGATAGTTAATTTTATGCTTTATAACCGAGATAGTTCATGTTCTGTTTTATCACTGAGAAATTTAATTTTGTTTTATAACCGAGATAGTTCATGTTCTGTTTTATCACTGAAATAGTAAATTTAATGTTTTATAACCGAGATAGTTCATGTTCTGCTTTACCACTGAGATAGTTATTTTATGTTTTATCACCGAGTTAGTTCATGTTCTGCTTTATCACTGAGATAGTTAATATTATGCTTTATAACCGAGATAGTTCATGTCCTGTTTTATCACTGAGATAGTTAATTTTATCTTTTATAACCGAGATAGTTCATGTTCTGTTTTATCACTGAGATAGTTAATTTTATGTTTAATCACTAAGTTAGTTCATGTTACATGTATGTTTGACCACTGAGGTATTTAATATTATGATTTACCACTAAGTAACTGTTATGTTTAATCACTGAGATGGCTAATTTTTAAGTAACCACCGAGATAGTTCATGTTATGTTTTACCACTGAGATAGTTAAAGTTATACTTTAACACTGAGATAGTGAATGTTCTGTTTTATAACTGAATAAACGATGTTTATAGGCTACCGCTTAGATAGTTAATGTTCTGAGTTACCGCTGAATTTAATGTTTTATGCTACACTGTACCACTAAGATAGTTAATGTTCTGTGTAGTCAATGAGATAAATAATGTTATGTGTTATCACTGAAATGGTTAATGTTTTGTTTTATCACCGAGATAGCTATTTCTATGTAACCACTGAGAAAGTGAATGTTCTGTTATACAACTGAGATAGATAAAGTTATGTTTTATCAATTAGATAACTAATGTTTTGTAACCGCTGAGCTAGTGAATGTTCTGAGATAATTGATGCTATGTTTTACCACTGAGATAGTTAATATTTTGTGTTACGACTGTGATAGTTAATGTTCTGTATCTAAACTTGCCGAAGAGCGGACAAAGTAAAAATTCTTGCATTTATATAAAATTTTTACTTTGTTTTACTTTTAGCAATATATATTATATTCAAATGTAATATTACTTACTTCGTGGATTTATTCTACTTTTCAAAAACAAATTTACAATTTTGTGGCTTCATGCTACTTATTAAAACATGTTTTAAAATAGTGATTATTTATAACTTACGTATAGTGATTGATTTTTTTACATAACTCATCAACACCTGTTTATTAAATATCTGTGTTCATTGTCATTGTAAAATCAACAGAATTATTTTTTTTTAAATATGATGGTTTGCCCCATACTTCACATTTTCGAAACTCAGTCTTAAAAGTTATTTTAATGGTTAAACCTGCGGATATCGCTAAATCTTAATGTGTTCTGTACCGCAGGGCAATACTTTTCAAACTTTGTAGCATTTTACATATATAAAGACGTATATTCTTTTGTTTTTATTTTTGAATTCTGATGAGAGAGAGAGAGAGAGAGAGAGAGAGAGAGAGAGAGAGAGAGAGAGGGGGGGGAGACAATTTACGGTCACAAAAATTGTCTTCTGTGTAATCTTAATTATAGATAAATTTAGCAGTTTATAGTCTAATATAACTGGAGTAGAGTACATCTGATTGTATAAAAGTTATAATTTTAAAACATTCCGATTTATCCTGCAAAAGTTTCATCGAAATTTTATTCTAACCACCTTTTTATAGTTATTTGAATGAATCAAACGATAATTAAGTATACAACAGCCCCACTCCCCCCGAAAAAAAGAAATATTGAGTAAATTATATGTATTAAAATAAACATTAACTTACTATAGACATGGAACCATGGCGTATGGTGGGATACTGCTCCGACCCAGAAGGACTGTTCTGGAAGTGCCGAGTCCACAGGAATCTGTTCCGGACTAACAGGACCAGACAGCCGGAAGCCCGCCAACTCACAGGTGGAGTTCGCAGACGACCACGAAGTCTGCTTGTTTACGACTTTAATCCGACAAATATGAATATTGCAAATAGTAATATGACATAAAACTATTATTTAAATTCTAATCTAAAAGACACGAATTGTAATACACTTTTTTTCAAACGACAATAAAAAAATAACGACATGAAATTTTCTGTTATTAAAATATTGTATTTTCACAAAATTGTATACAATTAAAAGAATATTAAATTTTTACAAAATTAACAAATAAAAACTCAATAATTTCATACTCCATTATTGAACGCATAACTACTGTGTATTCTTTTATTGTTTCCCGACAAATACAACTAATTACTGATACCTTCAAACTGTGACAGGGATGAAATAATTAGTGTCTGCAGAGAGAAGATGGTACAGAACAGAAGTCCCATCTTGATATATCCACGAAACGTTTAAATGTAAATAAAACAATTCATGAAAAACAACCTCAACATCTAGCAATCTTTTTGTTTGACAATTTAATGTTTTTTTTTTAATTTACATTTTTATTGCTCTAAAGTCTTTAAAGCACAACTTTCATAAATGAAGTCATGCAAATCTAAGCAATTAAAGGAAGAGTACCCTCATGAATTGTAAATTTTTGTCCGTTAAAATATTTAGGTATACGCAGATACAATTAGATAGGTGACATTCGTGATTAAAGCTTTTAACATGTCTATATATCAGGATATTTACCCCAATACATCTATACTCCTCGAACGCAATCACCGAAAACCATACATAATTGAAAAAAATGCATTTCCACAGGCAACAGTTTTAAAGAAAACCATTAATTTTTCTGAATATCTTTCAAGCAGTTTTTAAGCTGGAATAAAGATAACAAACAAACCGTGTCCACAAGAGTACATATATGCTACACGTGTTTTGTTGAATATATTGTCGTTACTTCTGGATGCAGACACTTATCCAGAAGTTTTCTCGTTTGATGGGGGAGGGCGTTAAACTGTTTGTTAAAGGGAGGGGTCTAAAACTTGTTTTTGTTTATATGATAGTGTTAATTTTCTAAAGGGTGTAGGGGATTGGACCCCCTGATCCTGGGGGTCATTGTAGATGGTCGTAGTCGTCGTCGGTGAGTATGCGACCCAGACTCTGCACACGCGCATGGTCATACGTGCTGTCGGATCCTCCACTATCCCTTGGATTTCCTTGAGGTGTCTTGTCCGTACTACTTACATGTTCCACCACCTCCGCATACAATGGGGGAATATTGACCCCTTCCATCCCTACTTCGTAGTTCTTATTGTGGAACGATGCCTTGCTCGATCTTCTTGCTTTTAATTTATTTCTCCTTAAATATATAGAAAACAAATTAATGCCTCAAATTTGACACTAAGAGAGAAACAATTACTGTAAGTGTTCCGAATCAAATGACTTGGTTTGAGGGGAGCACGCGTTTTGTGGTGGGATCATTTTTTTATGGTCCATCCTTTGGTATAACATGTATACCATCCAATCACGTTGTTTTCCCGACATTTGGGTCAACTTTACATGGCTACAGTGTGAATCTCACTGATTTTATTCAAAATATATTGAAATCATAATTATACATTTACCTTTTCAATAGAATAAAACCGACGACTATTAATATAACAAGGAGTCCAAAACCGGAAGCCAACCCAAGAGCTAAATATGTAGTAGTATCTGCAGTAGTACCTACAAATTATTTAAAATGAACATGTTATATGTTATATTCGTGGAATCAACCGGATTAAAAACAGGTTCTCGCATCTATAAAAACTTTTTTTTTCTTAAATTAAACGGATTGTCAAATATTTCATGTTGTTCAGCATGATAAATATTTGAGAGGCGTTTAGCAAAAGCTGATGTTACAAACTCTGTCCATAATTCTTGATAGAATTGGTTTCTGCTTACGAGTGAACATCCGAAGTAAGTATGCATGTAGGCACTTGCAGCGTTGTTTTCGTATTCATACGTTCTTGAAAAACCGTGCTGCTGACGTATTTCAGAGTAGCATTTGATACGTTTATATTTTAGGTTGGATACAGCTTCATACAAGCATACGAGGCCTGATAGAATTTTTAATGTATGGTTTTATAACGTTTATTCATAAGTGTATAGGAGGTTACTATTCCCTTCGGTCGAAAATGATAGTGAACAAATACTAGAATTGAGGTGCCTACTTCTATTATTAAAGAATGCTATAAATTGTATAACTCATACGAACCATTGGTTTCTGTTGCTCCCTTTTCTGGTGTTTCTTTTAATATGGTTCCTATACAAAAGAATATATGATGACATATAGGAACCACTAAACAACATTTTGTTATACTCTTTTATTATTATTAATTGATATAAATCAAAGCAGTGAAAAAGTCAATCCTGAGTTAACAGCAGCCTGATATCTTTATTTCAAAATTTAAAAAAAACGCCAAAGGTTAAAGAAATCCGGTTAAGCAATTAAAATCCGTCCCAGCACAAAAATAATTTCCCTTCCGTTGTGCAACAGACAATTAAAAAACCTCTTAGATCAATTGACATCTCGGAATACCTCGGTTTCTTCCTCAACTATATTGATTGTGTGTATTATATATCCTGTAACATAGCCTTAAACTAAGAATATATTTTACAGTCACTACGCCAGTCGGATCGTATTTCGAATAAAAAAAATCGGACCCTAGAGATCAAACTGTAGGCTTTGACGTTACTCATTTTGGCGAAATTTTAGTTCCAATAATCGACAAAACACTCTACAAGTCTACAAACATCCAATATCCTTCGTGTTAAAATAATCTTTATGGCAGAACTACTGAAATATGATCCCACCAATAAATGTTTAGTAGAAGTATAAATACCGTGTTCACACAATGGCGTTAGGTTTGTATTGCAAGGAAACTCCTGTAGAGATGCGTTACCAGAAGAAACGTTTACAGCTATACAGCCAAACAGACTGGTATCTTTTCCGGGGCCTTGATAAAGAGAACAATGAAATAAGAAACAAACAATGGAATATTCAAACAAACATGTTGTTACTGTGATAAATTTCCTTATGTATTTCATTTTAATGACGTTACTCTGCACAGGAATATAACTATTACAGAATTATACAGTATATATTAATTAAAGACATAAAACAGAGCAAAAACTAAATCCGAGAAAAAAAACCCGATAAAACATAGGCAATCAAAGACAATCTCACTGAGTTCTAGTCACATAGTTAAATCAACCATGCAAGTTTGAATAAGTAAGGGCTATTATTTACACAAACATGTGACCTGCTCAAGGAACCTTAACCTCATCCAGCATCCAAAAGCTATGGCTCATATTCAGCATCCCAGCCTGTGGAGTGCATCAGAATCACAAGATGCATAATCTATCCAGATTTGGTAAAGATTGAACCAAAAATAACTAAGATTTGTCTATCAAAAAGCACCTGCTCCTAAAACTTTAACCAGCTCCAAAACCTTAACCTCCTCCAACATCCGAAACCTATACTTGTCAAGTGCATCAGTATTATAAGATGCAAAAGCTCTTAAGGTCTGAAGAAGATAGGAAAAGTAATAGATTGGATATGGCCATCAAAGGGCACCTGCTCCAAAACCTTTAACCTGCTCCAAAAACCTTAAATTCCTCCAGCATCATCGTCGGAAACCCACGGTCGGTCTCGCTTCTCTTAGGTAAGAGAAGCGAGACCGACCGTGGGTTTCTGAGATGCTCCAGCATCCGAAACCTGTGGCCTCAAATTCAGCATTTTAGCATGTCAAGTGCATAAGTATCATTAGAAGCACCACCCATGCAAGTTTGGTGAAGTTAGGACCAGTAGTAACTTAGATATGGCTACCACGGGGCATTTGCTCCAGAAACTTTAACCTACTCCAAAAACATTAACCTCCTCTAGAATCTGAAATTCATGGCCCAGATTCAACATCCAAGTCTTTTAAGTTCATAAGTGGTTCCAGGAACACCATCCATACAGATTTGTTGAAGATAGGACAAGTAATAAATTAGATACAGGACCTGCTCCAAAAACTTTAACCTGGTCCGGACGCCGACGCCGGGGGTATAGCATAAGCTCCCCCTACTTTTTCTCGATGAGCTAAAACATGTAAAATGTTTTGCCGCCTACCATAAGTCAATTTTAAAAAAGTTGTCCAATTAGAATTACGTATCTTTACGTATCTTTATTAATCCTAGGTTCCTACTGTCGTGCGATTTGTTACGAATACTACGATTGACAAATCGTATCTGATCGTGGAACTTCTTTATGATTTTAGGTATGGAACGCCTGGACTGTCTTATCATGGCAAAACTAAATTCGTTATGTGCTTATATCATTGTACTGCGTGCTTTTATCGTTATGTAGTGTGCTTGTATCATTATGTGGTGTGCTTTTATCATTATTTGGTGTACTCCTTCAATTATGTGATGTGCATTTACCAATATATGATGTGCACACATTATTATGGCATGTGCAATTGCTATTATGTGACGTGCATTTGACATCAAGTGATGCGCATTCATCATTATGTGATGTGCAGTTATCTTTATGGCATGTGCATTCATCATTATGGCATGTGCTTTTCTAATTATGTGATGTGATTCCGTCTCTACATAATGTGTTTTTAAACATCATTATGTGATATGCTTTCGTCTTTACGCGATGTACTTTTTATTCATTATGTCATGTGCAAACACCTCTATGTTATGTACAAACATCATTATGTTATGTACAAACATCATTATGTTATGTACAAACATCATTATGTGGTGTGCAAACTGCGTTATGATGATGATCAAAGTCACATGACGAACTTTTAAAGTTTAAAGATGGCGGACGTAGATCCAGCGACAAAATTCAAAACGGATGATTTATCTTCATAATTTGTTTGCAAACTTTACGGGCGCAAACGTAAATAATCTAACGATACAAAAGTTTCAATGACACAGACTTAATTTCTTTAAAGAAGGCGACTCTCATCAGCCACACACCTCAAATCACTTGCATCGACACTATATTTTAGTGTTTCGGCGATGTGATACGAGGTTTATGATTTATTATTATTTCTTTTTACAGTCTATTTTTAATCTGCAAATCCCCCATCATAAGGATATTATTTGCACACATGTTGTACAGATTATTTATTTAGTGAGGAAGTGAGCATATCTCCCAAATTCGTATTGTGTTTATGACACAGTTGGCAATTCAGATAAAATCGCATTTAATTTGCAGTCTTCGTCTTTAATAAGAATGTTCCAGTGTTTTACTCATTTCTGGTTTATTTCCTGAGTCCAGCATTATCTTTAAGGCAGACCCTCATTTGTCCCATGTCCGAAATATGACATGCGTTTAATTAAATTGGAAATAAAGTAAACCAGCGTGAAACAAAATGGAAAAACATATTATTGTCACAGCTATTGGTATAACCATGGTAACAAATGTAACAATTCCAAAAGACCCTTTCAATATTGGCTCTGCTAGAATCCCTACATAAATTGAAATAAAAGATAGAGACGTAAAATAACTTTATACTATGTAGAAAGTTTCTGCCCAAAATTCCAAAAAAAAAACCTACAAAAACGATTGCCAATGATTTATGAATTCTCTAGCCTCGATTTAATTCGCATATGAGCCAAGTTGTGCAGTTTAGAGGAATTGCATGTTATACTATTTAAACAATAGAATGCTTTCTTTGGTGATTCATGCGGGATATGAAGTTGGCAAAAATACATGTACTTGTATAACGTTATGAATAAAAATTTGTTAAATCAATGCATTCATCTTATGAACATGCCGATTTATCAACAAATATCTACATTTTCAACTCATTACATGATCAGACGGTGAGCTTTCCGCCATTCTTGAAAAACGGAGAATTTTACGCCGGTCTTTTCAGACCGGCAAGATCGGCATACACCGGCGAACCAGCCCCGGATGAAGCAACAAAACGGGTTACCAAAGGTCAATCGGCGCATTTGACGTATGCCGGTTGGACAAATGGGTGTCTTTCCATTAGCTAAAATTATGAAATTTACACAGGTGACTAGTTTTGGCTAGGTGGGAATGGTGTGCATGGAAGGGGAGCTATAGTTTGTTTTTTAATTAATGAAAAATCATTTTAAAGTCATCTGTTTAAATGATTTTTTAAATTTTATTAATCTATTAACTTTTCTTTTTAAAATCAAAAAAAACTGAATGTTTTTTTTTTCCATTTTGGAACTTGTTTTAATGGAAATTAATCGATATAGCATTGGAAACGTACATGTAATAGTTCCTCTCTTTAAATATGACAATCAATATTATTGTCATGTATTGAAAAAAAATTACGTATCATACACTGATATTACATAGCTTATTAAATTTACAGGAACCATCTACTTAATTAATTTTTGAAAAAGAGAAAAATGTTGCTGTTTACTCCTAAGATTAAATTATCATAGTCCCAAATAAAGGGTGTACATCTTTGATATCTAAATCAAATCTATATGTCAACATTAATGTTTTTAGCATGTACATACTACATATGTATTAGATTTTTCAGACAATATTTAGTAGGCACTTTTGCCTTAATTTGATATGAATAAAGTATGAAAAGCGTTTACAAAATAAAGCGTACCTAATATTTATAGGTTTACAATACAGAGAAGACTGCAACATCAGCATCGGGTATATTAGACTTACGATAAACGTCAAAACTAACATTTTTTTATTAAGAGCTATATTGCGTATAAATATTCTGACACAACCCTAAATAATAAATTGACTATTATTGGGAGAACCATTAGTATACTATCTTAGCCGCGGTTATGCTCATTTCCTTACTAAATAAATAAACTGTACAACAGATGAGCAAATAGGCTCCTAATGATCATGATGGTGGCGGATTCGCAAATTAAAAATAAACTGTAAAATAAAAAAATAAATAAAAATATATAAATAAATAAATAAATAAATAAAACAAATCATAAACCTCGTATCACACCGCCGAAACACTAAAATACAGTGTCGATGCAAGTGATTTGAGGTGCATGGCTGATTAGAGTTACTTTCTTTAAAGAAATTAAGTCTGTGGCATTGAGACTTTTGTATCGTTAGATTATTTACGTTTGCGCCCGTAAAGTTTGCAAACAAATTATGAAGATAAATATCCGTATTAAATTTTGCCGCTGGATATACGTCCGCCATCTTTAAACTTTAAAAGTTCGTCATGTGACTTTGATCATCATCATAACGAAGTTTGCACACCACATAATGATGTTTGTACATAACATAAAACTGTTTGCACATGCCATAATGAATAAAAAAGTACATCGCGTAAAGACGAAAAGATATCACATAATGATGTTAAAAAACACATTATGTAGAGACGGAATCACATCACATAATTAGAAAAGCACATGCCATCATGATGAATGCACATGCCATAAAGATAAATGCACATCACATAATGATGAATGCGCATCACATAATGTCAAATGCACATTACATAATACCAATCGCACATGTCATAATAATGTATGCACATCATATATTGGTAAATGCACATCACATAAATGTAGGAGTACACCAAATAACGATAAAAGCACACCACATAATGATACAAGCACACTACATAACGATAAAGGCACACCACATAATGATACAAGCACACTACATAACGATAAAGGCACACCACATAATGATACAAGCACACTACATAACGATAAAGGCACACCACATAATGATACAAGCACACTACATAACGATAAAGGCACACCACATAATGATACAAGCACACTACATAACGATAAAAGCACACCACATAATGATACAAGCACACTACATAACGATAAAAGCACACCACATAATGATACAAGCACACTACATAACGATAAAAGCACACCACATAATGATACAAGCACACTACATAACGATAAAAGCACGCAGTACAATGATATAAGCACATAACGAATTTAGTTTTGCCATGGTAAGACAGTCCAGGCGTTTTCATATCATGTCTTACTCTGATATATGTTAAAACATGAAACTCAATTAACGGCTATTTATACTATTTAAAACGATGATATTCGGAACTTAGTTATCGTTCTTGTTCAACCACTTTACACGTGGTTAAAAAGATAAACATTGTATTACTTGATTAAATTGATAGCTATGTTTAATGCTTTTGGAGTGCAAGATCATGCTTTTAAAAATGAATGAGTGTCTGTTTTGTGTAAAAACCTAGTATACCGTGCCATGTTCAATGAACATTCTGCATAAAATAGTATAGTCTAATTCATTATTGATGCTATTACAAGATCAGGCGCGGAATCCGAAATTCATTTTTAGAAGAATATTTAAAAATGAGTGTTAAATTCTCTCTCTCTCTCTCTCTCTCTCTCTCTCTCTCTCTCTCATAAAAGCTTTTGATTTATAATGCAAACATCAAAACAATGTCAAGAATCTACCTGTAAACAAGAATAGATATGGGTTACCCCATATTCAAGATATTCGACTTTTAAATTACTTCAAATTTTCACTGTGCTCAGCCGATCTCCAAGTTAAAATAACTGAACTTGTTAAGAAACTGGCGTATATAGCTCTTCATGTCCTTAGCAAATACTGCCACCAGTCTTGCGTCACCAGCAAACAGTACACACAAGTGCGATTAGAAATATGGTGCAGGTGTTGCATAACAATTCCGTCATTAAAAGAAAAGAAAAACACACTCATGCACAATAAATAATTAAAAGAGATTGTGTGATACCTAACGAACAATAATCATGAAAGTAACATAATTATTGTAATAACTTAAGCAATATTTATTAGTGAAAAAATTGTCAATCGAAGAATGACCTATTTGATCGTGAAAAAGACTGAGGAGGCAGCTAGCGTAGGAATATGAATACTTCACATTTATATTTCTTGGGGAAAGATGATTTTAAAAAAAATTACGTTAATTTTGTTTTCTTTCACAAATTACATATACATCGATATTCCAAACATTTGTTGTAATGTTGTATCTGCTGATCATAAATGGAACTATATTTTTAACCTCAATTGTGTAACGAGTATCTGACTTTAGTAATATATCTTGAATAGATAGTAAGCACAGATCGAATATTTAAAAAGAGTGTTTAATATGTTTAGATACAGAGAGATGTTATTTTTATTATTTCATTTTTATTTGTATTTTTGGAGGTGAAAGAAGTCGTGTGGTTAATGGGTTCAATGCAATTATATTGGATAAAATGCTTCATAACACTAGCTGTCCAATTAACCAAATATTAATATCACTTTGTCAGTTTGACAAGATTTGCAAGTATAGTGTTTATTTAATTAAAGGACAATTTTTGTTCTTGGTTTTGTTGTTTAAAAAAGATTGTATCACATGAATGCAGTTATATAATCTAACATGCGCATGCTTGAAAAATTCCTAAATGATAAATAATCTATCCTTATAAATTCAGACATTTCGCCAATAAACTACGAAACGCATACACCAGAGTAACTGCTTATACCTTTAGTATTTCAAAACGTGTGATATGATGTCCGTAAGCTATAATGAATTTACCGGATAAATAATTATTGAGAAATATTTACATTTTCCAGTGTCTCTGTCTGTGATAACACTACGAATCGATTTTGTAGTATACAGCCCAATAACTTCAAAAGACGTATTGTTGGGGGCGCAAGCGGGTTTGCATAATTAATTTTATAATATTTCATCGTACAACTGCTGAAAATTATATAAATATAAGTAATAAGGAATCATTCTTTGAATATTATGAGGTGATAATTTCGGTCGGGGCGTGATCAAATCTATCATAAAGCCTTCGGGTTTTATTGGATTTGATCACGCCCCGACCGAAATTATCACCTCATAATACTCAAAGAATGACTTCTTATTCCTTAAATAAATCAAAAACTTACTTTCATTTTTGATAAACAAGCCTGAAATTGCAAAAATGAGAGTACGGTGGTGGACACGCTTTGGCGGATCCAAGTCAGTTAGTGGGGGGGGGGGGGGGGGGGGGGGGGGGTTGCATCAAAATATATGCTTGCAATGAAACAATATTGAATGATTATGCAAAGAGTGAATATATTTACTGGGAACTTATTTAGGGTTTTAATAGAAATAGAAATTAAGATGAGACAAATGTTGAATAAATGAAATGAGTCAATTCGTTTCTTGAATGCACGAGTTTAGTTCTTGCGAAGCACGACCTCTGGTGAGAAAATTGGATAGAAATTTCCAGAACGGGGTAACCAAGGACGCGGGATGACAGGACGAGTTCATCATCGATCGGCAATCTATGGTTAATTTTAAAAAAAAATTGATAAATAAAATGGATTAATTTGATAAGATTTTAGTTTTGATTGGAAGAACTTTCCAGAACGAGGTGCCCAGGAACGTTGTTAGACTAATTGACGTGATAGCGGAAAGTGAAGGGCGCGTTAACCATTGGGCAGATACCTTATATCTTACAACTTTGGTTAAATATGCATGCACTAGCGTTTTATAATTTCATACATTTTTTAACACAACAGATTAGTAGTTAACCTTATACATCAATTTGTAAATTATAGTGAAATTTGACCTAAAGAACAAAATTTAGAATATAGAAATTTAGAATAAATACCCACTCAAAAAAGTTTGCTATTTTTTTTTTCAGTCAGCGGCAACAAAGAGAAATAGGGTCACGTACATATATATAGCATCCATTTTAGTTAAGATTTTTCATGCCTGCTCGCTCCTCTAAATATCTAGCCATGCAGTTTTTTATTTCAATTTTAAAGAATATGTCAAGAATGCAGTTAAGAAAATTTGTGGACACAGTATATACAAAAATGAACAAAAAGATATGGTTCTACAATACATATTAAGCATTATATCATTTTAAAGTGTAAAGTTTTAATTCCCGCGCTTGTGCGGAATATAATCTAGTACTTCCTTATATGATATCGTTTGTCACAAAAGATAAGGATTAACTGTGTTCCTTCATAGGGACTCCCAATTTACCTCTCAATAATACTTTTACATGCGTTTCTAATTATTGAATTTCAAGTATTTCAAATGATTGAGAAAAACATGAAAAAGAAAATAATTTTAATTGACAATTATAAAAAGGCACACTTATCAATACAATATTATCGTATATTATTAAAATCTCAAACATACCAATGAAAATGTTCTGCTGTCCTTCTACGTTTTAAGCCTTATGACATCGTTTTATTTGAACATGGCTAGCTATAATTATGATGTAAGGCATAAACCTACTGTTGAGATCTCTTGTTACAAAAATGTGCAGTAAGTTAAGAAAATATAATTTAAATTGATACAGTTTGTTTTGATTTCTAAGTATTGATTTGAAAAATTGTGTGTGCTCAGTGATCCGGCAAATTGCTGTTGATCGTAGAAAAGTTTTTGACAGTCAAGAACTTTTCAACGATTAACACGATTGCCACGACAGACCTCGAGATCTGGTGAGATTTGATGCGATAACTATGATTAAGACCGCGATTTCAATCGCGCTGCGAATCGTGGCTTTACGCAAAATATAAATTGGTCAAGCAAAGAGAGATAACTCTGTATTTTGGGTTTACCCAGGTTGTCAATGGACGACGTGAAATATTTTCATAAACATTAATTGTGATTTAAAACCAGTAACACATTACAGTACTCCCTCTTGTTTTGAAAACTATAATCTGATTTATTTTACAAATCAAATGAATTTCAACTAAATATAGAATGTTCTTTATTCTGAATCTAATTTAAATTAACGGTAAAACGAATTATAAAATACAAAATGGTGAAAGAAATACTGGGTATGTGCACTGAAATTTGAAATGTCAAAATAACTATGCAACCGCGCCATTTTCAATAAACGTTACATGATAATCAATTTACCCGTTGCCCAGATTCTCCCATAGTTTTGCCGTGTAATCCCCGTCCAGCCAGTTGTTCCATTGGTGACGTTATAGGTTGATAAATCACTAAAGCTGACTGCAGGTCTGACATTACAAGACTTTACTGCTTCAGACCAATTCTTAAGTTCACCCATTACACCATTTTGACCTAGGGTAATGAATCAGTCTAGGAGTAATAATTGGTCCTTATTAGCTAATCAAAACTCCTATTTAATAATATTTAACCTGACCATTGTCATTGCAGGATATCCAAACACATTGAATAATTTCCAGGTACAAAATACAAATGTAATTTAAGTCAAACTTCATTATCTAGAACTCGACTGTCGAGATATTCGATGATTCGACTAAGATACTGAGATTATTAAAAAGAAACAAGGGTTTGGGATACTAACTCAAAAAGACTTATTCAAGGTTACGTCAATCTATGTTATAATATTGAAGTTTTGCGTATTTTTGTTTTACCTGACTTTAGCCAATTAATTATATAGAGTATCTAAGTATACAATTATTTAATGCTTGAGCAGTCAATAGACCAGAATATTTTCCCCGAGGTGCAGGGAACAGCTCAGTGTGTTCTACTATCCGGGGCCAACGGCCAAGGGCAAAAGAACACACTGAGCTGTTCCATGCACCAAGGGGGAAAATTCTGGTCTATTGACTGCTCAGGCATTAAATAATTGTTTTATTACCTAATTTCATTTTTAGTACTTTGTGTTCACAATTCTAAATTACAGAAGGTTTTCACACCATTATGCATTCAGGTCATTGTTAATCAATGCCAAGATGACCTAAATGATAAATTTTAAGAACAATAGTAAAACAGACACAATAAAGTTATCTTTTAATCTTGTAGAAATTAAACTTTTTCCAAAATACGTTTCTGGTCCAATAGATCGCATTCTATTGACTGGCGGTCTAATAGATCGCAGTCTATTGACCGGCGGTCTAATAGATCGCAGTCTAATGACCGGCAGTTCAATAGATCACTTTTAAACCTGAATACACATACAAAATAGACGAAATCTGTAATAAAACAACAAAATCCCTTTGATTAGGTAATAATTTATACTGACATATTGGAGGAAGCGGCCTGCTACAAGGCAACAGTTGGTGATATTCTGCCGACACAGTCCTAGTAAAAGCCACGCAGTCTCCTTGGATACTACCTACAACAAAACCCGGACTATCATGGGCTGGAAAAAACTGATGAAACGTATAAATGTTTGAGTGCGTCAAGGTACAGATTCGGACTATTTCTTTTTTTGTTTTGTTTTTTATACATGTTCATGACGTTGTCGAAAAATATCACAATTATGCTTTCAATACATGTAGAACAAGATACTGTATAGGCAGTATTTGGCCGCAAAATTTACGATATTGTCAAATTTGGCCGCAAAATTTACGATATTGTCAACGTCTTTTTCTGGGTTATTGATGTTGTGCATTGTACTAAGTAAAATATTAGCTAAATCCTACAGGCACTAAAATGACGTCATTTTTCATTATGACGTCACTAACGTGCGCTGAACATGGAATGCTCGTTCAAATGCGTGACTATATAATGCTGTTTTATGAGTAGTTTTCTTTAGAAGTAGACACTTTCACATGCGACAACCACTTTTATATTTTACATGCAGGCTCATAATTTCATCATTAAGGTCTTCCGTTTCCAACGGAAGACCTTTCTATTATTGTGCTGGTTAAGATTATTCTTATTAAGGTCTTCCGTTTCCAACGGAAGACCTTATTGTTTTTGCTTTGTTTCTTTTTCCCTATTATTATTTTTAAGGTCTTCCGTTTCCAACGGAAGACCTTATTGTTATTCTTCGGATTCTTTTTCTTCTTCTTCTTCTTTTTTTTTCTTACCACTTTTTGTGCACGCGATATCTCAGAAATGGCTCGATCGATTTGCGCGAAATTTTCAGATCTTACTAACTATGTTCTGAACCTTATCGGAAATTTTTTTGGTTGATGACGTCATTTCCGTTTTAGAGATATTGGCATTTTAAGGATTTTTAGGTGGTTGGTTTGTCCTGGAGTGTTCTCATAAACTACAAACGATATCGATTTTAAAATTTCAGGGATGAAAGACAAAAGATTGTTAAACTGAACAAAAGCATTCTTATTTGCCTAGCACAAGAAATCCTGGAGCTCGGTGGGGCTCGAAAAATGGGATTAAAAAAGCGTCGTTATTTTGCGTGGTTTTCTTTGTTTATCTTTTTTTTCAGAAATATTTTGTGAAAACATGTAGAGCAAATAAAGTTTATAATTTCAAGAGCTTTCGTTTGACATCAAGAAAAAGGGGCTGGCCCCTCAAATCAGGGGCCTAAGTTTCTTGAAAGTCTTCGCAGGATAACTAAAAAACGGTTGGGATTTCAAGATGGCTGTCGCTGAAAAAGTTGTTCATTTTGATCTTATCAAAGTCGTTACAATAAAATTTTGGTCGGGTATTGCGTAATACGAGAGTAATTGTTAACACGTACCTGTTTTCATGTGAAAAGTGCATGTTTTTGTCTGCATAACCGACACAAGTTACAACAGAAAGTGTGATAGCTTACATATATGTTGCTTTAATTAATTATAACAAGTGAGTATCGATGTTTTTCTTATAGGTGATACGTGAGGATCATTAGTCACTTTTGTTTAGTTTTTGTAATGGACAATCATTCAAAACCGGGAAAGAGAAAGTACATAGTCGCGGACATACATTCTTATTCTTTTCAAGTGAAACACGGAACAACTCCTACAAAAAATGTTTAAAATTTGTTTTAAAATCACGTGTGTGAAATCACGTACCAATTCCTCACCCGCGACCGAAGAAATTATTGATCGGCTGCTAGCTAGCAGTTACCGGTTATCTAATACACAGCATTCGCGTCTTGCATACATAAGTTATTTTATATAGCGGCTTACACATAGAACTATGGTATAAAGATATATTAAGTGTAAATTAAGGAGAAAAGAGTAACCTCTTAACCCATAAATTTAATGTTAGCTCTGTTATTTGAAAAACGGGGTCTTTATGCGTATAACTGACATAAAGCTACCGTAGACAGTGTACCAGCTTACATACGGAAAGTGTATAAACATTCTCATACTCTTCTAGTGAAACACATTATGTATAAAAGAGCTAATACTATGCAATACATTTGAGTCGCATTTAAAATCTAGCTGGATTCCGAGCTGTGTTTGTGAACAATTACGTATCTGATCCCTTGGCCGCGGCCAAAGAAATACGTCGCGGTTGGACTAGCGAGCGGTCTGCTGTTATCAATACACAAGATTTGCGTTTTGCTGTGATGCACACATGGGTTTATTTATTTAGCTGCAAACACAAAGAATTCCGATTTTAACGATATTAAAGAGTAAATAAAAAAAAATTATACCTTGACCTACGAGGTTATGATGTTTTAGTTTCGTAATTTAAAAACGATATATAGTATGACTGTCATTGAAAAAAGGTGTTCTATGTGATCTTGTCTATGTCATAAAATAAGTTTTATTGTTGGGAAAAAAATCCGTTATCAAACTGCAAACATTTAAAACCCACCATTATGTAACACATCAATTGCACATGGCCGAAGAGATACCGCGCTAGTGGACAAGCGATTCGCTCTGGTCTAAGACACAGGCTTCTTGTGTTTCTACGTTATCACACGTACAGTTCATTCAATTGTTTTTATTTTCAATTATATTGGTTAAAGATGCATCAATCTTTTGATTTAGCATTGATTTAAATCACAGTGCGTAAAATTAAAAGAAACTGCCATCAATGAATATAATACAACGTTTTACAGTCGTACGAGTTGAAAAATAAATTAGTCTATTTCTGATATTTTTGCTGCTGAGAATTTAATGCATTTACACTTCCCACATCTAGGCGATATTCACAACATGATTATTCCAACACAAACATCTTATGTATCTGTAACCTGTGATAATTCATTTGGCTAACACAATATTAGAAGTCTTTTTATGAGTTGTGTGTGTGTGTGTGTGTGTGTGTGTGTGTGTGTGTGAGAGAGAGAGAGCATGCATGAATATAGCAGGGTGTAGTAAGTAAAGTGAGTTGAAAACGCGTTCGAGATCAGGCAGTTTAAGTGTTACAATGTTACATGCTTGCGGTAGGTGCAGGCACGATAAAACTTACCGATGCCCGCTAATACGGAAGGAATTGAAAAAATCAGTAATTATTTCTTTAATATACCAATGAATTTTTTTTAACAAGTTTGATTTACATTCAGGCCGTAAAAGAATAACGGTCACACGAACACTATTGGTTTAACCTCTTCTGAATGGCAGTCCGAATCATTAAAAAGCATACTCATTGCTGATTTTATTCTTTCATTTAATTAAATTACATTTTTTGTTATTGATTATCAAAGAATATGTGAGTTTTAAAAACAGTTTATCAACATTCGGTAAGTAAAAGTTTTGTTTTTGTTTCGAAGAGCGAGTAGAGGACACATGATTATAAACTACTATAAACTACTTAGAAGATTACGGAGATTTTCAAATCGACCGGGCTTCTGCATATGCGTTGCACAAACACCGAATACTTGATACATATATATTTTAATAAAACGTCTGTATGCTGTATTATTATTTTCTGTCTGATCAGGACTGTTCTTCCCAAAAAGAAGCGCACGGCGATCGCGTAATGAATGTTCTGTATATACATGCTTATATATATTTTTAAAAACTTTTTTAACGTTTAACTCAGCAAAATTGTAGAGGTCATGGAGTCAAAAAGCAAATCAAATTAATTTGCCAATTAGGCAATAGTACTTATCCAATGCCTATGATTAATAACTTGAATAAATATGAATTTACAAGCTTCCCCCCCCCCCCCCCTTGTTAAGAGCTTCCGTGTCTTGTATTCGTTTTGTTCTTTTATTAATGATTTTTGTGAACGCGATTTCTCGGAAATGGCTCAAATTTTGTTAAACGGCCCTGATAAGAAGATGAAAGGATGGGCCCTAAAATTTCTTTCTCAAATATATCAAGAACGGTCTCAAATTTCAAACACTGGTTGAATAACATACAACTCATTTTGTGCAAATTCTATATGTATGAAATGGCAATTTTCTTGTAGCTTAAATAATTTAAAAAAAAAAATAATAACAGTATAATTTTTTCAATAATTACGCTTTGTGAAATCTAAAAAATTTCTTAATTTATCACTAAAATTAATAATTTTTGACGGCCCATGCAGTAAGTATTGCTAACCGAGCCTTTCGTTCAACAGCACATTGATTGTGAAGATTCCAGCGTTTTTTACAACAAAAGGATAAAAAGACCACATATTGTGACATATTTGGCTGTAACGGGTTTAAAAGAGATGGATATAAAACACAAGTGCGAATATATCAAGTAAAGATAAAAATGATTAATCTACATTTGTCATAAATACATCATTTTATCATAAGAATATTTTAACATTTAGATCCGCCGAAAATTTCCATTTCCCTTCATTGTTTGATGCCTGATTTGAAATAACGTTTCGATGTCGTACCAAGTGGAGAAATTTCTTAAAGCTGCAAGTTCCGATTTTTCGGCCATTACAGTATCAAATAATGTTACCATGCAAACCAAATGAATTATCTTAGAAAGTTATAGACTTAAAAATACATCATGGAAATGTTTAAAAAAGGTAACCGTTTGATTTCCTCCCCCGAATGATTGGGTTTATTCAACCTGCATGTTATGCATCGATTGTAAACAACGTAAACTTCAGAATTATTAGTGAACAAATGTACACTGCTTTTTTTTCAAATAGCCATGCTGTTTATTTTATTTGTTAAAATAGATCATATAAAAAAGGACAGATGTCAAAGTCGTAATACAATCATACTCGCTTCGACGTATGGGGCGAGTATAAACACGAGGCGAAATAACGCGAAACCCTTTTATGTCGTTTATTTTGTAAATAAATTTTGTACATTGTAAAACTTGTCTTATCTGGCGGAGTTTGGTTCTGAAAAATTAGGGTAGATTAGACAACATCCGGTTTGGAGGACACTGTTGCAAATTAATTTCAGTATTTAATGCATTAGGTCTTGATCGTCTATTCTTGCAAAATTTTCAATTCTTCTGAAATATATTAGACCTAATCGATCATGATTACGGTGCCAATTTTCATTTTTTTTTCTTGGAAAACAATTAGCCCATAAGGGAGTACATACAATTGTAATACTTTTTCAATCAAATTATCTTAATTGATATTTTCAAGCATTCGATTAACCTGAAAAGTCCGACACAAGATAAGTGCATGACATTGGCCAACAGGTGGCTGATTACGTAATGGCGAGGTTGAATATTTATATAGATGAGAATTTAATAAAGAATAGAGCATTTTGAATGAATAAAATGTAACTCTGTAAATGTAGCCATACAACGGGGATAACATACGATATCGGCAGTCTTACTAACGCGGTATCCTAAATCACGGCCTGAAAAAAAATGGGATGAACTATAATCTCATTATCTAATTTTGGCAAAAAAAAAATGCGTATTTATTTATAACAAGACTGAACGGTATATACTGAAATGAGTTACTAGTTTGGATCTACTATAGTATATTCACATTTGTTTAAATCAATAGCAACGACAGGAAAATTGCCGATCGATCGATAAGTGGCTGGATTACGGGAGATAACTCTCACTTCTCATAAGCAGTCAATTCTTTACATCGCGGCCGGTTTACAGAATAGAGAAGATCCGGATTGCACAACATTTTTAAAACATAAAATGCTTGGAAAATGCCAAGGGATTGAATAATGTCGCCGGATTAGACAACATGCCGGAATGCACAGCATCCGGATTCAACAAGTTTTAATATGTACATCATTTTTTCATTGAAACAGAGACAATTTCAAATTTTAAATTTGAGTCGATATGATAAAACATTTGGAATTGCGGACCATCTTTAACACGCAATTTGCAAGCTTATTTTTTTTGGCAGTAAAAAGATTCAAACTTTCAGTTTTTATGCACATGTTCAATTTTTTTAATTGAACTGTCTTTAAAATAAGAGCCCAGAATGGTCTAAAGTCTTTACTTCGTACCTATACAATATACGTGTAATAATTTTAATATGCTATGTTGTTAAGGATTTAAAGGACTAGACGTCCAGAATTTTGATCATTCTTTTTTAAAAAAGAGAAATATTTGTGAAATTGTTGTACAAGTAAAGATGCTTAGAACTATGTACATTTATATATACTATGTGTATAACAATAGACAAACCTCAAAATTTCGCTAAAAGGAGAAAAAGAATCGACCCCAACGTTCTTTCCCAGATATATGTATCTCAATAATGGTAACTGATTTCTAAACACTTTTTGAACCAAATGCATTTAAAACAAAAATAAATTTCCTTTTACATAACCAAGGTCTAGTCCTTTAAATTATGAGCCAATTGATTTGAAGACAATCATGGCTTTTAATTTCTGAATATTTTGTAACATGAATGATGTATTTAACAATGTACAGTCATCAAAATTGTTAGATGGACCGATAAAAAGTCGGCCCCAAACAAGTTCTTTCCCAGATATCTCAAAAACGGTCACTTTCTCAATGCTTGTTTTCCATCAAATATAAAAAAGTCCTTTAATTTGATATCAAGAAAAATTGACAAGCCCCTAAATTAAAGGGCCAAAAGGGATCTAAAGCAATTCATCAATAGCTCTTACACTTCATACAGAAACGTCTCAGATCCTTTAAATGTAGCCCCACCCACATTTCCATGTTTCGTTTTAGCAAAAGTAAAGGTCTTATCACATCTGATGAGAATCGGACGGAAGACCTCCTCGTTGCTCGCAACGAGATTGTGTCTAGTTTTTTTTCTTTTTTTTTCTTACAAATTTTGTGCACGCGAGTTCTCGGAAACGGCTTTGTCGATTTTCATGAAACTTTCAGATCTGATAGATGTTGATCTGAACCTTATTGGAAATTTTTTTTATTGATGACGTCACTTCCGTTTCTGAGATATGGACAATTTGGTGATTTTAGAGGGTCTGCTTGTCCATTGAACTCCTCCTAAATGGTAAAAGATATTGAGTGCACATTATCAAGGATGATAGACGAAAGATTGTAGATATGTCTAAAGGCAATCATAAATGTATGGCTCCAAGGCCGTCAAAGCTCGCCTGGACCCGAAAAAAGAGATTAAAAAAACGTCGTGATTTTTTGTGGTTTTCTTTGTTTATCTCTTTTCTTAAAAATATTTTGTTAAGACATGTATAGCAAAAGAAGTTTATATTTATAAGAGCTTTCGTTTAATACCATGAAAAAGGGGCTGGTCCCTAAAATTAGGGACCCAGAGGGGTCTAAAGTTTTTTATTTGTAGCTCTATGATGAGGGGTATTTTGTAATAGGTTATAGAAGCAGAAATGTTTATCTTACTGTTATGTACCCATACAATATAATAATTTTCTCATGTGTTACGTAATTAGGGATTTTAGGGGTTAGAAGTTCAAAACTTTGATCGTCTATATCTAGTAAAGGAAAAATATTTTGATAAGCAGTATAGAAGAGGAGATGCTAAAAATGACGTACTTAACAATATTCAATCTTTCAAATTTCGTTAAACGACCCCAATAAGGAGATAAGGGGTCGGCCCCTCAAAACATTCTTTCTTAGATATCTCAAGAAATAAAGAATTTGAATTCACTTGGTGAACAAAATGTGTGTAGTTTTAAGTGACCTTTCATTTAATACCAAGGAAAAGGGGCTGGCCCCTAAAATTAGGGACCCTGAGGGGTCTAAAGTCTTTTATTTGTAGCTCTATGATGAGGGGTATTTTGTAATAGGTTATAGAAGCAGAAATGTTTATCTTACTGTTATGTACCCATACAATATCATAATTTTCTCATATGTTACGTAATTAGGGATTTTTAGGGGTCAGAAGTTCAAAACTTTGAACACCTATATCTAGTAAAGAAAAAAGATTTTGATAAGCAGTATAGAAAAAAAGATGCTCAAAATGATGTACTTAACAATATTCAACTCTCAAAATTTCGTTAAACGGCCCCTATAAGGAGATAAGGCGTCGGCCCCTAAATTCTTTTCTCGGATATCTCAAGAACAATAAAGAATTTGTAAACACTTGTTGAACAAAATGTGTGTAGTTTTAAGTGCCCTTTCATTTAATACCATGAAAAAGGGGCTGGCCCCAAAAATTAGGGACCCAGAGGGGCCTAAAGTCTTTTATTTGTAGCTCTATGATGAGGGGTATTTTGTAATAGGTTATAGAAGCAGAAATGTTTATCTTACTGTTATGTACCCATACAATATAATAATTTTCTCATGTGTTACGTAATTAGGGATTTTAGGGGTTAGAAGTTCAAAACTTTGATCGTCTATATCTAGTAAAGGAAAAATATTTTGATAAGCAGTATAGAAGAGGAGATGCTTAAAATGACGTACTAAACAATATTCAATCTTTCAAATTTCGTTAAACGACCCCAATAAGGAGATAAGGGGTCGGCCCCTAAAACATTCTTTCTTAGATATCTCAAGAAATAAAGAATTTGAATTCACTTGGTGAACAAAATGTGTGTAGTTTTAAGTGACCTTTCATTTAATACCAAGGAAAAGGGGCTGGCTCCTAAAATTAGGACCCAGAGGGGTCTAAAGTCTTTTATTTGTAGCTCTATACTGAGGGTTATTTTGTAATAGGTTATAGAAGCAGAAATGTTTATCTTACTGTTATGTACCCATACAATATAATAATTTTCTCATGTGTTACGTAATTAGGGATTTTTAGGGGTTAGAAGTTCAAAACTTTGATCGTCTATATCTAGTAAAGAAAAAATATTTTGATAAGCAGTATAGAAGAAAAGATGCTCAAAATGATGTACTTAACAATATTCAACTCTCAAAATTTCGTTAAACGGCCCCTATAAGGAGATAAGGGGTCGGCCACTAAATTCTTTTCTCGGATATCTCAAGAACAATAAAGAATTTGTAAACACTTGTTGAACAAAATGTGTGTAGTTTTAAGTGCCCTTTCATTTAATACCAAGGAAAAGGGACTGGCCCCTAAATTAGGGACCCAGAGGGGTCTAAAGTCTTTAAGTTATAGGTATATACTGATGGTTATTTTGTAATAGGTTATAGAAGCAGAAATGTTTATCTTACTGTTATGTACCCATACAATATAATGATTTTCTCATGTTTTACATTATTAGGGGTTTTTAGGGGTCAAGAGTTCAAAATTTTGATCACCGATATTTTCACCTATATCTTTCAAATTTCGTTAAACGGCCCCGATAAGGAGATAAGGGGTCGGCCGTTAAAACTTTCAGATATCTCAAGAACGATAAGGAATTTGTAAACACTTGTTGAATATAATTTGTGTAGTTTTATGTGACCTTTCATTTAATATGAAGATAAGGGGACTAGCCCCTAAAATTAGGGGTCAAGAGGAGTTTTTTTTCAATCAAAGCTCTTACACCTAAAACAAAATACTTCTGATATTTAGAATGAAGACCCTCTTTTCCTCTATTTTCAAGTTATGTTTAGCTGGGTTTTTTTTTTTAAAAACAAAATCAAGATCATATGTGTATCTCGACTTCTAAATTCGGACGGAAGACCTCCTCGTTGCTCGCAACGAGATCGTGTCTAGTTTTTCTTTTTTTTTTTTCCTAGACGCAAACTTTGAAGCTTCATATCTTGCTCATTTCTAAACGATGTTTGCTCAAATTTTCAGGGCTAATAAACTTTACAAAACACTATCTAAAATATGTCATAAACTTTAAAATTCCTCTTCCGTTAACGAGTTATTCCCCTTTGAAAATTTTTTAGGGCCTTCGGTTTCCAGACAAAGGCTCTGGGACTATAATAGCAGGGAATGGGAATCCAACGAATTTGAATAATAGAGGCATTGAAGTTGTGCACATCGGTTTTTGTTTTTGGATTTCGTTTTTTATTTAGAAAAAGGTAGGGGGTCAAAAACGGGATTCCAAAAAGTGCGAAAATTTACACATAATTTCCTTTGTATCTTTTAAACAAAAAATATTTTGTAAAGACATGTAGAATAAAAGTTGTGCAGAATTTCAAGGGCTTTCATTTGACACCATTGAAAAAGGGCTGGCCCCTTACATAAGGGGCCAACAGCCCTTGAAACTTTTTGCTTTATAACTCAAAAACGGTTAAGATTTCGATATGGCTGTCGCTGGAAAAGTTGTTCATTGGGATCTTATCAATGTCGTTACAATGTTATTTTGTTGGGGTATTGCGTAATATGAGTGTAAAAAGCTTTACTTGTTAACATGTACCTGTTTTCATTTGGCAAGTTAACGAAAAGTCTTTGAGCGTACAACTGACATAAAGTTATCACAGAAAGTGTACCTTTTTAACAGGATGCTTTAATTCATTAGAAAAGGGTTTTTTTTACAGTATACATGCTTTTATGTGAGGATTATAAGCCAGTTTTGTTAAGTTTTTAGAGTGAAAAATCCTATAAAAACAATAAACACAAAATATAAACATTCTTTTTTAGTAAGACACAAATTACGGATTTAAAAAACTTCTTTGTTATACATATTAGTTATTATACTGCATGCATTTGAAATCTTTCTGGGATCTGAGCTGTGTGTGTATACCATTACGTAACCTATCCCTCGCCCGCGGCCGAGGAGATCGGTCGCGGCTGGACTACCCAGCCGTCAGCAATTATCTAATACACAAGATTCGCGTCTTCATATATGGGTTTATTTAGCCGCAAACACATAGAATTGTTTTAATTTTGATTACATATAAAAGTTTATTCTTCTTAAATTGAATTAATCGATAGTGTGTTATTTAAGAAATCGTGCTGTTAATTATTAAAAGCCATGTAATTCCCAATTAGAAGCAACATCACAAATAAATCAATGGTTGATATTTATGTAAAAAAATGACTTATTGTAATATATTTAAGTCATTTAATAATACTGCTAGCTTTCTAAATTATCCTTGCTTCATCTATCCCTCGCCCGCGGCCGAGGAGATCGGTCGCGGCTGAATTACCTAGCGGTCAGCGGTTATCTTATACACAGGATTAGCGTCTTCATATATGTGTTTTTAGCCGCAAACACAAGAACTCATCTGTTTTAATCTTATGTTATAGAAGTTTCTTCGTCTTAGAACGATAGAGTGTAAATTAAGAAATCGTTCTGAAATTTAATAAAAAAATATATTATTCCAAATCAGAAGCATCGTCAGTCATAGATCAATGTTGGTTTAGTAAGACTAAAAAAGTTCTAAAAACTGTACAAATAATGTTTAGGATCAGCACAAAAACCCACAGAAATTAAACCTTTAAAGACCGAGAAAATAAGCTCCGCATCCAAATTTATCTGGTCAGTGTACCCCTGTCAATCAACTGAATCGAGGCCTCAGATTGGATGTTAGACTCGTTTACTCGTCCCGTGTATACCATGTTTGGCGCTCGCGATGATCGTGCAATTAACTTTTGTCTTTTGATGCATACCTTGACGAAGAAACTACCTTCGATAGATTAAATTTTCTACTCTTGGAAATTGAAAGATATGAAGTAAAAATTTACTCGTACTTGCGTGGTTATGTACCACACCAAACGCGCTGATCACCTATAGTCTATCTAAATCACGTGGCGCCGATCATCCATGAAAAATTTCTTTTATAATTAAAGATGTTTCGGAATAATTGAGATTAAATAATTATATAAATAAATGAAATATTGCGTCTACGATTTATAACGTTAGTTATCACATTTCTTTGAGAAATTTCCCGAGCCGAAACCGGAAGAGAAACAGGTACAGACAAGTAACTCTGGTAAATGCGCAGCTGGTAGAATTATTGTGCACTGTAGCAGATGATCGGAGAAGTTATACAAACGTATGTTGCATAAAAGTTGCATTAGTATTTGAGTACGGTACGATGATCGTATATTGCATAATTTTTCAGTAAATCCCGTCGAAAAGTTGTTCAAACAAACGAAATATTTTGCTCATGTCATTGGCGGTTATTCATGCCGATATTCATTTCAACGATTGACATTTAATGTTTTACCTAGTACATAATTATATAAATACAATAATTTTCTAAATCATCGGAAAAACTCTGTTGAGAGCATTTTAACACCCGTGCATATAGACAATATACACAAGCGAGCATGTTTCCCTCGGGGCTTCACACCTGAACATCTGAAGTAAACCGACCGGTTAAAAACCTCGGCCTCTAACGGGCTTGACTGGTCCATGTAAAATCGACTTATGTTTCAACTGAAGATTAATTTATGTATCCATGATTATTTCCGTTAATTAATGCTGAGAGTTTTTACAGACTTCGTAGAAAGTAAAGGAAATTTTCTTAGAGGCGCGCGCGCGCGCGCGCGCGCGAGAGAGAGAGAGAGAGAGAGAGAGAGAGAGAGAGAGAGAGAGAGAGATCTCAAAATTAGATGCATTATTTAGCAGGGTGTACAAAGTAAAAATGAATTTAAAAAATTAAATATTCTCCGAGCGTTCAAGGCAGTCAAAAGAATCAAATCAAATTAAAATCAAAGTTCCGTGTTACAATGTTGCGGTAGGTGCTGGCACGATAAAAGAAAAGTCCGGAATTAAGGGATTGGGCATAGAAGGCAGCGGCGGACGAACTCGTGGCCTCGCCGATCCAACCTGTAACAATGGAAAAAAAAATTTTTAAAAAGAATATTCACATGAGTTTTAAACAATTTTTGTTTTGATTCTAGCGATCACATAATCACTTTTGTACTACTCGTACTTCTACCTGGCCGTTTGTTTCATTGTGAAAACGAACTCATTGCTGTGTTGACCACCCCTGCTAAGTGCTCATGCTGATTTTATTTTTCAAAACTGGCGAAAAGGAATCCAAATGTGGCGAATATCAATTTTTGGTGACCTATTGTGCATAAAATTTTCCCACCCGTTCGTTTATTCGACCAGCCTGTGTTATTCTATCCCACATGCGACCAAAAATCTCGTGTCGCTTCAGCGCACACAGCTCAGAACATATATTGCCATTTCCTATAATTGTTATACTTTAATGATTTTTTATACTATTCATTGGCGTGTCTTTCTCTTGTAATTATAATAATATGTCATGTACTTGTCTGTTAAATGATCTGTATTCTGTATTCTGTATATAGCCCCAGGTTATTTATGGCTGCAGATCATCAATTGATATGTAATTGAGTAAACACTTAGAAGGGTGCTTTCACTGCAGTGGTCAATTGTTAAACAATTAGATATCTAGTCTAACTCGAAGTCAGTCGTTTTAATTCGCGTTAAAGGTGCGAGATCGTAATCTGTGAATGGGGCTAATAAATTAAACTGTTGAACACGCTAAACTTCTATATTTATGAACAGAATAAAATAAATATTATAAGTTAAATGTTTTAAGTCAAAGATCTTAAATAAAATTGGTTCTCTGGATTAGAAGTTAGGAAATACGATTATATGATGCAATGTAGTCGGCCGCCATAGAAATCATCAGAGTACTGCAAGTGTCGACAGTTTTCTTATTTCTTTGAAAGACCATAGTTCACCTGGCTTACAAACAATAATATAGCGACATATTTTCCTCCCAAAAAATATATGCACTTCTTAAAGTTACACTTAAGTGAGATAAATATGTGTTCTTGGGGATTTTATATGCACATTGATTAAAAACATTTTATTGAAGCTGTGTAGTATGAGATAGTAATGCAACTTAATTGACTGAAAAAATATTAGCAGAATATTTCATTTTTACATCTGGCCTGTCAAAATAGGAGATTGTAAACTTGTAGCTTGTTAACTCAGAAATAATCTAGAACAAAAGAAATAATGTCTTTATGGCTTTTGCTCCTCTTCTTCTTTATGTGTATGAGTCCATAAAGGTATTTTGGATTTTGTTTCATCATATAAAAAAGACTTAGTGTTGGTTTTTTTTTTTACCTCAAACTTAGAACTGTAGAAATTCAGTATCTTAACTTTTCAAAAGCTTTGATACCTTACCACTTAGAAATCATGTACTGATGCAAATTGTCAAATGTCAATGAGGAGACATCGTCAGAACCCACGGGTATCCTATCCGTTATAGTGCTTTTAAGGCAGTGTAACGGATAGAAAACTCGTGGGTTCCGAGTGCAAATGTACATACAATACATTGGTCAATACATGTATATTTGAAAAGTACAAAATATGAATAACTAACACATATACATGTACATGTATATGTGATTTGATAGAAATGATAGTAAAACATAGGTCGTTCTTTATGCCGCACTAAAGTGGCGAAAAAGATTTTTATACCTCCCGCAAACGAATTCTGGGGGGTCTATAGGAATCACCTTATATAGGAATCACATTGGAAGTTATTACTTCAGACAAATATTGCTTATGACCTGACGGTCTGTAATGACCTTGATGCAAGGTCATTTGGGCAAGGTCACTGGCAGGAAAAGTGCAAAAATCGTGTCCTGTCCATATCCTAGTTTCTCATGCAGAAACATTGGAAGTTCTTACTTCACACAAAGATTGATTATGACCTGAGGGTGTGTCATGACCTTGACCCAAGATCATTTGGACAAGATCAAGGAAACTGGCAGGAAAAGTGCAAAATTCGTGTCTGGTCTATATAACTTTTATGGAGAAACATTGAAGGTTCTAATTCACACAAAGATGGCTTATAACCTGAGGGTGTGTAATGATTTGTCCCAAGGTCATTTTGGCAAATTCAAGGTCAGTGGAAGAAAAATTTCATAATCTTAATAGAAATGATCAGAAGCTAAAATTTGACACAAAGATTGCTTGTGACCTGTAAATATGTTCTGACTTGAGCTTTGGTCATTTGTGCAAGTTCAGTGTCACAATAAGAAATAGAAGCATCAATTATTTTCTAGTAGAGAAATACTTGAGTTATGATTTTTTCTTAGCGGGGTTATCATTTGTTAGCTTGCTCACAGTACCTCTAATTGATCCAGTGGGAGCACTGCTCCCCTCTTCCTCACAACCAAACTTTTCCTTAAATTAACATTTAGAAAATTGGATTTTGGGGCATTGCCCCCCCCCCCCCCTACACACATACACACACTTTTAAGGAGAAAGCAAAATTTTTTTTTGGCAAATTTAAAACAAAAGCATATTAAACGATAGAAGATACAGCTGCCTCACAGCTTCCCCTCCACTACCACCACCACGGATTAGGACTTTGAAGATTTGCTTGTCAAGATTTCGGATAAATATGTTCGCCTAGCAAAAACGAAGGTGTCATCATTAATTTACAATTTGTGTTCATTTCAATTGTTTAATTTTAACACTGCCCTTTACATAAATTATTCCCTTAGTAAGCAGTAGAGCTGTAAGTATGAGTACAGGGAAATGTTTATAAGACATAACACTGTTTGTTTCATGCATTAGCGCAGTGGAATTTGTGTTGATTACACTTTGAAATAGGGCTAGGCCCAATTTGTATCGTGTAATCAGTTGTACATAAACGTATTTATCACTTTGTGTTTGTGTTCGGAATAATTATATACATGTACATATATGATATTTTTTAAAAAAATTATCCTAACCTGATGTAAACATGAAGAAAGTTAAACGGAGAACTTGCCTGGTATAAAAATAATGCTTTGAAATTGAGCCTCGTTTTCGATTTTCTGAACGTACTATTATCATATTGACAGTCTAATCTGATTAAAACCATCCCTCTTCTTATACTCGTCAGGGTCTGATAGGTATCGACAACAGGTCATCTATACAAGACCTTCACATTTGCATACAATCAAAATATACTCCTACTTATCAAAGGCATAGCTTTATATGTTTACCAAAGGCATACCTTTATATGTTTGATGTTTAGGCGCATATCTTCAATACCTATTCTGGAGGTTACATATAAATGGACATGAATTAATTTGTCTGTCTCCTTTGAAGAGTTCCTATTGATTTTCTAAAGCTCTGATTGGTCAGAAGTAATGGTCGTGTGAAGATGACCTCCAATCAATACCTGTCAGGCCCTGACAAGTGCAAGGAAAAGGGGGGGGGGGGTTTATCAGACTGTTTGACAATCCTTTCTCGACTCGAAGCTGCAACGGAAGACCTCTTCGTTGCTTTGCAACGAACACGGCTCTAGTTTATTCATATAATTAAAATGGTGTTGGTTGTCACATGTGAACAATATGAATTTTTTTTAAAAATGAATACGGAAAATGATATTTTACCGACGTCAATTACGCTTTTATCTATTGGCATCGCTATCGACGCTGAATGAGAAGTTGATAAGCAGAATGTACTAATTGATAAGTTGTTACTCTGTTAGCACTTAATATTGTTCTACTGATTCCTAAATCATACATACAGTACAGCTCACGAGTATCCCAACAAAAACACCGGCCACCCTCTTTAAAAGTACACGCTGAGCGAGGAAGTGTCAGTGCCTTTGATCTATTGTTTTCTGTGACGGCCTCGAAACAAGAAAAAAAAACAACCTCGGTGCGGCGCGGCTCAACAACGTGTAACACCCGGTATCTATATGTGAAAATGGGGGATTTAAGAAAAAATACTTTTTTTGTTTTTTTTTATTTAGTTATTTTAAACAAACTAAAAAAATATTTATTCATTTACGTAAGAGAAACCAAAGGAAAAGAAACAGAAAACAACAACAACAAATTAAAAGACACGCAACCTATGCGATTGTTCCGATGGATTTCTGTTCAGATAAAGACCGAAAATAATCGCCGACATATTGAAAGGCTTAATCAAAACACTAATGATTTCTTTTTTTATTAAAATTAAGTCAATTTGTAACTGTAATATGTGATCGAATACGTAGTAGTTTGATAAGTTTAATTAAATAGCGCGTAGAATGATAACGGTAGAACATATATGTCTTCCGTAATCTTTTCTCACTAACACTATTCAACGAAATCAAATCTAAAGGGCTGATGAAAACAATTGACTTGTACCTTCTCAAAAAGAACAAAATATAGTTTTATATTTTGTGTAATTAACCAAAGAAACCTATAATACATGTTTGTGATGTACATGTACATGTCATAGTGTAGGAACGGAAGTGTACAGTTTTGGGTAGCGCTGTTTGTCGAAGCGAGAGAACAAGTAGCGCTGCGTACAGTATTTTGATCGCAAATGGAAAATACGTAAATAACTAATATCTGGAGAGACAGTATCTCGATTTTTATACGGTAGTAAAGTAGAATAAGTTTATACTCGTCATATCAATCTTAAAATCTTAAAATTTCTCTTTGGAAAATATTTTTATTGGATCAAAACAGTGCAAATATTCAATATGAAATTGAATCAAACTTTCTAGAGAAGTGGTTCTCATTTCTTTGACAAAAAAATATTGTTTCTTGTTGTGAAAATATTTCACAATATGATATCTCTCAGACCGAAAAAAAGCTACAAAAATGAAGGAAGCAATGCATTCTCAGAATTTGTAGGGTTTTTTTTTTTTTACCATGCCTCGTAATGTTTACCTGTACGCGTAGCTCTTTTAAGTGTGTACGGGTAAGTTTGATTTGCAGATGAACATCTGTACGCGTAGCTCCGAACATTACAATGAGCTAAGATATTTCTGTTTACGGAAACTACGTTTGTAAGGTTCGTTTTCGAAAAAAATAGATTAAGAATTAAGAATTTTCAATTAAGAAAAAAATCGGACACAGATAAATGTGTACAAAAAACACAAAGCCCATTAATTTGTAAAATGTTATTTCCCGCGCTTGCACGGGATATCATCTAGTGATTTTTATATTAAGGATTTTATACCAATTATACTGCAAGTATATTTTATATAAAGTTTCTGGTCCGCTTGTCAATATAAATACATGTATCTAAATACTTGTACTAGTACTCCGCTTTTAAATCTCATTAATCAAAAACCTATATATATGTCTTAAGTTAAGCACTCATGTGCATATGACAGCTATGTAAGAGGATTTGCAAGGCCGATTAAAAAAAACTACTAATTACAAAAATAATCGCAGCAAAAATATTTGTTTTTTCTATCATTGAATTTGAAAGAGTCCATTCATACAATGGTCATTCTATTGAGTTAACTTACCATTCGAAACCAATGCTTAATCACAGAACTACGCGTAAAATTCAAAATAAATGCTTAAAATTGCGCTACGCGTATAGTATGAAGTAATGACAGTTCATGATATTCTGAGGATGTTTTCGACTTTTATTTGCAATGACATCAAACTCCGGGTCAGATTACACTCTTGAGGTATATATCTACCTCTATATGTCCTCTATTTAGTCGTAATGATTGTATTTTGTACATAATAATTTCAATTTTGGAATATGACATTGGATATTGATTTTCGAAATGTTCATTGAAAATCATGTCGCAAAAAGAATACATCTTTTTATAATTGTGCCTGTTTATTACCAAAACGTATTGAATTGTTACAGAATTTATTTTTTTTTTACATCCATTTATCAATTCATTTGATTAAAATCTTCGACTGTTCGCAGGGCTACGTCTTCTATTTTTTTATTCGCTACCCAAAACTGTACACTTCCGTTCCTACACTGTGCATGTAGTATATTCATTTTCACAGGGCGTAGAATCAGTGGATCGATAGATAAAGTTCCTTCCGTGATCTTGTCTTAAAGTTTTTGACTACATCTTTATCAGACACTTTAAACATTTAGATAAAGTTCCTTCCGTGATCTTGTCAGAAAGTTTTTGACTTCATCTTTATCAGATACTTTAAACATTTTGTTTAGACATCAATTGTTTGAAGAAACTAAGAGAGAGAGAGAGAGAGAGAGAGAGAGAGAGAGAGAGAGAGAGAGTACATTTCACTTGTAATTCACTAATGTGAGACATTGTTTTTAATTTAGGTTCCATATATAAATAACCCTTTTATCGTTGGACACATTGTGATAGAATCCTATAAGCAGTTTCAGTCAGAGTTCATGTGCTACACCTGTCAATCAAATCAGCCCGCGAGCTGCATCACGTGCTCCTTCCATAATAAAGTTTTTAAAGTCCGAAGAAAATAGAAATATGTTTAACAATAAAGTATTTTACAGTGTTTTAATGTATAATATGATTCTTACACACTGCCTGTGTTTAAGTTGATTTGTATACTACATTGTTTAAACAGAAAACTACGCGTGTAACACACACACACACACACACACACACACACCCTCACACACCCTCACACACACTTTCTCTCTCTCTCTCTCTCTCTCTCTCTCTCTCTCTCTCTCTCTCTCTCTCTCTCTCTCTCTCTCTGAGTGTATATGTGTGATGTGTGTGCAAACAATATTGTGAAACATGAACAGATCCAATTTGTTTACATCTTTCAAGTCCAGTCCATTTCATTCAATGATATTGATTTAATTGAAGTTTCTTATCAAACTTGCGGAGAGTCGAGGACCCCCCCCCCCCCCCCCCTTTCCCTTGCCTTCTTCGAGTTCATTGTTCTGACTTTTAAAATTAAAATTTGTGATCAGAAAGGTTATGAAAGCTTTAGAAACTTCTTTTTGCTTCCTGCACTTTGGTGAATAACCAATGGAAGCTTGTTTTTAGGTGACTCACTACACCTTGGAATCGTTTCTCAAATCAACAGAAAATTACTTGATTATAAAAGATACAATATAGCATAATGCGTCAGAAGTGTATACATGTAAGTCAAATAGGCGAAAATATATACAATTTTGTACATGTATTTAAACACTAATAATTTCAAAAGTTCAATGAAAAAAGCCGCATGCAGATTTAAACTTGTGATCTGCGGTTCACAAGCCCGACACACATGCGCAGATATGTTTTTACAACACAGATTAACAGCAGATCGGCAATTTCTCGCGTAAATATGCATGACGTGGCGTTTAAAATTTCGACGTCTTGCTAAAAACGGAATAGTTTTCAGCGTGAATTTCATGATGTATATGTTTAAGTCACACATATAAGTTATATTCCATTGGATTTGATGAATTCAATGCTTTTTAAAATGTTTTGTGCTGTGCATCTTTGAAACACGGTATATTTTGGCCAGTAACGTCCCTTGTTCTTTTACTGATAATCAAGAAAAAAGTAATAATAAAACGGCGAGTATGATACATGTCGCTCTTATTTAGTCAATTTTTATTCAACTTAACAAATAAGAAGTGCTCAACAAAGGTAGTAAAAGTTCTAAATATTCCGTTTAAATTAAACTTTTGCATCGTAGTTATTCAATTATAAACAATGCAGTTGTTTATTTGGTGATTTATGTTGGTTAAAGGTATCGAGCATTGTACAAAAAATTGCCGAAAAAAAAATAAGTTTTATATAATGAAATCCTATCCTCTAATTCAGGTTCAAACACTTAAATCTAGCCTTCTATCATTGAAAAATATGTAATTTGTACTTCATTTTTAGTAAATATCCAAAATTTAATTCAAATTATACAATTTCCGTTTAGAGAAACTGTTGCATGTTATTGCCATAAACGGTCATTTATAACCACTTTGGTGATATTGTGTCACCAATTAATTAGAACATGTAGTCAGTATATTTACGTAAAAATCCATCTTTTTTAAATAAAAGCATAAAATGAAACATCTGTAACATAAAAAGTATCATTTTGGCAGTGCAAATTCTCATCATATTTTACTTTACACTCTAATGAAAGGAGATAGAGATGGTTTATGTAGGTTTGAAGCGATATGGGTAAAAATGTGAGGTAAGATTATAGTTTCATATTTTAAATATTTAGAGGTTTTAATCAGTAAAACAGAATAAGAGAGTTACTGTAAAATTAAATTATAGGAATTTGTTGCCTTGTCTTTTATGCACTTCCTTTATACTCATGAATTTATAGCATGAAAACTGCTAAAAGATCTATAACACATGCAGTTGTTTTGCTTCATAATTGTTATGGGAACTACATAATTTATTTTTCACATTAAAGCTTGTTATGAAAGAATTTATGCGTCATCTTAGAGATTCAGAAGAGAAAGGTAATCACTAGTAAGACATATATTTCTAGGTTTCTATAACTACATGAAATGTTATTCTTTTGAATCCAAGAAAAAATATGCCAAGTAGGAATGCACTTTAAAAACATTAGGCTAAAAAGAAAAGTGCTTTCATTAGGTGTTGGCATGCTTTTTACTGTTAATTTTTGGTGGAGGCACGCTCGTTCCCAGATACAAGGCACTCGATCCTTGGATCTTCAGATTTTGCAGTTCATGACAGTAACATCTTTCACCCTGCGAAGATTTTAGAAATACAAATGTTAAATAAAAAGATGAATTTTGCAAAGTAATTTATATCATTGGAATGCAAGAGGGTTGGATGACCGTGGTCATTTTATGACTATTCATTTACTTTTTCCAGCGTCTTTGTGATATCAATACGAATCATATTTGTAACGTATAGTTTAATACATTTCATCAATGACGCAAATGACGGCGCGAACTGTTGAGGCGCAAGCGGGGTAAAAATGTCAACAATTTAATATTCAATCGTACAATTGCTGAAAATAATATAAATATAAGTAATAAAGAATCATTCTTTAAATATTATGAGGTGATCATTACGGTCGTAGCGTGATCAAATCTATTATCAAGCCCTTTGTTTGATTTGATCACGCCCCGACGATAACTGATGGTCACCTCATAATACTCAAAGAATGATGCCTTATTCCTTGAATTAATATCCTTGAGACGAACATATAGGAAAATATTCAGATTTTAAAACTAAAATATTTTGAATTTTTATTTACTAAACAACATAATTTGTGGCTAAAATTAATAAAGTAGATCTGATTAGTGATGGATAAGACATCCAGCCTCTTTACGTTCCTTACCATTAATGCAAAAAAGGAATTTTGCTGTCCCTTACAGTAAAAATGACACTTTAATAAGAAAGGAGGCTCCACTGTTTTTCCCTGTCCTGTTACTTGTATAAAGTCTGTTAAAATTGAAAAAGAACGTATCTTATATGGTTCAACATGTATTGCCAAATTAACAAATCCTCACATCTTTAAAAAGATCTTCAACTTTATTTGAAGACTTCTTTCTTACTGTAAATGTGTTATATTTAGCGTGTTTGATATTGGCGGAAATTGATTTTTCAACACAAATTACCTTGGATCTTCAAAAAATTGAACACCTGAGTTTATTTCTTATTTAAACCTTTAAAAGGCTGCTTTTAATTGTAATTAGTTCAGTTTAATATTTCAGAAATGTTAATGAGTATAAAAAATTTTAAGGGGGATTCCGGCCATCTTGTACATATGTGGAATAAAAATGTAAACTTTTCCTGAACTGACTTGTTTATGGCAAAGACTGAGGTTTTACATGTTGTTTTGCACGCAAATTGCGCACACAAGTACAGAACAATGCATTTTTAATCTTTTAGAACATCTGTAGAACTGCGCAGCTACAGACTTATATTGAAGATATCTGAAAAAATCCTGAAAGAAGGTCATTGGTGTCCACTCTACAACCATTTTTGAGAAAAGAAAAGTTGAACCTTGTAGCTTTGTCTCAAAATAGTGTACGCTATTCTTATCAGTCGGCATGGCCTCTGTTTTAATGGGGATGTGCGGCTATCTTGTACATTTGAGGATAAAAATGTAAACATTTCTTGAGCTGGTTTGTTTTTGCCCAAAACTGAATAGAACTGTTGTCTAAAGATAAAAAAAGCGATAAATATGAGGTTCTACATGTTGTTTTGTATGCAAATTACATATAAGCATTCAAGAACAAAACAATGCCCTTTTAATCACTAAGAGCTGCGCAGCTACAGACTTAAATTCAAGATTTAAAAACTTGAAAAAATATGAAAGGAGGTCTTTAGTATCCACTCTACAACAATTTGTGGAGATAAAGGTTAAGCTTGCTTATTAAAGTTGTAACTATGTCTCAGAATAGGGTACCCTATTCTTAAAGTGTGTCTCAGAAACAAACTATCAGTCGGCACGAGATATATTTGTATGGGTCTATGGAGATACAGAGAAGTTATATTTTCATTGAAAAATATATGTATATTTTTCATTTACGACAATTATATTTTTGGACCCCTGCCCCACTTCTAAAAAGAATTTACTTTAATTTATACTTATAAGAATATGTTACTCTATTTTGAGACAAAGCTACAATTTAAATGCGCGAAGTTCAACCTTTTTCTCAACAAATGGTTGTAGGGTGGATACCAACTACCTCCTTTCATATTTTTAAATATTTTTAAATATTTTTAAATCTTCAATTTCAGATCTAAGTGATTAAAAAGGTATTGTTCTGTACCTGTGTGCACAAGTTGTATACAAAACGACTTGTATAAACTCATGTGTATTGCTTTTTTATCTTTAAACAACAGTTTTGGTATTTTGCCATAAACAAGTCAATTTACGAGATGTTTACATTTTTGGTTCTCATATGTACAAGATGGCCGGACATTCCCCTTAAATGTCAACATTCATTTTCTTTGAGGAAAGGACGTAGTATATACGTATGGACCTATCTGATTGTGGAAATGTTGTCTTATTTATCAAAGAAAAGTAAAGCATTAAAATGCCATATCATAATGGAAAAATTTTCCATCTTTCTCATAGTTATTATAATGAAATGCGTTATTCACAAGTCTAGTCATAAAGTATCTATAAGCACCTAGTAATGCTTAGTTTTTCAATGGACATATATTTTCGAATCAAAAATGTAGAAATACTTAAACAATAAAATGCTTTCTTTGGTGATTCATGTGGGTATGAAGGTAGTGACATTGCAGAAAACAACCCATTCTGCAATGATCTGCAATGATCGCTACGTTATAGCCGGCACGAATTTTATTGTTTATATTTACTTAATTTTAACAAACTTTAAAAAATAGATAAAGTCGCTGCGAATAAAAATTGGTTTGCACTATTTTTATATTAGAATTTGATTCTGATATCATCATGATTATTTCGTGCAGTCCGTGATTTTTTTAAGATGTTGAACGACCGATCGATAAAATGGTTAAAACTGGATAATGTAGATTTTTCTATAGAGCCATGAATCACAATCGGATTTCTTAAGAAATAGATAAAAAATACTCGGTGAATTTAAACATATTGTAATTATTACCCAAAACCTGAAACCAAAGTGTTTGATTGACAATGGCCCCGATCCAGTACAGAGCGTCTGGGACGTCACTGGAGATGTTGATTTTCTCTCTTTGAACTTCCCCCTTGTTGTTGGATCCCAGAAGAGTGCAGTACTGTGTAGCTTCTAGCCAGCTCTTCTTCTTCAGGACTGAAACCAACAACCATCATCAAGTTAAAGAGTGTTGATGAATTTAATCCAGAGTGTCATTTTGGTGTTAGATCCATTATGACGTCATAATTGATACTAGTATGATATATATTTTTCCTATAAATATGGTTTCGACCATAATTATGCTATATGCAAGCGACCAAATAATATTTTGTTTCAACAGCACATTGTGTTTATTCCTATACGTGTAATGTAATGTTAACTTAATGATATGATAGTTATACACAAGAAAGTAAAAGTAATAGTAGACTGACTATGCATTCTAGGGTTGACTCAATCCTCCCCCCAACTATATTTTACAAATTGCATATTACCGGTATCTGAAATACTACATGTATTCAGAGTTCTAAGTTATGAGTTATAAGTATCTTAAGTATCTTAACCCCCCCCCCCCCCCCCCCACGAAACAGAAAATTAATCCCCATATGCATGTTTCAAAAATTGCACCTCCCAACCATACATCCAAACATTTATAAAGATAATAAATAAAAAGATAGTATTGTAATGCATGTAATTATTGCCTCGGATAATTCACGGGGCTTCATTACATTTAGGTGACCATTACACTTCAATGGCCTCTTGTCTTAGAAGTATAGTTTATGTTTCATGTTAACCCTATCATAGTACTTGTCTATTTTCTGGGATGATTTCGGTTTCCTTTTCCTATTTATATACATAAGGACACCAGTCCCTGTAAATTCTCTGTATTTGCTGCATTCCGGTGATAAATATGTTATTCGAATTATTTTGGGTCGGAAAATGTCTGAAAGTAACTGTAATATGTATGTAATAAATATAAGACATAAGATATACCTTCTGCAGACATATCCAGAGCACGAAAAAGTCCAAGCACAGAAATAACGACCAAGTGTGAATAATAACAGAACATGTCTGTCTAGATAAATCGCCGTCCACTTAGAAACCTAGTCACTATAACGTGAGTGTTCGCCTTTACCTCTCTAAACTTGGCTGTGAACTTATTCTAACATCTCATTTCCGATCAGGAAAAATCAAAGGAAGTGATTTGGTCATATCGTGGACAATCTTTTTTCTTAGCTTGTTGTACATGTATACTTGAAAACAGCTATTGAAGTTTATAAAGTATACACTGTATAATATATAAAATCATAAATGCATGTCTTTTTTGCAGAAAACAGTAGCGGCGGTCAATTAAAAAAAAAATAAAGAGATCAAAAAAGAAAAACTACTTAAAGGATCGAATATTGGTATCCTTCGAAAAATTAATATTCACATAAAATAAAAAACAAACTATGCACGACCAGGAAACATTTCATATTGTGTAAATGACACACAATCACATGTTTTCATGAAAAGAGCAAAGGATCTGGCCACTTAATCTACAACTTAACGGGGATGATATAGAGTTTTTCTTAACCCCCAAAATAGTTTTTGTGCTTAAAAAGATAAAATGTGTATCTGCAAAAAATAGTAAGGAGGTATGTTATTTTTGAGGATACATGTATGCAAGCAAATTTTTCAGAAGTGTCGTTTTATTGATGACAATTTTTGTCCAAATATGACTGTTTAAAACTTTAAAGGACGTGAAAAATATCAGCTATACACTTAACAAAACTTCTAAGTGTTCACCCTGATAAATAGATTAGTTCGAAAATTACGAATTAATATAATGTGAAATTCTCATCAATAGCAAAGATAAAATAAGACTAGATACGATCTCGTTACGAGTAACGAGTAGGTCTTCCGTTCAATTTTTTTATAAAGTTTAAGGACTTTGCCTCCAATAAATCTCTTATTAAGTAATAAATGCATTACAAAATCTTGATCGTTTTTAAGTTGTTTGTAATAGAGTTTACGAGTATCTTGGCCCCTAATTTAAAGGGCCAGCCCCTTTTTCTTGATTTCCTTGAAAAGATCTTAATAATACTAACATGTTTTGTTCTTAAACCTATCTAAAATTGTTGTTCATTTTTGAGATACAAACGATTGAATATATTAGGGGCCAGCCCTCTAAATCCTTAATGGGGGCATACATTGGTGTTTTCATTCGTGGAATCGATAAGAATCATCAATGCAGACATTTTCTCTTTTACAATGCTTAACAAAATAAGTCTCCTTCTCTAGGTATATTGCATCAAAGTTTAAGGACTTTGGGCCCTAAAAATCCCTAGTTACGTAATAAATGGGCGTGGTAATCATTTTTTCTGATAGATATTGTTATGATCAACAACTTTGCTTCTATAATGCATTACGAAATCTTGATCGTTTTTAAGTTGTTTGTAATAGAGTTTACGAGTATCTTGGCCCCTAATTTAAAGGGCCAGCCCCTTTTTCTTGATTTCCTTGAAAAGATCTTAATAATACTAACGTTTTTTGTTCTTAAACCTATCTAAAATTGTTGTTCATTTTTGAGATACAAACAATTGAATATTTTAGGGGCCAGCCCTCTAGATCCTTAATGGGGACAGGAATTGGTGTTTTCATTCGTGGAATCGATTTACATCATCAATACAAGTATTTTCTCTTCAACAATGCTTAACAAAATATGTTTCGTTCTCTAGATATATTGTATCAAAGTTTGAGAACGTTGGCCCCTAATAAACCCTAATTACGTAATAAATGGGCGTGGCAATAAATTTTCCTGATATATATTGTTACGATCAACAACTTTGCTTCTATAATGCATTATAAAATCTTTATCATTTTTCAGTTATTTGTATTAGAGTTTACGAGTGTCTTGGCCCCTAATTTAAAGGACCAGTCCCTTTTTCTTGATTTTCTTGAAAAGGTCTTAAGAATACTAACATTTTTTGTTCTTAAACATATCTAAAATTGTTGTTCATTTTTGAGATACAAACGATTGAATATTTAAGGGGCCAGCCCTGTAAATCCTTAATTGGGACATACATTGGTGTTTTGATTAGTGGAATCGATAAGAATCATCAATGCAGACATTTTCTCTTCTACAATGCTTAACAAAATAAATCTCCTTCTCTAGGTATATTGCGTCAAAGTCTTAGGAATTTGGCCCCTAAAATCCCTAGTTACGTAATAAATGGGCGTGGCAATCATTTTTTCTGATAGATATTGTTATGATCAACAACTTTGCTTCTATAATGCATTACGAAATCTTGATAGTTTTTAAGTTGTTTGTAATAGAGTTTACGAGTATATTGGCCCCTAATTTAAAGGACCAGCCCCTTTTTCTTGATTTTCTTGAAAAGGCCTTAAGAATACTAACATTTTTTGTTCTTAAACCTATCTAAAATTGTTGTTCATTTTTGAGATACAAACGATTGAATATTTAAGGGGCCAGTCCTGTAAATCCTTAATGGGGACATACATTGGTGTTTTCATTCGTGGAATCGATAAGAATCATCAATGCGGACATTTTCTCTTCTAAAATGCTTAACAAAATAAGTCTCCTTCTCTATGTATATTGCGTCAAAGTCTTAGGAATTTGGCCCCTAAAAATCCCTAGTTACGTAATAAATGGGCCTGGCAATCATTTTTTCTGATAGATATTGTTATGATCAACAACTTTGCTTCTATAATGCATTACGAAATCTTGATCGTTTTTAAGTTGTTTGTAATAGAGTTTACGAGTATCTTGTCCCCTAATTTAAAGGGCCAGCCCCTTTTTCTTGATTTCCTTGAAAAGGTCTTAATAATACTAACATTTTTTGTTCTTAAACCTATCTAAAATTGTTGTTCATTTTTGAGATACAAACAATTGAATATTTTAGGGGCCAGCCCTCTAGATCCTTAATGGGGACAGGAATTGGTGTTTTCATTCGTGGAATCGATTTACATCATCAATACAAGTATTTTCTCTTCAACAATGCTTAACAAAATATGTTTCGTTCTCTAGATATATTGTATCAAAGTTTGAGAACGTTGGCCCCTAATAAACCCTAATTACGTAATAAATGGGCGTGGCAATAATTTTCCCTGATATATATTGTTACGATCAACAACTTTGCTTCTATAATGCATTATAAAATCCTTATCATTTTTCAGTTATTTGTATTAGAGTTTACGAGTGTCTTGGCCCCTAAATAAAGGGGTCAGCCCCTTTTTCTTGATTTTGTGGAAAAGATCTATTGATTCTCTACCACTTTTGTTATATATTACTTAACAAAATATAATTTGATAAAAAGATACAGATCAAAACGTATGAAAATTTTGAATGAAAATTGGTACCCACTTTTCGAGCCTAGGCGAGCTCCAAGATAAGGCGCCACTGCCATAAAACAACATAATAGGGCACAACTTCAAACTATAGACTACCTATCCTGAAAATTTCACAGTCATATCTCTGATAGTTTTTGAGATCACCTGTGCACAAAATGGGTCGTAAAATATTGAAAAATCGGCCGTAAATCGGGACCGGAAATGACGACGGAAATAATTTCGAAAACATATAAAATTAAGGTCACGTTCCATCATCTGTGAAAAAATGGTTGAAATCGGTCGAATAGTTTTCGAGAAATCGCGTGCACAAAATTTGGAAAAAAAAAATAATAATAATAATAATAATAATAACTAGATACGATCTCGTTACGAGTAACGAGTAGGTCTTCCGTTCAATTTTTTAAAAAGATTAAGGACTTTGGCTCCTTTAAATCCCTAATTGAGTAATAAATGGTTGTGGCAAAGAGTTTTTCAAACAGACTTTGTTACGATCAACAACTTGTCTTCTATAATGCATTACACAATCTTGATCGTTTTTAAGTTATTTGTAAGAGTGTTTACTAGTATCTTGGCCCCTAATTTTAAGGGCCAACCCCTTTTTCTTGAGTTCATTGAAAAGGTCTTAAGAATACTATCATTTTTTGTTCGTAAACCTATCAAAAATTGTTGTTAATTTTTGAGATATAAACGATTGAATATTTTAGGGGCCAGTCCTATAGATCCTTAATGGGGACAGACATTGGTGTTTTGATAAGTGGAATCGATTAGAACCATCCATGCAGACATTTTCTCTTCTATAATACTTAACAAAATATGTCCCCTTCTCTACATATATTGCGTCAATGTTTAAGGACTTTGGCCCCTAAAAATCCCTAGTTACGTAATAAATGCGCTGGCAATGATTTTTTCAGATAGATATTGTTATGATCAACAACTTTGCTTCTATAATGCATTACAAAATCTTTATCGCTTTTAACTTATTTGTAATAGAGTTTACGAGTGTTTTGGCCCCTAATGAAAGGGGCCAATCCCTTTTTCTTGATTTTGTTGGAAAGATCTTAAGTATAGTAACATTTTTTGTTCTTACACCTATCTTAAATTGTTGTTCACTTTTGAGATATGAATGATTGAATCTTTTAGGGGTCAACCCTGCAAATCCTTTATGGGAACATACATTGGTGTTTTGATAAGTGGCATCGATTGAAATCATCAATGCAGACATTTTCTCTTTTACAATGCTTAACAAAATATGTCTCCTTCTCTAGATATATTGCGTCAAAATTTAAGGTTTTTGGCCCCTAAAAATCCCTAGTTACGTTATAAATGGGCGTGACAATGATTTTTTCTGACAGATATTGTTATGATCAACAACTTTGCTTATATAGTGCATTACAAAATCTTTATCATTTTTCAGTTATTTGTTATAAAGTTTACGAGTCTCTTAGCTCCTAATTAAAGGGGCTAGCCCCTTTTCCGTGGTATCGGTGAAAAGAACTTTTCATACTCTACCACTTTTGTTAAATATGTCTCAACAAAATATCAACTGATAAAAAGATACAGATCAAAACGTGTGAAAATTTTGATTCAAAATCTGTACCCAATGTTCGAGCCATAGCAAGCTCCAAGAAATGGCGCCACAGGAGTAAAACAAAATCAATGGGCACAACATCAAACTATGGTCTAACTATCCTGAAAATTTCATATTCACATCTCTGATAGTTTTTGAGTTTTTGTGTGCACAAAATAGGTCGTAAAAATGAACAAAATGGCCGATAAATCGGTACCGGAAGTGACGACAGGAAAATTATCAAAAATGTTTGAAGATCATATGAAGTCCAATCACCTGTGAAAAAATTGTGGAAATCGGTCGAATAGTTTTCGAGAAATCGCGTGCACAAAATTTGTGGAAAAGAAAAATAATAATAATAATAATAATAACTAGATACGATCTCGTTACGAGTAACGAGTAGGTCTTCCGTTCAATTTTTTAAAAACGTTTAAGGACTTTGGTTCCTATAAATCCCTAATTAAGTAATAAATGGGTATGGCAAAGAGTTTTTCAAGCAGATATTGTTACGATCAACAACTTTGCTTCTATAATGCATTACAAAATCTTTATCGTTTTTAAGTTATTTGTAACAGAGTTTACCAGTATCATGGCCCCTAATTGTGAGAGCTAGCCCCTTTTTTTCTGATTTCATTGAAAAGGTCTTAAGGATACTGTTATTTTTTATTCTTACACCTATCTAAAATTGTTATTCATTTTTGAGATACAAAGGATTGAATCTTTTTGGGGCCAGCCCTGTAAATCCTTAATGGAGACGGACATTGGTGTTTTGATAGATGGAATCGATAAGAACCATCAATGGTGATATTTTCTCTTTTACAATGCTTTACAAAATATGCCTCCTTCTGTAGATATATTGCGTCAAAGTTTAAGGACTTTGGCCCCTACAAATCCCTTATTACGTCATAAATGGGCGTGGCAATGATTTATTCTGATAGATATTGTTACGATCAACAACTTTGCTTCTATAATGCATTACAAAATGTTTATCGTTTTTATGTTAAATGTAATAGAGTTTACAAGTGTCTTGGCCCCTAATTAAAGGGACCAGCCCCTTTTTCTTGATTTCCTTGAAAAGATCTCACAAAGACTAACATTTTTTGTTCTTACACCAATCAAAAATTGTTGTTCATTTTTGAGATACAAATGATTGAATATTTTAGAGGCCAGTCCTGTAGATCCTTAATGGGGACAGACATTGGTGTTTTGATAAGTGGAATCGATTAGAATCATTAATATAAACATTTTCTCTTCTACAATGCTTAACAAAATATGTCTCCTTCTATAGATATATTGCGTCAAAGTTTAAATACTTTGGCCCCTAAAAATCCCTTATTACGTCATAAATGGGCGTGGCAATGATTTATTCTGATATATATTATTACGATCAACAACTTTGCTTTTTTAATGCATTACAAAATCTTTCTCATTTTTAAGTTATTTGTCATAGAGTTTACGAGTGTCTTGGCCCCTCAATAATGGGGCCAGCCCCTTTTTCATTATTTTGTTGGAAAGAATTCTTGATTCTCTATCACTTTTGTTATATATAACTTAACAAAATATCAACTGATAAAAAGATACAGATCAAAACGTGTGAAAATTTTGATTCAAAATTCGGACCTAATTTTCGAGCCATAGCGAGCTCCAAGAAATGGCGCCACAGGAGTAAAACAAAATCAATGGGCACATCTTCAAACTATGGTCTAACTATCCTGAAAATTTCATATTCATATCTCTGATACTTTTTGAGTTTTTGTGTGCACAAAATAGGTCGTAAAAATGAACAAAATGGCCGATAAATTGGTACCGGAAGTGACGACAGGAAAATTATCAAAAATGTATGAAGATCATATGAAGTCCAATCATCTGTGAAAAAATTGTAGAAATCGGTCGAATAGTTTTCGAGAAATCGCGTGCACAAAATTTGTGGAAAAGAAAAATAATAATAAATAGATCTCGTTACGAGTAACGAGTAGGTCTTCCGTTCAATTTTTTTTAAAAAAAGTTTAAGGACTTTGGTTCCTATAAATCCCTAATTAAGTAATAAATGGGTATGGTTTTTCAAGCAGACATTGTTACGATCAACAACTTTGCTTCTATAATGCATTACTAAATCTTTATCGTTTTTAACTTATTTGTGATAGAGTTTACCAGTATCTTGGCCCCTAATTTAAGGGGCCAGCCCCTTTTTCTTGATTTCATTTAAAAGGTCTCACAAATACTAACATTTTTTGTTCCTACACCCATCAAAAATTGTTGTTCATTTTTGAGATACAAATGATTGAATATTTTTGGGGCCAGCACTGTAGATCCTTAATGGGGACAGACATTGGAGTTTTGATTAGTGGAATCGATTAGAATCATTAATGCAAACATTTTCTTTTCTACAATGCTTAACAAAATATGTTTCCTTCTGTAGATATATTGCGTCAAAGTTTAAGTACTTTGGCCCCTAAAAATCCCTTATTACGTCATAAATGGGCGTGTCAATGATCTATTCTGATAGATATTGTTATGATTAATAACTTTGCTTCTTTAATGCACTACAAAATGTTTATCGTTTTTATGTTATTTGTAATAGAGTTTACGAGTGTCTTGGCCCCTAATTAAAGGGACCAGCCCCATTTTCTTGATTTCCCTAAAAACGTCTCACAAATACTAACATTTTTTGTTCTTACACCTATCTAAAATTGTCGTTCATTTTTTATATACAAATGATTGAATATTTTAGGGGTCAGTCCTCTAGATCCTTAATGGGGACAGGAATTGGTGTTTTCATTAGTGGAATCGATTTACGTCATCAATACAAGTATTTTCTCTTCTACAATGCTTAACAAAATATGTCTTGTTCTCTAGATATATCATTTCAAAGTTTGAGAACGTTGGCCCCTATAAATCCCTAATTACATAATAAATGGGCGTGGCAATGATTTTTCCTGATATATATTGTTACGATCAACAACTTTGCTTCTATAGTGCATTACAAAGTCTTTATCATTTTTCAGTTATTTGTAATAAAGTTTACGAGTGTCTTGGCCCCTAAATAAAGGGGCCAGCCCCTTTTTCTTGATTTTGTTTGAAAGAACTGTTGATTCTCTACCACTTTTGTTATATATGTCTTAACATAATATCAACTGATAAAAAGATACAGATCAAAACGTATGAAAATTTTGATACAAAATTCGAATCCAATTTTCGAGCCATAGCAAGCTCCAAGAAATGGCGCCATAGGAGTGAAACAAAAACAATGGGCACATCTTCAAACTATGGTCTAACTATCCTGAAAATTTCATATTCATATCTCTGATAGTTTTTGAGTTTTTGTGTGCACAAAATAGGTCGTAAAAATGAACAAAATGGCCGATAAATCGGTACCGGAAGTGACGACAGGAAAATAACAAAAATGTATGAAGATCATGTGAAGTCCAATCATCTGTGAAAAAATTGTGGAAATCGGTCGAATAGTTTTCGAGAAATCGCGTGCACAAAATTTGTGGAAAAGAAAAATAATAATAACTAGATACGATCTCGTTACGAGTAACGAGTAGGTCTTCCGTTCAATTTTTTAAAAGGTTTAAGGACTTTGGCTCCTATAAATCCTTAATTAAGTAATAAATAGTTGTGGCAAAGAGTTTTTCAAACAGACTTTGTTATGATCAACAACTTGTCTTCTATAATGCATTGCACAATCTTGATCGTTTTTAAGTTATTTGTAATAGTGTTTACTAGTATCTTGGCCCCTAATTTTAAGGGCCAGCCCCTTTTTCCTGAGTTCATTGGAAAGGTCTTAAGAATGCTATCATTTTTGTTCGTATACCTATCAAAAATTGTTGTTAATTTTTGAGATATAAACGATTGAATATTTTAGGGGCCAGTCCTATAGATCCTTAATGGGGATAGACATTGGTGTTTTAATAAGTGGAATCAATTAAAACCTTCCATGCAGATTTTCTCTTCTATAATACTTCACAAAATATGTCTCCTTCTTTAGATATATTGCGTCAAAGTTTAAGGACTTTGGCCCCTAAAAATCCCTAGTTACGTAATAAATGGGCAGGCAATGATTTTTTCTGATAGATATTGTTATGATCAACAACTTTGCTTCTATAATGCATTACAAAATGTTTATCGTTTTTAAGTTATTTGTAATAGAGTTTACGAGTGTGTTGGCCCCTAATTAAAGGGGCCAATCCCTTTTTCTTGATTTTGTTGGAAAGATCTTAAGTATAGTAACATTTTTTGTTTTTACACCTATCTTAAATTGTTGTTCATTTTTGAGATATAAATGATTGAATCTTTTAGGGGTCAGCCCTGTAAATCCTTTATAGGAACATACATTGGTGTTTTGATTAGTGGCATCGATTGAAATCATCAATGCAGACATTTTCTCTTCTACAATGCTTAACAAAATATGTCTCCTTCTCTAGATATATTGCGTCAAAGTTTAAGGATTTTGGCACCTAATAATCCTTAATTACGTAATAAATGGGCGTGGCAATGATTTTTCTTATAGACATTGCTACGATCAACATCTTTGCTTCGATAATGCATTACAAAATCTTGATCTTTTTAAAGCTATTTGTAATAGAGTTTACAAGCTTATTGGCCCTTAATTAAAGGGGCCAGCCCCTTTTTCTTGATTTTGTTGGAAAGGACTTAAGGATACTAACAATTTTTGTTCTTACACCTATCTAAAATTGTTGTTCATTTTTGAGATATAATTGATTGAATCTTTTAGGTGTCAGCCCTAAAAATCCTTAATGGGGACAGATATTGATGTTTTGATATGTGCAATCGATTGAAATTATCAATGAAGACATTTTCTCTTCTACAATGCTTAACAAAATATGTCTCCTTCTCTAGATATATTGCGTCAAAATTTAAGGTTTTTGGCCCCTTGAAATCCCTAGTTACGTAATAAATGGACGTGGCAATGAATTTTTCTGACAGATATTGTTATGATCAACAACTTTGCTTCTATAATGCATTACAAAATCTTTATCGTTTTTAAGTTATTTGTAATAGAGTTTACGAGTCTTTTAGCCCCTAATTAAAGGGGCTAGCCCCTTTTCCGTGATATCGGTGAAAAGAACTTTTCATACTCTACCACTTTTGTTATATATGTCTCAACAAAATATCAACTGATAAAAAGATACAGATCAAAACGTGTGAAAATTTTGATGAAAAATCCGTACAAAATTTTCGAGCCATAGCGAGCTCCAAGAAATGGCGCCACAGGAGTAAAACAAAGCCAATGGGCACAACTTCAAACTATGGTCTAACTATCCTGAAAATATCATATTCATATCTCTGATAGTTTTTGAGTTTTTGTGTGCACAAAATAGGTCGTAAAAATGAACAAAATGGCCGATAAATCGGTACCGGAAGTGATGACAGGAAAATTATCAAAAATGTATGAAGATCAAATGAAGTCCAATCATCTGTGAAAAAATTGTGGAAATCAGTCGAATAGTTTTCGAGAAATCGCGTGCACAAAATTTGTGGAAAAGAAAAATAATAATAATAACTAGATACGATCTCGTTACGAGTAACGAGTAGGTCTTCCGTTCAATTTTTTAAACGATATGATTAAAAAATCAATGAAATTTCAGAATTACCCCTCAACTCCGCCCTTTCAGATAATGTATACGATTGTCAGTATCATTTACAATGCTTAACAAAGTGTTTTGCTTTTTCACATACAGCACATTAAAGATTTAAGTTTTTAGTCCCCTAAGATCCCTAATTACGTCATCAATGGGTGTGGCAATTAGTTTTATAACTTGCTTTTATAATGCATTAGAAAATCTTGATCATTTTTAAGTTATGTGTAAGAGACTTTACGAATGCCTTGGACCCTAATTTAAGGGCCCAGCTCCTTTTTCTTGATTTAATTCGATAGGTCTCACGAATACAAACATTTTTTTTATTCTTACACCTATCTTAAATTGTTGTTCATGTTTAAGATACAAATGATTGAATATTTAAGAGGCCAGCCATTTAGATCCTTAATGGGGACATACATTGGTATTTTGATTTATGGAATCGATTAGTATCATCAATGCAGACATTTTCTCTTCTACAAAGCTTAACAAAATATGTCTCCTTCTCTAGATATATCGCGTCAAATTTTAAGTACTTTGGCCCCTAAAAGTCCCTTATTACGTCATCAATGGGTGTGGCACTGATTTTTTCTGATAGATATTGTTACGATCAACAAATTTGCTTCTATAATGCATAGCAAAATCTTTATCATTTTTAAGTTTTTTGTAATAGAGTTTACAAGTGTCTTGGGCCCTAATTAAAGGGGCCAGCCCCTTTTTCTTGATTTCCGTGAAAAGGTCTTAAGAATACTAACATTTTTTGTTCTTACACCTATCTAAAATTATTGTTCATTTTTGAGATACAAACGATTGAATATTTCAGGGGCCAGCCCTGTAGATCCTTAATGGGGACATACATTGGTGTTTAGATAGGTGGAATTGATAAGAACCATCAATGCAAACATTTTCTCTTCTACAATGCTTAACAAAATATGCCTCCTTCCCTAGATATATTGTGTCAAAGTTTAAGGACTTTGGCCCTAAAAATCCCTAGTTACGTAATAAATGGGCGTGGCAATGATTTTTTTCTGATAGATATCGTTACTATCAACAACTTTGCTTCTATAATGCATTACAAAATCTTGATCGTTTTTAAGTTATTTGTAATAGAGTTTAGGAGTGCATTGGCCCCTTATTAAAGGGGCCAGCCCCTTTTTCTTGATTTTGTTGGAAAGGTCTTAAGGATACTAACAATTTTTGTTCTTACACCTATCTAAAATTGTTGTTCAATTTTGAGATATAAATGATTGAATCTTTTAGGGGTCAGCCCTGTAAATCCTTAATGGGGACAGATATTGGTGTTTTGATAAATGCAATCGATTACAATCATCAATGCAGACATTTTCTCTTCTCTAATGCTTAACAAAATATGTCTCCTTCTCTAGATATATTGTATCAAAGTTTGAGATATTTGGCCCCTAATAATCCCTAATTACGTCATAAATGGGTGTGGCATTGAGTTTTTCAGATTGATATTGTTACAATCAACAACTTTGCTTCTATAATGCATTACAAAATCTTTAAAGTTTTTAAGTTATTTATAATATACTTTACGAGTCTCTTGGCCCCTAGTTCAAGGGGCCAGCCCCTTTTCCTTGATATTGATGAGAAGAGCTTTTAATAGTCTACCACTTTTGTTATATATGTTTTACCAAAATATCAACTGATAAAAAGATACAGATCAAAACGTGTGAAAATTTTGATTCAAAATTCGGACCCAACTTTCGAGCCATAGCGAGCTCCAAGAAATGGCGCCACAAGAGTAAAACAAAAACAATGGGCACAACTTCAAACTATGGTCTAACTATCCTGAAAATTTCATATTCATATCTCTGATAGTTTTTGAGTTTTTGTGTGCACAAAATAGGTCGTAAAAATGAACAACATGGCCGATAAATCGGTACCGGAAGTGACGACAGGAAAATTATCAAAAATGTTTGAAGATCATATGAAGTCCAATCATCTGTGAAAAAATTGTGGAAATATGTCGAATAGTTTTCGAGAAATCGCGTGCACAAAATTTGTGGAAAAGAAAAATAATAATAATAATAATAATAATAATAAGAAACAGTACGAAAACAATAAGGTCTTCCGTTGGAAACGGAAGACCTTAATAACTAGATAAGATCTCGTTACGAGTAACGAGTAGGTCTTCCGTTCAATTTTTTAAAAAGTTTAAGGACTTTGCCTCCTATAAATCTCTTATTAAGTAATAAATGGGTATGGCAAAGAGTTTTTTCAAACAGACATTGTTACGATCAAGAACTTTGCTTCTATAATGCATTACAAAATCTTTATCGTTTTTAAGTTATTTGTAATAGAGTATACAAGTATCCTGGCCCCTAATTTAAAGGACCAGCCACTTTTTCTTGATTTCCTTGAAAAGGTCTAAAGAATACTAACATGTTTTGTTTTTAAACCTATCTAAAATTGTTGTTCATTTTTGAGATACAAACGATTGAATATAATAGGGGCCAGCCCTGTAAATCCTTAATGGGGAAATACATTGGTGTTTTGATTAGTGGAATCGATAAGAATCATCAATGCAGATATTTTCTCTTCTACAATGCTTAACAAAATAAGATTCCTTCTCTAGGTATATTGCGTCAAAGTTTAAAGACTTTGTCCCCTAAAAATCCATAGTTACGTAATAAATGGGCGTGGCAATCATTTTTTCTGATAGATATTGTTATGATCAACAACTTTGCTTCTATAATGCACTACAAAATCTTAATCGTTTTTAAGTTATTTGTAATAGAGTTTGCGAGTATCGTGGCCCCTAATTTAAAGGACCAGCCCCTTATTCTTGATTTCCTTGAACAGGTCTTAAGAATACTAACGTTTTTTGTTCTTAAACCTATCTAAAATTGTTATTCATTTTTGAGAAACAAACGATTGAATATTTTAGGGGCCAGCCCTGTGAATCCTTAATGGGGACATACATTAGTGTTTTGATTAGTGGAATCGATAAGAATCATCAATGGAGACATTTTCTCTTCTAAAATGCTTAACAAAATAAGTCTCCTTCTCTAGGTATATTGCGTCAAAGTTTAAAGACTTTGGCCCCTAAAAATCCATAGTTACGTGATAAATGGGCGTGGCAATCATTTTTTCTGATAGATATTGTTATGATCAACAACTTTGCTTCTATAATGCATTACAAAATCTTTATCGTTTTTAAGTTTTTTGTAATAGAGTTTGCGAGTGTATTGGCCCCTAATTAAAGGGGCCAGCCCCTTTTTCTTGATTTTGTTGGAAAGGTCTAATGAATACTAACAATTTTTGTTTTTACACCTATCTAAAATTGTGGTTCATTTTTGAGATATGAATGATTGAATCTTTTAGGGGCCAGCCCTCTAGATCCTTAATGGGGACAGACATTGGTGTTTTGATTAGTGGAATCGATTTAAATCATCAATACAAATATTTTCTCTTCTACAATGCTTAACAAAATATGTCACGTTCTTTAGATAAATTGTATCAAAGTTTGAGAACTTTGGCCCCTAAAAATCCTTAATTACGTAATAAATGGGCGTGGCAATGATTTTTCCTGATATATATTGTTACGATCAACAACTTTGCTTCTATAATGCATTACAAAATCTTTATTATTTTAAAGTTATTTGTAATAGAGATTACAAGCGCCTTGACACCTAAATATAGGGGCTAGCCCCTTTTTCTCGATTTTGTTGGAAGGAACTATTGATTCTCTACCACTTTTGTTATATATGTCTTAACAAAATATTAACTGATAAAAAGATACAGATCAAAACGTGTGAAAATTTTGAATGAAAATTCGTACCCAATTTTCGAGCCTAGGCGAGCTCCAAAATAAGGCGCCACTGACGTAAAACAAAAACAATAGACACAACTCCGAACTATGGTCTACCTACCCTGAAAATTTCATAATCATATCTCTGATAATCTCTGAGTTTATGCGTGCACAAAAATGGTCGTCAAAAACAACAAAATCACCGATAAATCGGTACCGGAAGTGACGACGTCAAAAATTTCAAAAACATATAAAATTCAGATCACATCCAATCATCTGTGAAAATATGGTTCAGATCGGTCGGATAGTTTTCGAGAAATCGCGTGCACAAATTTTGGAAAAAAATAATAATAATAATAATAATAATAAACAGTACGAAAACAATAAGGTCTTCCGTTGGAAACGGAAGACCTTAATAAGAAACAGTACGAAAACAATAAGGTCTTCCGTTGGAAACGGAAGACCTTAATAACTAGATATGATCTCGTTACGAGTAACGAGTAGGTCTTCCGTTCAATTTTTTAAAAAGCTTATGGACTTTGCCTCCTATAAATCTCTTATTAAGTAATAAATGGGTGTGACAAAGAATTTTCAAACAGACATTGTTACAATCAAGAACTTTGCTTCTATAATGCATTACAAAATCTTGATCGTTTTTAAGTTATTTGTAATAGAGTATACGAGTATCTTGGCCCCTAATTTAAAGGGCCAACCCCTTTTTCTTGATTTCCTTGAAAAGGTCTTAAGAATACTAACATGTTTTGTTCTTAAACCTATCTAAAATTGTTGATCATTTTTGAGATACAAACGATTAAATATTTTAGGGGCCAGCCCTGTAAATCCTTAATAGGGACATACATTGGTGCTTTGATTAGTGGAATCGATAACAATCATTAATGCAGACATTTTCTCTTCTACAATGCTTAAAAAAAAAGTCTCCTTCTCTAGGTATATTGCGTCAAAGTTTAAGGACTTTGGCCCCTAAAAGTCTCTAGTTACGTAATAAATGGGCGTGGCAATCATTTTTTCGGATAGATATTGTTATGATCAACAACTTTGCTTCTATAATGCATTACAAAATCTTGATCGTTTTTAAGTTATTTGTAATAGAGTTTACGTGTATTGGCCCCTAATTAAAGGGGCCAGCCCCTTTTTCCTGATTTTGTTGGAAAGGTCTTAAGAATATTAACAATATTTGTTCTTACACCTATCTAAAATTGTTGTTCATTTTTGAGATACAAACGATTGAATATTTTTGGGGCCAGCCCTGTAAATCCTTAATGGGGACATACATTGGTCTTTTTATGAGTGGAATCGATAAAAATCATCAATGCAGACATTTTTACTTCTACAATGCTTAACAAAAAAAGTCTCCTTCTCTAGGTATATTGCGTCAAAGTTTAAGGACTTTGGCCCCTAAAAGTCCCTAGTTACGCAATAAATGGGCGTGGCAATCATTTTATCGGATAGATATTGTTATGATCAACAACTTTGCTTCTATAATGCATTACAAAATCTTGATCAATTTTAGGTTATTTGTAATAGCGTTTACGAGTGTATTGGCCCCTAATTAGAGGGGCCAGCCCCTTTTTCTTGATTTTGTTGGAAAGGTCTTAAGAATACTAACATTTTCTGATCTTACACCTACCTAAAATTGTTGTTCATTTTTGAGATATAAATGATTAATCTTTTAGGGGTCAGCCCTGTTAATCCTTAATGGGGACAGATATTGGTGTTTTGATAAGTGGAATCGATTAAAATCATCAATGCAGAAATTTTCTCTTCTACAATGCTTAACAAAATATGTCTCCTTCTTTAGATATATTGTGTCAAAATTTAAGGATTTTGGCCCCTAAAAATCCCTAGTTACGTAATAAATGGGCGTGGCAATGATTTTTTCTGATATATATTGTTATGATCAACAACTTTGCTTCTATAATGCATTACAAAATCTTGATCGTTTATAAGTTATTTGTAATAGAGTTTACGAGTTTACTGACCCCTAATTAAAGGGGCTGGCCCCTTTTTCTTGATTTTGTTGGAAAGGTCTTAAGAATACTAACAATTTTTGTTCTTACACCTATCTAAAATTGTTGTTCATTTTTGAGATATAAATGATTGAATCTTTTAGGGGTCAGCCCTGTAAATCCTTAATGGGGACAGATATTGGTGTTTTGATTAGTAGAATCGATTAAAATTATCAATGCAGACTTTTTCTCTTCTATAATGCTTAACAAAATATGTCTCCTTCTTAAGATATATTACGTCAAAAATTAAGGATTTTGGCCCCTAAAAATCCCTAGTTACGTTATAAATGGGCGTGGCAATGATTTTTTCTGACAGATATTGATATGATCAACAACTTTGCTTCTATAATGCATTACAAAATCTTTATCATTTTTCAGTTATTTGTTATAAAGTTTACGAGTCTCTTAGCCCCTAATTAAAGGGGCTAGCCCCTTTTCCGTGATATCGGTGAAAAGAACTTTTCATACTCTACCACTTTTGTTATATATGTCTCAACAAAATATCAACTGATAAAAAGATACAGATCAAAACGTGTGAAAATTTTGATTCAAAATCTGTACCCAATTTTCGAGCCATAGCGAGCTCCAAGAAATGGCGCCACAGGAGTAAAACAAAATCAATGGGCACATCTTCAAACTATGGTCTAACTATCCTGAAAATTTCATATTCATATCTCTGATAGTTTTTGAGTTTTTGTGTGCACAAAATAGGTCGTAAAAATGAACAAAATGGCCGATAAATCGGTACCGAAAGTGACGACAGGAAAATTATCAAAACTGTTTGAAGATCATATGAAGTCCAATCACCTGTGAAAAAATTGTGGAAATCGGTCGAATAGTTTTCGAGAAATCGCGTGCACAAAATTTGTGGAAAAGAAAAATAATAATAATAATAATAATAATAAGAAACAGTACGAAAACAATAAGGTCTTCCGTTGGAAACGGAAGACCTTAATAATAAGAAACAGTACGAAAACAATAAGGTCTTCCGTTGGAAACGGAAGACCTTAATAATAATAATAATAAGAAACAGTACGAAAACAATAAGGTCTTCCGTTGGAAACGGAAGACCTTAATAATACCGATTGAAATCAATTACCCGTGACGAAATGTCCAAGCATTCAATTGGTAATTTTCTGCGCGTGCTTGACTTGATAGGCAACTTTTTGTAATTAATATTAGCCCTATGTGATGGTTTCAAAAGAAAAGCACTTAAAATGGCCAAAATAATCATTGAGGAAAGAGACAGAGGCCGTTGGAATATTGGTGTCTGAATTGTTCCTACGACAGGTTGTACTCACTTTAAATCTGCTGGTTGTTTTGTCCTCAACATTGTTTAAAATATTAAGCGATCAAAAATAAACGTTCTTTTAATATAATTTTACTCTTCAAAAAATAATGTAACTCCATTTCCATCGGCCACTTAAAACTCCGAAAAATCGTAGCGAAATTCAACCAAACCCGAAGTGTTCGTAATACTCAGCAAAGGTCAAGGACCAGAGGTCAAGATCAGTGCAACGTTCTTAAATTTTTGAAAGTTAAGTCACCCCAAAGCCTCCCACGAAACAGAAAATTAATCCCCATATGCATGTTTCAAAAATTGCACCTCCCAACCATACATCCAAACATTTATAAAGATAATAAATAAAAAGATAGTATTGTAATACATGTATTTATTGCCTAAAGCCTAGTCCAAAATATCTGACGTTTTCCTGGCCTTTTTAACGATTTTGATATTTTACATGCCAGGAAAACGTCAGAACCGACGCCATTACGAAAACTGGAAATTCGCCGCCTCCAACTAGAAGCGGCATTCTAGGCTCGATTTTGAATAGATAAATATTTAAACTCAACAATACAGCTTAAAGTATAATTTAACTGCACATTTTGAAAATCACTGATAAACAATAGTGTTGTTGACCTATTTTCTCGCGAGATTTAAAAAATGCACGAAATTAAAACAAATCTCAACAGTTCGATAGAATGTGTTAAACAGCATGTTTATGGGATATAAGGACTCATAAAAGCGATATTAGTGAGGAGTAAAATCATCGTTTTACTGATTAGTTGTGAGTGAAACATTTGATTCAACTCGTAAATATTTAAAATCGAGCCTAGAATGCCGCCTCCAATTGGTGGCGGCGAATTTCCAGTTTTCATAATGGCGCCGGTTCTGACGTTTTCCTGGCATGTAAAATATCAAAATCGTTAAAAAAGCCAGGAAAACGTCAGATATTTCGGACTACCCAAAGCCAAGACAAAGAAATGTGTTTATTTCATATAGTAAAAACATTTTACTGGGTGTATATAATGATGTTATTACTGCATATAATGATGTTACCACTGCATATAATGATATTAGTATTGCATATAAAAGATGTACCAATTCATATAATATGAAATTGACCTTAAGACAGCTATGGCGTTCCATAGTCAAGAGTTCTTTGAGCATTGACTGCGTTGACTTATTATGTTTAAGTCCAATTAGGCCGTTTTTAAAGCTGGTTTAAAATTTTACTGTTTTAACAAACGTAATCCTCTGACTTTTTCCTTTATCTAACGCCACTCGGATGTTCTCCTCGGGGTTTTACCTTTTACTAAAAATAGTTGCCTGCGACTAACTAATGCAGAATGAACGACTTCCGTTCGCTGACAATTGAAACGTGAGTTCGATGGTGTAAATTGTGAAAATAACACGACTGGATTTATTTAAAAGTCACAAACAAGCATTGCACCCGTTTATTAATACATTGTGTAATTACAGCGACCATCACTTCCAGCCGGTCAGTTCTTCTCAGTTAAATGATGCTGGGGTTTCCTAGCGAGGTGTCGAATTTTACAAGATAGCGTCTGCTGAAGTTGCCAACATTCTTCTCTTTTTATGCCAGTGGTATATATATTTTTATACATAGTTTATTTCGCGTTAATTGTGAATTTTTTTAGTGTAGCACACATCAACATATAATTAAAAAAATAAATGATGAAAAAATAACTCGGAATGTAGGGGTGAATATTGTGTGTGTGTGGGGGGGGGGGGGGGGGGGGGGGTCCCGTCCCCAAGCATCTCTGTGGATGAACAGAAGATGTATCAATTAAGAAATATTGGATTTTTTTCCTTTTATAGATTTGAATTGTACTTCATTGACAAGTATGTTTATTTTAATTCAAAACATCAAAATGTGACGGAAGCAATAACTTGGGAAGACTATAGATAGTTCTAGTAAATGCTCTTTTTTCGATTACTTAATTGCAACCCATAATTTACAATTTTATTTACGGAAATATATCAGTTTCAATCAAATATTTAAAAACGTATTTCAAGAATCAGATTGTCATTGCATCAATAAGCAATAGAAACGGGTCGATTTCATAACATTGAAAGACAGAATAGAAATCAAAGCAAAGTCAACCTCAATATTTTATTTAGAAAAGTATTAATGACTATCTACTATAAATACTTAGTTGATATTTAATTCGCTGAGCATATGAAAACAGTTTTTAAAGTTATTTAAACAATAAAATGCTTTCTTTGGTGTGAAGGTAAGTAGCATTGCAGATAAAATACATAACCTGCGATATGTTACATATGAATGGTGCACGTTGAGGAATAAATAAACGACATTATTAAGACTTTGTCGTAAGCCATATTGTCAAACGCAGCCCATGAGAACTGATAACAATTTAGGAAAATTCATTGCCATGTAGTGCAAATTAAAAAAAAAATTACGTGAATAAAACAGCCGCGTTTTTATTCGCCAACGTCATTTATTGTGACGTCAGCGTTGTTATATTACAACGCTGTGTTGTAGTAACGGTTATTTCTAACGAACAAGTCGAAGCTGTCGGTGTCTGATATCGCTCCTGATTTTTTCTAAAATATCTTCGTCTTCAGACTTTGCACCAGCTTTTAAGATGGTCAACAGGCGGATTAAGAGGGTAATACAACTATAACAGAATATGGCGGAGAGACTTCGTCTGGAAGAAAGAGGTGAATAAGATACTTTTGCGTTCGATTATAGAAAACCGAGATAAAATGTATTAATTTGTGAATTGTGGAACATAATTCTTGAAATAAACCAGTCTCACATTGAACGGCCTTTGGTAATAAGCTCCTTACTCCATTAATTTGAAAGTTAGAATTTTTAAACAGAATACACATACAAAAAAAAAACAAGCATTGAAAACCAATAATAGTATTGTATTGTATAATACAAAGAACCATACGGTTTATATAACAGTTTACGCTTCTTTGTAAACCTCTACGCTGTTTATAAATAGTAAACTGCCCCAACGCAGTTTATACTCCTATACATTGGGTAGCTATTGAATTCATTGATGTTGCACTAATACATTTTATACTGACAATGATATAAAATGAATAACGAACAATAATTGTAATAGTTAACATGGTAATAGAGAGGATAATCTCCAAAAACATATATTTTTTATCTTAATGTTGAACACTTGTAAAGATATTTACTAAAAACAACACAGCTCTTTGAAAAGTTTAACAAAATGATAGACAGAAGGATTTTCGTAAAAATATTTTCTAAATACATATTAAAGTTTTTGTCTTTTTAAGCAGAACAAGCTGGAGTCTGCACGTTACATTTTTCACAATATTCTATATATCTTTTTTCTTCGTTATCTTTTTATATACATTAGTTCTCTTTTTTGTCATAAAATTACTTAAAATAAGACGCTCTAAAATGCCTTACCAAGTTTCATAAAAAGCAAAGAACGACTTGACCAAATAAGTATTTTCTCAAGGTCAAGGAACATGGTTATGTTCATGGTTTTAAACACATACAATTATATGATCCTTTCTTAGTTTCTATACTTACTGCTTTTAAAACTTTGGTTTTTGTTTCATTGCCAACATTATTTTAGAAAAAAAATATTAATGCAAAGTTTCAGCGATTTTTCAATCTTTTTCTTTATACTTTTCAGCATTCCAATGAATCGGCTTGCATTTCTTCGAGCTCTGTGCTTCCTGCACCCTCCGCAGAAGTTGTAGCCCCCCACAGCAAAGTCAAATCAACTTCTTTGTCAAATACTGACTCTGCTCAGGTTATTACTTCTACCAGCACAGCCACGCCCAGTACCGCTTCTACAAGAAAAACCACGCCCACCACCGCTTCTACCAGCAAAACCACGCCCACCACCGCTTCTACCAGCAAAACCACAACCAGTACCGCTGCTATAAGTACAACCACGCCCAGTACCGCTTCTACGATAAAATCAGTGACACGTCAGTTTGTGGCTCCGCCCTCTGAAGCGACTGTGTCCAAGACAGAGACAAGCACCATCCCTGTACTCAGTGAAACGACAGTCTCCAGCACTGTGACGGGGTCAACTAATAAGACCAATACGACCGTTTCGAGTGATGGTCAAATTACGTCATTCAATGACAGCCATACTTGTGATGACAAAATGGCGCCCACCTCTGCCATCTTATGTGCTCCTCCTTTTAAGAAGAAGACGGGAACTAGCTCTGTCAACACACGCCAGTCTTCTCATACGACAGAGGAGAAAATGGTAATTTTTAAAAACTGTTAATTCATATTACCTTATTATTACGAACTGATTTCGTTCAATCACTGTGTGGCAAGAATGATGGACTTACTGCAATAAATTGATATCACTTTTTGAAAAAGTTGCTGTCACATATTTGATTTTAATTGATGATATCATTTACTAAAAAAGCTTATATAACTTATTCAAGTTGGTGATATAAAAAAAAACGAAAATCAATAAGTGATTTCATTAACTTTGAAAACTGGACCAATTTTGATGCTTACCGTACTCAGTTCTTTACAGACTGAATAGGTGATATCACGTTTACAAATAGAGGAAAAATCTTATTCATATTCATATAGGTGTTAAAACCCATTCATTTTAGAAAGGTGATACCACTAAATTCGATTAGGTGATATACCGTAACCCATTCAAACCAAATATGAAATAATAACATCGATTCAATATGGATAATTGATATCTCCTATTTGAAAAAAAAAGATATTTTTTAAATGAGAGATTCCTTGAATTGGTGATATCACCTATTCGGACGTCACCTATTAGTATTTGATTAGATACACCCCCTTTTCAATACGATTAGGTGATATCCCTCTTTGAATACATGATTCCGCCTATTCGATGCCAATCATCGACAAAAATATCAAAGCATCTCCCCATAGAAAGACATGTATTTATTCTAAGATCTGTTCTGTAGATAGCTTAACATCAGAATTTTTGTTGTCATATATATCCTGATAGTAAAACCAACATAATATTTTTAAAATTATGATTTAAAAAATCAGTTCTCTCTCTCTCTCTCTCTCTCTCTCTCTCTCTCTCTCTCTCTCTCTCTCTCTCTCAATATTCTTATTATACATGTATCTGTTATTTCCAGGATCGGAAGTCTTCAAAGAGGAAGAGACCGGAGACACGTAGTGTTCCAAACAAGCGTGTTCTCCAGGAGCAGTCTGCAGACGACACTCGGCTGAGTGTAAGTATCATCATAAATATGGCAGCGTGGTTGAATAAAAGCTATCTCATGACTTTATGTTGATGTTGAGTCCTCTGGAAAGAAAGATGTACTATTCATATTTGTTTGTTAATGAATTTTAGTACCGCTGGCTGTGGTCCATAGAGACACTGATGGAACAGCTCTGTTCCATCTGTTTGGCCTTTGAAGGCTTTTTTCTCTGAGTCCTGGCGGGAGGTGTGACATCGTTCATAATTTATCATACTAATTGTTTATGCGTTGAGATGAAGAGAGTTTGAATGAGTCCACCACCTTATTTTGGGGAGGAGGGGGTTGTTTCTTACTTGATTTTTTTTTTTGGGGGGGGGGGGGGGCTGTAACATACAAACTTTTCAGATAATAGTTTGGTGTATTTACACATACTTCATGTACTTAACTCTACTTTATACTTCATCTGTCAGTTTTTCTAATATATTCCTTTGGACATGTTTCTGTTCTTACAAAATTTCTTTCTATGGTGTGTTGGTGTGACACTGACTACCATCTTATCATGACAACTATTTTTTCTTAAATTTGCTTTTGGTCATCATTATGAATATTTTTATGCATGAAAATATTTTATTTCTATTGAAATAAATTAAGTGAAAAAAGTTCTTTGTGTTTATTGTTCATATCTGGCATTTAGATTTCGTTTTTTATTGTGCGCAAGTTCTGTAGTATAAGTCGATCTAGTGTTACCACTGGTACTCACTCACCAAGAGCCCCATCCTGCCACTTTTTTTAATAGCAGTACAACAGAGAAAGTGATTTGACAGCTAAAATTGAGTGTCCTAAACAGATGTTTGATTCATGATAAAATATACAATACCTATCCTACAACAAATTGTCCGATTTTTCTAATATAAATTCTATCGACTTCTTAAACGCAATTTTACATCAAAATCTTATTTTTATGTATAAAAATGGTTTACTTGCGCATTTTGAATGATTGACGAAAATTTGAATGTTAGAAGTCAAGTTATAAGAGAGATACATCTGTACATTGTTACGTAATCAAAGCTCGAGTGTTCTATTTGTTTACAAATAATGAAAAGTATAAAATTACCATTACTCGTGACAAAGAAGATAAACTGATTCAATGTGTTCATGAATAATATTATCAACAGAAGAAAGCAACATTTGATTAAAACTTATACCAATAAAACACATAATTATTTAAACAATAACAAAGCTCGAGGTTTTTTTTTTGCAAAACAAAGAATTTCAAACTCTGTATCTTGCTTAAAATTCAATATTTTACTTTCAAATTTTGACAAAGCATTAAAAACACCCATATTAATCATTCTAAACATTAAAATGAAAAAATAAAATTCAAAATTTGACCTCAAATCTTGTCTACTCAAATGAGCAAAATTCATACTTTTTCTCAACAAATGGTTGTAGAGAGGACACCAATGAACCCCCTTCATATTTTTTCAGATTTTTAAATCTTCAAAATAAGTCTGTACCTGCGCAGTTCGACAGCTGTTCTGAGTGATTAAAAAGGCATTGTCCTGTTCTTGTATGCATACTTTTCAAATAAAATGACATGTAAGACTTCATATTTATTGCTTTTCTATCTTTTGGCAACATTTTTGGTCAGTTTCGGGCAGAAACAAGCCAGTTCAAGAAATGTTTACATTCTTATCCTCAAAATGTACAAGATGGCCGCACATCCCCCTTAACAAATAGAAAGGGAGAAAATGTAACCTTCTTTTTATTTCATCTCTTCTGAACAGAGGGCATTTATTACATGTATGCATTCAAATTGCACCGCTTACGAGCATGATGAGCGATCCTACGTAAATGTTCTTTCACAAAATTTACATATGTAACAAGGGTTAGGACTTTCGTAACCATCTTGTTCACGCATCAAAACAAGTCGAGATCGAGGAAGAGAGAAAGAGTGAGAGAAATGAAATATGCACAGATCACCATTAGGCACTTTGGAGAGTGGGAAATTAGATTGTTGAATTCCATTAACCAATGACTGAGTAGCCTAGGTAGGCCTACATTAAATACACTACTCGCAGCCTGTGGACATTACTGTAGATGCAAGAACGGGTATTCTTAATTTATACCCCAAAATTCATTAAGAATAGTTCAATATTTTTCAATGCACATTTTTTGTTATAAAAAAAAATATTCGTAGGTGGAGAATTCATTCCCGTTCTCCAAGCACCCTTCGATAACCACACACACAATTGTGCTTAATGAATGTTTAATTTCGATATAACCATGGACAAATATCAAAAATATACCGGGTAGTTTGAACGAAATGCCCACAGGAAGAGGCCCGTGAGGGGGGAGGAATGTTAACCTTCAACTGTTGATTCCAGCAGCGATATAATCATTTCATATAAAGTTTTAAAATAAAAAAAAAAATTGTTATGTTGCCATTTTTGTTTATTTGTACAAATACATTCCTGTTGCCAAGGGAAATAATATTTTTTTTCCATAATTTCACATTACACTGAAAAAGTTTTTCTTTAAATAATTTTCTTTGAATCTAAAATTACAAAAGTAATGGAAAACCAAGTTTAAAAAAATAATTAAACAAAGTATAAAGCATCCAATAATGTTAGCAACAAATCACTGGACAATTTGAACAAAATGTATCGTACAAACAGTGTATGCTGAATGATTAACCATATGAAAGACATGATTTGTGATGAAACTGGAAATATACATGTAGTAGTAAATATTGCACTCAGAGCAGTGGAGGTATAACTCACTCACCTAACAATGGAATCTAGCCCTGCCTGTCTGATGGACAATGGACACACCTCTAACACTATGATATGTATGACTTTGCTGGAGTTTAATAAATAGCCTATTGTATATACAATTGCCTTCCCATACATACACAGGGATACATTGAACTCTATATTATCTTCTTCAGCCCTCTAGCTACACACCTAGCTTTTCTTTTATTGATTGTCTATCTACGGAAACAGCTTTGTACTATTTTATCTTATCAAAATAATACCAGATTACTATAACATTAAGAAGTAAATTCAGTAGCAAGCCATATTCAAATAAACTGGGTTAAATGGGACAGTTTTCACAATATAAACCATTATGTTGAAAATATAATAAAGCAAAAACTTTCGATATTTCTTTTTAAATTCAAAATGATTGGCCTCCTACTTAACAATATAATAAACAAAATTTTAATATTGGCCAACTGACAAGTTTTTGATACATCATACTGTGACATACATAAACCATTGTTTTCAAATAAATAAACTTAATTTGACCAATCAAAGAGTGCATTACTAAAATTAATTTTTGAAAAACAGTATATTTTTATTGAAGCGCTTGTTATTATCATTTGTATTGTGTGGTTGAATATATAAAGCCTGCTGTGTCAATGATATTTTATCCAACTTTGCTGTCATGTATGCAAGAAAGCAAACCTAAAAGTAACATTAATATATATGTTTAAGTCAGCTTCTACAAATCTCTCTCTCTCTCTCTCTCTCTCTCTCTCTCTCTCATATACAACCATTAAAAATAAACAACATATTCTTGATAAAAATTGTGGAGATATTAATGGATTTATAATTGTTATCCAGTGGCCTAAGATATTATATACATGTAGTATATAATTCTGATAAAGGACCTTAGTGTTTGAACTATGTGCAGCGGCATATATTATTGATTCCATCTACTAGTATTGAATCATATACGACAACAACCACAAAAAATATGTATGCGGTGTGATAATCATAAGTAGTTTTGATGCTCTTCTTTCAAGAATAAAGAATAAATATGTTAAATGTACATGTTTGTATTTTGATTGGATTCAGGATGAAGGAATGTGCAATGTATTGGCTGCATGCCCCGGTTATTGGATTTCAAAGTTATGAGAATATGTTAAAATAAATAATATGCCATCTATGATATGTACAAAGAACATCCAAATGCATTCTATTGTAAATGTAAAGTATACAATAAAATTGCTCTCTCTCACTCACATAACACTATAGCTCCATGAAATGTCACAACAATGGCACAATGTTCAACTTGTTCACAACTTGTTTAAATAAATGCACAGTCAGAAAGACAGAGCTGATCAGAGTTGAGTATCAATCTCACGGGGTGTCACTGTCACCAAAATGATTGACACCAACATACACAATGTTGTAACAATATACAATCCTTGCTGCTTTGTTAGTTTTTTGCTGAGTATATCAAGTTTACACACAACTTCAGAGGTTACACCTGAGTTTCACTTTGACTGGTGACTCCATTTTCCTTCACTAATTTCTAAAAGAGCAAATACAAATAATTCAGCAATTGTTCTCAATAAAAGCGTTTTGAAAATCTAATTACCCAAACTTTTATACAGAATGCAAAATTTCAGTTTTGCATTTTTAAAAGTATATTCTAATCAAGCAATAATCAGATAACAGATTCAAAAATTATGTTTCTAGTATAAATTTGTAATTCAATTGTCAAATGTGAAAGTTTGTGGTTATCGCCAAAGTCCATAAAAACAGACAAACACAGAGTGGAAAGAGCCATAGTGCATGGTAGGCTGGCTTTAGTGTTGATTTTAAAACAAAATGTTCACCAATATTACAATCTTTGTTAGCACACCTGTAAACTCAATACTGATTATATATACGTACCTCTGTAACCGTTTTATTTTTTTCTTTCTCTTTTTGATCTTGTGCTTTCCTCCTAAGATACCTAAATAAAATATAGATATTAGTGCATGCATGTATTGTTGATACCAGATCAATTATCACCTTGTCTTTACATATTGTGATTTTGAAAATCAACTACGGTCTAACTGTAAAAATTCATATGCCACACAATGATTTTATATTAAATGAAGCTATCAACATATTTGGTTGAAGTAGAGAATAAAAACAGTTAAATAAATCATGTTGATGGGAGATACATACACCATAAATACAGGATTTCTCATGATTTGTGATATGGTGTATGATTTTTGAGTAATGAGCTTTTTATCCTGAACCTCGGCGAAGGGAAAGCAACACATGTTAAGTTGGATAAAAATCATATATATGCCATCCCATATCATGAGAGCTTCTTTATGTCACATGTTTAACCTCTTTTGTATCAATAAAGCCCCTTTTTGATGGCTTTTTAGATGCAAAAGCTCCAAATATCATTTCAACAGCAATGCATAACAATGTTATGGCTGTATAAGAACTAAAATTTATTATATGGCCGGTGATATCCACTGCATATACACGTAGTTATATATTATAATTGTGACCTTTACAAAAGATGAAAAGAATTCTGTCCGTTTAATGAGCAAATAAATAGTCAAGCTTGCTATATCTGGGTGGTTAAGCACCTTAACATATGATCAGCACAGGCCTACCTTTTGCGCAGCACAAGGATGCACACGATGACAGTGACAAAGAGCACAATGCCCACCACGCTGGCTGCTATAGCTGCTGCCTTTACGTGATCTTCTCTTTCCCCTGTAAAACAGAGCACATTCTTAAATCTTAAGTCACACAGTCACAGATCAGTACACGTGTTGTGTAGGGACCAGACTTACAGAGTCATTGATACAGACTAATACACACATTATCAATACTAGTATTGTGACACAAACATGGAATTTATTTACCTCAATAATTTATTAGATGAAATATAAGTGAAATGTATATGTATATCAAATGTGATTTATACTGAGTTGACATCCAAAAAATATAGTAATGTTTTTCACTATATATAATGAAGCAGTTAAAAGAGAATATAAAGCAGAAATAAGAAAACAGTAGGGGAAAATAAGCATTTTGAAGATCATAACAGCAAAATGTGACTTTATCATTAAGATTAATAAATGAGTAAACTTGCAATAGGACAGTTTCATTTATCTTTAGCTACATAACTATTAAGTTATTGTTAAGGTCAGTCATATATACAATCACCAATGTACATTTATACATATCATTTCTTGTGTTTTCCAGGTATTTCAAATCGAAAATTGCTTGAAGAACTGTAAACTCCATTTAGAGAGGAATTGATATGTAAATACATTTATTTAGCTTAAAAGATCTAAAACAGTTTAATTCGGTTATCATATATTGGTCACAAATAACATTATTAGAAAAATAATTCAAGGTATAATATATGAGATTAGTGTGTTGTACATGTATTTTTTTGGGGGGTGTGCAGCTATAGCCAAAATACCAAAAAGAAGAGTAATAATAATTTGTGAAACTCATTATTTCAGTTCACCATAGCTCACAGTAAAACTTGCCAATCAATCAGTTTACTCATTCTCTTTTTCTATTTGATTTTTGATATTTCTGGTAAAAATTGAATTAAGGTGGACACCTCCATATTGTGACCTACTTCCTATCAAAATAATCACAAAAATTGAGTATTATTTTATATTTTTTTCTTTCTCTAAATTGTTACCTAAGACCGTAACACAATGGGTTTGGCATTAACTACAGGTACTGATCTGTAAGTCATGAGTTCGAATTCCACTGGGGCTTTTATAATTTTTACTTTTCCCCAAAAAAATTTAAAACATATCTTTTGGTCAAATATTGTAAAATTTGAAAATTCTAAAACAGTGAAATAATTTTGATTATAATGTACTTTTATCCACATCAATATTGACAGGTGGCCCATACCACCTTAAGTGTATAATAAAAAAAATTCAGAACTATTATTCATAAGACATGACAAGTTAAACTGTTGCAAAATAAGGTAAAATTTGCATTTAGTTAGGCAAAGCAAAATCTAAAAGTGTTATTTCAATTTTTTTTGTTATGTCCCTTTGCTCACAGAAATAACATTTCAATAGAATATATTATAAAAGGCATTGGAAGAGTAGATTTAGAAAATGTTAGAAGAGTATAGAATTGTACACTTACATAGTGATCCTACAATACATCAACGAGTTAACACACATATATAAGATGGTTTAATTGCATCTAAAAGCTCAAAATATATAGCTTGGATATATGTCATATCTGTTAACAATGTTGGTTTTGTGACAGGGTGACTTAACTAGTATTCAGTGGATCAAAATATTGTCGTATGGATGGCTCGGTCAACACGTGATCAAAAATAAAATTAACCAATTGAAGGAAAAATTGAGCTTGCAAATCGACTTGTCCCACGATATTGTGAATTGTAAACAGCTATTCAGTGGATTGCCACTTAATTTTAAACCTAGTATCCATTTTATTATATATCAGAGAGCTTGGAAAAAATGCTGGGTGATATATCTGTGATTTAAACTAATTTAGTGTTTGGTAATGGGACGAATTTGAACACACATTTTTCATTTCTTTTCCCTATGCATATAAATTGTGTTAAATTCCTCATGGATTAATTAAATGCTACCGCTGTATTTGTCTTTGGGGAATCCAAAATTAACTGATATACTGTGAAAGTGCAAACTATTTACAACATTTTCTAACAATTAAATGCACCTGTTGTTAGTGTGGAAAATTAAAAATAAAATACATGAAAATTTAAAAAGCTAGTTACAACAGATGACAGTAGTAAGGGATTAAATTCCTCTCTTTTATGAATAATTTACAGAAAATCTTATGAGCTAGTTTTTCATGTGGTTGAATTTTTTCTGAAAAATGTCCTCGCAAATAGTTTTCTTGCTGTTGTTAACTAATAAATGTTTCTATGAACAAAGAACGTCCTTTGTTAAACTTTCCAATGCTATATTAAATAATGCAGCATGTAATACAAATGTGAAATGTAGTCTACAATATAAAATGTCCTAGAGTAAAACAAAATGGAGCCACAACCAAAGAAGACTAGATTTACAGCAAAAAAAGGTGTAACTTAATATAGAGTGAATTAATTAAGCGAAATTAAAATATGCATTAACTATTCATTACAGTATTTTGTTTGTAGCACACTTACGTTGAAAGATCAATGTTGGATCAATGTAGAAACAGGTTTTCCCAATGTAGTTCTCTTTACAGCTATAAACAAAAAGAAATCCAAGTGAAAGACCCAGTATAAAGAAGCATCATTTATAACATTAAATTAAAAGATATTTCTTTCAAAAATATGCAATCATGACAAGAACATTTATTTCTGAAATATTTAAACAACTGAAAGCGGACTTTGCCTTCATTTGTAAAGGTAATCTAGTACATGTACACACATATAATTTAGGTCATTTTTTTTCATTAGTTTTCAAGACCAACAAATTTTCAGAAATTAGAAAAAAAAACAAAACATCAATTTTGTTTGTGGTAATTGAATTTATCAAAACCATATCATATATTCACCATCAAATTTGTATTATATTGTCTCTATTCAGCATTAAATATGGATAAACAATGAGTGTTTCGATCATATCATTTACTGACTGTTTGACAATCTTCAAGGGCTGTCATAGCACCTTTTCATACAAGGCCAGGGTCCATCAAACAGGAAAATCATTGAACTTTTGGTTAAATAAAAATGGGAAAACTGAATATCATATCATATATAAATAAATACATAAAATAATATCATCAAAGAAAATTCATTTTATCTTGATAACTTGTATTAACTTCTTAAAAATTCTAGTTATAAAATATTATTTCCATCTGTAAATGAATACGGGAAATTTTCATCATAGAATTGGGAAAGCCTGTCATTTTTGTCCTTGGGAATGTGTCTGATAATCAATATTTGGCTCAAATTTAAGGGGAGTGACAACCCTAACTTTTGATCATTTAAAATGTCTCAGAATAATGTTTTTAAAATAAGTCTCTTCTATTCAAGTATAGACAGAGGAATTTGCATCAGTTCTTTCCAAACTCTCATGGAGAAAGGATAGGGTTTCTATCTCTTTCTCATCTCTTACTGAGAACATATGATCACATGATTGACAGATTCTTCCCTTTATATTTCCTCACAGAGGACATTTTGTAGGTTGTTTCTTTCTTTACTTACTAACAATGGGTTGTTCTATGCCCTTCTTCAAACTCCATGACAAAACAGGTTCCTCCATTGAGACAACCTTGTGACATGGTTTCATTTTCTGTGCAAGGTTTCCTGTTAGTGACAAAAGAGGTAGTCGTCACTGGTGCAGTAGTGGTAGGGCGGGGGGTGGCTGGCGTTCTACCACAACCATCTACAACAGGCAATAGAAAATTCAATTATCTACAACAGGTAATATAAGTAATTGTATTAACATTTAACCATCTACAACAGGCAATAGAATATTCAACCATCTACAACAGGTAATATAACATTCCACCATTCACAACAGGCAGTAGAACATTCAACCATCTACAACAGGCAATAGAACATTCAACCATTTACCACAAGCAATAGAACATTCAACCATCAACAACAGGTTATTTAACATACAACCATCTACAATGGGCAATAGAACATTCAATCATCTACAACAGGCAATATAATATTCAACCATTGACAACAAGCAATGGAACATTCAACCATTTACACATGCAATAGAACATAACGACAGGCAACAGAACACTGTGTTTTAAACAACGATTTACAAAATGCAGGCTGTCTGAAACAACCATCTACAACAGGCAATAGAACCTTCTGTTTTAAACAATAGGCAATAGGTGTCCTCAAAAACCCATCTACAACAGGCAATAGTACCTTTGGTTTTAAACAACAGGCAAAAGGTATCTTAAAAAAACATCTACAACAGGCTGTAGAACATTCTAACTTAAACAACCATCTATTACAGGCAATAGAACATTATTTTAATTACCTGATTAAAAAAAGACTTCAAAAACAAGACTTGATACTCTAAATTTGAAGCTGAAACCATACCTTGATCATCACATATTTCCTCAGAACATGCAGACAAACAGACAAGCACAACAAGCAACATCAGCTCCCTGGGATACATGCTTACAGGGAGAAAAATGAAATATAGATGCCTCAACGCCCACTTGAAATAATTATTACTCTTTATATGTTCTGTTCTTCAGCTTTGAAGACTTTGATCTATGATACAGATGATTGACCTTTTCTACCTGTGAAGGTGTTCACATACTTTGCAGACACGTAATGGAATCTAAATCCTGCTTGAATGTTTTCCCTGATAATGCATGTATGTCGACTATTTGTATGATGTGTACATTAAATAAATTGTTTGAATTGTTTAAAAAAGGGAATTAGGAATCGTGGAATTCATTCGAGGGCACAGGAAATTCAATATCTCATTACAAGATTAAAGACTTTTCAGAGCGAAATGAGTACTGTATATGATACACTTACTTATAATCATGTGATGCTTTTGGTGCATGTGAGTGTAAATGATCTGAGGATATGATCTGTTAACAGTGTAGACCAATTGAGGATATGATACACAATTGACAGTTAACTGTGCAGACAATCTGATTTAACACTTGCATGTGTCATAATATTAACCTTGTAGAATACCAGAGGGTATGACAGTTACACATGACAAACTAACTTAAAAAGTGTAGACAATCAGAGGATATGATACTTACACATACCTATAGACAATATGAGGATATGATACTTACACATGACTTAACCCAGAAGTGTAGACAACTGAGGATATGATACTTACACATGACTTAACCCAAAAGTGTAGACAACTGAGGATATGATATTTGCACATGACTTAACCCAGAAGTGACATTCAGAGTATATGATATTTACACATGACTTAACCCAGAAGTGACATTCAGAGTATATGATATTTACACATGACTTAACCCAGAAGAGGATATGATACTTACAAATGACTAACTAGCAAGGACAATCAGAGGATATGATACTTACAAATGACTTAGTAGTGAGAACAATCAGAGGATATGATACTTACAAATGACTTAGTAGTGAGAACAATCAGAGGATATGATACTTACACATGACTAAATAGCATGGACAATCAGAGGATATGATACTTACACTGACTATATACTGAGGACAATCAGAGGATGTGATACTTACACATGACTAACTGACTTAAATTGCAAGGAAAATCTGAGGATATAATGAGATGGGATATTAAGCACTGTAGACAATATAACAATGTGATACATGTACTTACATGTGACTGTAAACAGAGTAGAACACACAGTCAGGAGGATGTACTGGGGCAGCAGCTGATGCATTCTTCACCTCTCTTTGTTCTGGTGTACAGTCATTTGGATGTATTAGGATCTGGAGAGTAAAACAGTTATTGGTAATAAATCCAACATTTTTTCATATAGATATATTTGCAGTTTTATTCAGGGAATAAGGGAGTTGACCAGTAATCTGTAGTCATTTTTTGGGGGATTCCATTTCAAAATTTGCAAAATCTGATATACACAAAGTGTACTAATACTTTATTCTGGTCCATTTAATCCTACCAGCATCTGACATCTCTGATTTTCCAGATGAATTGGTAACATTTTAGAGTGACTTGAAAGCATGCAGTAATTGTTGAATATAAAGTGATTATCAAACGGAATGCAATCTAAATCTGACTAAAACTCTACTCCCACCTGTTTACTCATGTTTATCATTCACTACCTGACATTCACGCTTCTGCTGAATTAAATTATGATGGTCGAGATAAAATCAGTGCAACATTAAAGAAAATTGTGGGTTTTATTATAACTATAAACATGTAGCTCACCAAATCTTGAGTTTTTTTTAATTATTTTGAGAAGAAAAATGATTTAATAATATCACTTCAATTAAGTCATATGCTGTGCTACTTACAAGATTAAATGACATCTTTTTGAGAAATTTAATCAATTTTATATTCACATAAAATTTTAATCTTGTACTTTTGTTTAAAAAATGCATTATGTGCATTACATATCATAATATTGGATTCATTGTTAATAACTATATTATTTTGTACATCTTATTTTAGATATAAAGTTTGAAATGTTGATCTGCAGTCTAATTTCAATAATTGTCATTGCAGTAGATTAAAATATTGCTCAGCATTCAAATTTTTTCTTTTAACTAGGACCATTTTAGTTGGTTATTTATTTAGCTACTGCAAATACTTGCTAGTATTCCATGTTCAACAAATCCTGACACAGGTAGAAGATAATGACCAGAGTGGACAGACTGATCTCAGAGGTTGATACAGTCACACAATACTTATAGCTCCTTGAGTTAACAGACCAAAAGATTCTAGACGCTAAAAAAAAAATTACCAGGAAGAAATTAATTCTGTTATCATCATGTTCATTACAAACCAATTTGAAATTCATGAGAATATCCAACTTTCAACAACAACAAAAAATGAACTGTTCTATTTCCAGGTACAGGTATTAGCAAATTGATATTTTTATCTTTTAGATTGAAGCATTTTGTAAAATGATGTGTACTTGGCAAACACTGTTTACTTGATTGCTTCCTCCCTGCCCAGGGGCTATGACTGTCTGATAACGCCCCCACATACCCACACCACATCATCTAATCCAACTGCCTACACAGCCCATAGAATGTATAGCTCTTATAGTAATCACATGCAGGGTTAAACCCATTCAAACAAGCATATAGATTTCACAAACTCGAATTTTGATAGAACTCAATCCACGCATTCTTCAAACTCATTTTAGAAAATTGCGTTATTGAAATAGCAAAATCCTCCCACTTCATCGTCTCAAGTTTCTGTTCAGTTTTCAATGATAGTATATTAAGGTAAAAAAATTCAAAATGTACCTTAGATATAATACATGTACAGCATCGGATTTTACCAAATTTGACTCTAGCTATCATTTGATTGAGTACTTCAGTCATATACCGGTATATCATGTACCAGAAGTAGAGTATGTATTTATCTATAGATTTCCTTATCACTGGATTAAACATAGACTCTAAGCACAACAATAGTGATATGTATTAATTCCATTTCTTGCAATTACTCCATTTCCTTCAGCCCCTTTCCCCCCCTTTTTTTAAATCAGGAGCAACCATAAATCATACATGCAATTTACCAGTAAGTCATAAAACCATGAATGAAAAAAGATGCACTTCGTTGTGAACAGTGTTGTAAATGCAAAAATTATTTTATTAATTAAAATGATAAATAAGATCAAACCACAATTTTTATGTTCAATTAAGTTATTCAAAAAGAGAGCTATGTCACTTTAATACTGATTATCATGGCATTTCTTTCTGTTGTGACTATCAAACTGTTCTTCTTTGGTAATTAATTACATGGCAGTGTGTGTTTAAGAGTGTATACCAATGTAGCTGAAATCTGATGATGTGTTTGGAGACCAAGTGTCAACGATTTCATTAAATGAAAGTGGAGAGGACAAATAAATCTCCAGCATTCACAGGAGACTGCAAGGAGTACCAACTGTTATGCATCAGTTAACTTCTGGTGAGGTAGCCTAACATCTGCAAATTAGCCATTGAATTAATATTCATGAAAAAACAACAAGGTCTTTTACACAATCAAAAACTTCTTCCTTATCAATAGAGCGAGTTCTAACAGGAGCTTCAATAACCATCAAGATAGGACTGGAAATAAAATGACCAACATAATTGAAATAGAGAAATTGATTTGATCCATTAATAGTTTATAAGCCTAGGCATGGTGTCAGAGCACAAAAGTTCCTCCGGTCTGAACGAGCAGCAGAGAATTAGTCAGGACAAAAAAACAACAATCCTGCTAAACTGTGGCAACATGACTGAAAGACATTTGTCTGAGGTTAATGCTTTAATTAACTCTGTAATTGCTCCAATCAATCACAGTAATTAGGCTTTGATCGACTCTCAGAAGCTCGAAAGTGCAACTATGGATTTGTTACAGTTTTATGTTAAATCATAAATTAAATGGTTCTCATCAGGTTTGGAAAAAAATTCTTTTCTAAGTCCTTTTCATCATAGAGACAGCAATTGCAGATTTACTATTTACTGTGTAATCTGAAGAATATAAAATTTCTCAGAATCTAAAAATTTAAATTTAAGGCTGTCAAAAACATAAATCTCTTTACATGATGCAATTACTATAGCCATCCTTCCAGATAAAAAGGATAATGCCATTGCATCACATATATTGCACCACAAACTCATGTGATGTGCAAATTCAACAAAAACGACATTGTGATGCCCGAGTTAGCTTTCTGAGCCTGACTTACCTGCAGCTAATTCCATCTCTAGCTCTGGGTTTGCGATCACCCTGCCTTTCTGATCCACAATGACCCAATCAATACAGAGGTGGCTTGATTTCCTATACCTTCAGTCAGCAAGTTCACACATTCTGTGGTTACTCAACTATCTCCTATCCATTGCCAACTCATAAATAGTTTGCTTTCTGTCTAGATGATGCTCTAATTAACAGTGGGCTGCTGAATGCTCCTCAAAGCATCTGCTTGTATTAATTAATATATAGGTACCAGTACAGATATATACATACCAGTACAATATACTAGTATGTTGGACATAATGAATAGGTACAATGGTTATTTTTTTTTTCTTACTTAAAACAACATTACAGGTGCCAGCTTGAATACAAGCAATGCTTTTATCTCTAGATCATAAAAAGGAGAGTGTTATAAATTTCCATTTGCACCTCTTTGTGGTCGGTTGTGACCATTTGCAAGGTATACCGGTATATATATATATATGAATTTGTTCATTTTGATACCTTGTGCTTATCATTTTAATGGTATGTGTGGATTAATAAGGATATATCGATTGACAAGAATACTGCATCATCTGTTGCTTTTTAGTATATATATGCTTTCAGCTAAAGAACTTCAATGCTTACACAATGTACTTTGGGAGCTAGGATATATTCACCCAGACTAGTGAAATGCAAAGTGTTCAATTTAATCATGTGAAACATCCTTTATAGTGTATAGTTTTTTAATTTGTCAACCCCCCCCCCCCCCTTCAGGCTCTCTCTCTCTCTCTGTATGATCTGAATTTCATCTTGATCAAGAAATTATTTCAGTTCTTTCAAACAGAATCAATCACCCAAATCAAACAGAAAGTCATGCCAAGTTAGATGCCTTGATATGCTTGTATATATCAATGAATGCCTTTAGAATCTTTATATCAGTTACTCATCTGTGAGATCATGGTCTAGTTTCATTCTTTAAGGACATTTGTTCAATGCTTCATTGAATAGTAAGTAATAGATAAATATATATATAGCTTAAGGATAATTCATGCTATCAAAAATTGAATCTATCACATAACATTTGTCTATTGAATTTTAAGCCATGCAATTATGTTGTGCATGACTAGACATATCACACAATGATATTCCACAGTGTTTCTACCAAGGATGATTATATAATGTTATGTTCTAAAGAGCCCCACACCCAACACAAATACAGGTACCTTAAAATACCCTCTGTCTACAAAATCCAGTGTGACCACAGAAAATGCAGAAAATGTAAACTATTTGGGTGAGGAAATCTTCAGATGTCAGAGTACATGCATCATTGTAAATGTCGTCTCACCTTGGTTTAGATTAGATATAATGGATTCCAGAAATCCCTCCCGTCTACTTGATCCTCAAAGGTTTCACTGAATCAGTCAATGTTGGTAAGACGTCCTACTATGAAAACACTACACTGTTACTATTCAGACGGTTCAAAGCCATGCATGCAAAAGGTCACCTAATTACAGAGACAATTCATCTGATGGTTCAAAGGAATAATCCTGTCATTTATCACTCAGGCCTAATCACTGACCATAATTAAGCTTAATTAACTCTTGAACCTACAACAGGTATGGTCACTTCAGCTGTTAAAATAGATGAGTAAGTAAGTCTTCAGTAATACTTTTTCATAAATGAAAAAAAAAACTATGATGCCATTCAATAGATTGCATAATTCTAGATAGCATTCAGATACTGGAAAGGAATTTGGGGGAAAAGGAATGGCATTTTATGATTAAACAGACTGCAGAATTCACATATGAAGAGATTGGATACTGCCCAAAGGTATTATAAAGATGGAAAAAAGAGATAGAACATTTCAAGAATGTTTCATTCACAATTATAATACTGAACTTCAAACAAAGCATTAACACAATATCAAGTAAATCAATGAGACATTAAAGCGCATGAAATATACCATGATCCTCACCTACCCAATCTGTGATTCAAGTTACTCCATAGTTCCAGAAATAACAGGGGAGCTAGTTGATATTTTCATGAAATCCCGTGAATAAATCAAGAAGTTTGTAAAGAACACTCACTGAAGATGCACCATTAATTCCATCAATTATTAAACAAAAACTTGAGAGTAACATGTGCTTGGCACATCTCCATAACAAAGTGTACAACTTGCTACCTGTTCTGACCATGTGCAAACCCTGCTGTTTTATTTACTCCTCAGCATAATGATTACTGACAAGTGAAAATCTAATGAATGAGAGCAGCTAGGGGAAATGGTTGTCCTTTGAATAAACAGCTAAATATATATATAGCCTGCAATTTTTCTAAAGTCATTTTTTGCACATATATATATGTTATATATATGTTTGACTAATTTATCAATGACAGACCCATATATAACTACAATAACGGTTAAGTAATTTGATCTCTTCACCAAAAGGAAGTTAATGTAATTATTCGGGACAAGCCAATAGTTTCTTCATTAGGAGAGCATTGTAAAAATTTAAAGTCTAGGACAAATTTCTGTGTTCTGCTGGGTATATAATCGATGGGTTGTTCAGATCATAAATCTCTTCATAACTTAATGCCCACAAATATGTATACAGCTTTCAATCTAAAAGTAAATATAAAATAAATTTACGCACTATAGAGCTTAGATTTAAATTTATATTTGTGTAAAGCACATGTAACACCTATAGAAGACTTATCAGATTTTATTTGTCCATTCATTCACCTGAATATGGGGTCTTATATTCAGCTGTAGAGAGCTAGATAGGAAATTTCTCTGTGAAAAACCAGCACTCGTGTACATTTAATTGTACTGCGACTATCATTAGACATTCCTGAAATAGCTGAGGTAAAGTTTCAGACAAATGTGCATTGCTTACACAGGTATGTGTATACTATACCTGGACCAGGTTTACACTTGTCCACAGACAACAGGCATACACATGTAAAGGTGAAAATCAAATACAGTACCTTTTGGACAGTCAGCAGTTACATCCAGATGATTTAAACCATTTTTTTTTTTACGTATATCACAACACTTTAACTTCCATTTAGGTCAACACAACAGAAATAGTACTGTTGTTGTCCAATGAATACTTATGAAAGAAAAGTAATCCGAAAGGAAGGTCACTCGTAAAATAAGGACACCATGATTCTCAACTAGCCAACATTGGAACAAGTTTCATTTACGACTATATTGAGGTCAATATCATCTCCTTCTATAGTCAGGTGGACCGAGGCAGCCATGCATGTTGTACTGTACAACAGAGGTCTTATCTGACAAACCTAGGCCCAGTCTTACCTTTAAATGATATTGTCTTGTTTGTTTTCCCACACGGTTGTCCCAGTTGACTAATACAGATTCTTGAAATTGACCAAGCTGAAAAAAGGAATTAAACTTTTAAAAAAATACCTACACACCTTTTTTTTTTTACATAATAATTATTATCCTTAAAGATTATAAGCTGTTTATATCGATTAGTCATTTTAGTTTATCATGGTGATTTAAGAATGATACAGCCTCCTTTTCACATCAGCTGACCAATGATTAATACTTTTTTCTTAATTTGCAAGATAAAAAATAATTCAATTAATTTCACACTGAAATGAAATCATCTGAAGCATGTTAATTTACCTTGTGCTTTTAAAAATATCACAATATAACATATATTTCAACCTCAGAGAGAGGGGAAAGGAATTTGTTGCGAGTGACAAGCAGGAAAAAGCCACCTAAGTGGATTGAAGATTGAAAGTGGGTCCAATTCAAACACAACCACAGTAAACTACCAAGACACGTGCATTGTCACCGCTACAGGACCACACCATTACATTCCTTCATCATGAATCTTAAATCGGGGCCTAAAACTGCAAGAGGCTTTGTGGGTTCATCTGGAAGATGTCACTGACCCCCAATATTTATCTCAGTTCATTTACAATTAATTTTAGGCAACCTTTTCACAGAAATAAAAATTTGTGTGTCAGTAATTCCTACTATTCATTTTTTTTTTATTAATCAATCTTGATTGAAAATAAACATTTGTGTCAATGAATTTAATTGTGAGTAAAATGTTTAAGGTGCATCTAAAATATAAATTTAAACGTGTCTTCCTATAAAATGATGACAAGTATTTAATCCAGTAGCTAACCTGGATTTCAGGCAATAGACACTAATTAATTAATACCTACTGTGGACTATATGAGAGAGAACAGCGCTCGATTGTACAGAGTCTGCTAAGCCTACAGCTATTTAGCTTTAATAACCACTACTTTTATCTTCCTAATAAAATTAGCTCCACCCACGACTGGCTTCGTGTTTGAGAAGCATTTCCTTGGGCATTACGTGCTCTAACATCACTCTAGAGGGTTTCCTCCATATTTAACCAAACAAACCTTGCATCCATACAAACCCTGATCTGTGGAATGTTTTAGTGTTCAGGCGCCAATCACCGCTAGTCTCCAACCGTTTATAAATACTCGGCAATTGAACTTCAGATTCATCCACGATGAGCCAATATATTTATCATTAATTTTTCAAAGCTACATGGAATTTCACATATTTAATACAAACATCTGACTTCATCAGCTAGCACACTTAAAAACTAGCTAATATTTTCAAAAGTAATAAAAGTTTTTGATTCAAATACCAGCCAATTACTTGGTAATTTGGAAATTTTTGCTGTACTGTTTCTCAAGAGATCCCATTTTTCCCCAGGAAAAAATAGAACTTTAACATTCTTGCATTTAAAAATACATAATGAATATAACAAACAAATGGACTCATCAACATAAATAACACATAGATAAAAAATCATTCAGAAAATACTTTTATCACACACTAAATCTGTAATATAAACATACCAGCTATTATTAGTTGCTGTTAAATATTATTTTAATTCAAAACAAATTCTGGTACAAACAATCAATCTACAGATACAAGTCTATAGAAATCTCTCTCTCTCTCTCTCTCTCTCATTATAGGGGCAATACCAGTACAAATGTGTTCTAGACCAATCATTCTCTATATGATCATTGAGTTTATATCCACACCAAACATCAAGAGCTCCTAATCCTAGTAGCTTCTGGGTACTGTGATAAAGGATAATGCAAGTCTCAAATCCAAATGTCAATTGCCGATCTACAGTACTCCGATATAATAAAATTACATTTCTATTTCAAAGATACCATTTAATTGAATAACAAAGAACAAAAATGAAGCCAAGATTTTTATCTTTTAGATACTAGCTGTCACTAGAGTAATAATGAGTAATTTCTATATACCGGTAACATATCAAACCATAAATACAATTCATAATATAGCCGAGAGCTTATTGCATCCCAGTGGACAAACCCCCGGATTAGAACTTTCATGCACCTTAAATAATGTACCTAAACATTTAACTAAAATGTGCCTATAATGTAACTCAATGTATAACTCTGATGTACCTTAAAATGTAACTAAAATGTGCCTATTTCTATAACTATAATGTAACTCAATGTATAACTCTGGTGTTCCTAAAAATGTAAGTCAAATGTGCCAATATCTATAACTATAATGTAACTCGATGTATAACTCTGATGTACCTAAAAATTTAACTCAAATGTGCTTATATCTTGTTGAACTCTGGTGTAACTAAAATGTAACTAATATGTGCCTAACTTAAGTATACCTGAATTTTTTCTCATTTAAAACCATAACTATTTTGTAACTTTTTGTAATTATTTTGTGCCTGATCTTGATTTCTGATATAAAATAAATTGTTGATAGTTATATTTTAGTCATGACTTTTCTGTACCTAATTACAGAGGCACAAAAAAGTCATAACTAAATGATGCAACTTTGGAACCGATGAGAAGTAGTGGTTCCAAAGTTGCAAGACTTAGTTATGAATTTTTAAGCCTTCAAAAGTCATAACTTTTTTGTTAACTTTTTTTTGGTATGGGTAGTCTGCTTGATATAGTGTTTGTATGTGTATTATCACAATTCATGCAGAAACATTTACATACTGTAAACCAACTTTTATTGGAGTGAAAGAAACTTTCATATGAATCATGCTAGCCTCACCATGAATCAGTCTATAACATATAAAATTAAGTTAATATTTTAAAATATCTACACCAATATTGTTATTTCTTTAAATTTAATTTTGGGGTTGATCACTCTTCTATAATTTTTTTGTAACTTCTCACAATCTTTCCAAACCACTGAAGATTGGCCAACCATATTTATTCATTTTGTGTACTGGTATATATATGTATATACATGTATATGTATTGTATTGAAAAGCATTATGCAAGTGACCCACATGGAATGCTCTCAATTTTTCTCAAGTAATCAAACTATGACTTTATACTATGCAGGTACATTTATTGACTGGATCTTATTGACTGGGTAGAGAGCAACAAATCTTTTTGGATTCTTAGTCCATGTGATAGGACATGTCGCCAGATGCCATTGAAAAGAACTCTTGATTTTCACCCATTAATTTCAGTTTTATTAATGCAAAGTAGAATTCATTTCATTGACCGATTATGATGATTGAAGCACAGAATTTGAATTTATGAATTATTTTATAACTTAACTCTTTTTAATTACGGGTTCTGAGAATATTAATTTTTATTGAAAACAAATGTCCAAGATTACCAGTATATTTTTGGAGTTAGGATATTTTGGAATTTCCTTTTAATAGCATGCAAACTGTAATTAAATGCTTATCATAATAAAGTCATATTATATTAAAACTATATATCCAAGTAGAAAAATATCATATACCGGTAATATGAAAAATATAATTATAGAATAACATAGTGGAAATCTTCACATTGTAGAGACAGGAAATAAGTAGAGGATAATGGAGCATAAGTCATGTCTGATCTTAAATTTCCTGATTTATTGAAAAAATTATTGAAGCTTTCTATTGTAAACCCAGTTATCTCTCTTTGTATCACCATATGAAATCTCACATATAAATGTATAATTAAAATTGGATCTAGCAATGACTCCAGGGTAGGTAGTTAAATTATAAAATCATTCGTTATCCTTTCTCTACTATCATGTAATATATGTATACCCTGTAGAGCTCACAGGGCCCGCTTCCTATCTTGGTAATATTATTACAGGATAAAAAGTTATGTGTTCAAAATGTAGCCAAAAGATCAAAAGGAGAACACCCTCCTTTTTTATTTGATATAATATTAAGACAAGTCAAAGGAGATTTGAAAAGAAGAGGCCTGTGGGCCATATCGCTCACCTGAGCAATGACAGCCATGATAAAATTAGCTTTATGGAGTCAGATACAAAATATCTGAACAATGTACCGGTAGTAAAATAGATCCTGTATAAAAAGATTTTCTATTCTTATATTTAAAATTGAGGCCCTTTTGTAACTGGATGATTTCATAGTCATATTACACATTGAACATTGCAGTTCTAAAGAATATCAAGAAGATCAACTTCTGTGGAATCATCATTGTTCGTAGGGGACTAATGTTCGTGGCTTTCATTGGTAACCCTTGCCTACGAATTTACATACCCATGAACCTATACACAATCCTTTGTTTAATATTTATTAAAATTATTCCGATTACACTACCATATTTATTAAAATTATTCCGATTACATTACCAACGAAATTACATCCCAACGAACCAGGAAAATTTTGGCTACCCAAGAACATTGACCCCACAAATAAAAATGAATCCACAGTATTCATATGAATATAAACCTACTTCAAACTTTGAACCCCTTGTGTGCCCCAGAATTGTCCAGGAGCCAGTCTAACAATTGAGAATCAACAAATGTCAAGATGCTTGCATATAAGTAATACCATATATTTGAGTTTTTAAGAATAATCAAATTTATTTCCTAATTAAATATTTGACACCCCCCATCCCCCCACCCCCGCCCCATTGTGACCTCATTCTACCCCAGGAATCGTCATTTAAGCATACTTAAAACTACACTACCTAAGGATGCTTCCACACAAGTTACAGCTTTTCTGGCCAATTGGTTTTTGAGAAGATTTTAAATATTTTTCTCAATATATTCCTATACTTAAACAAGAGGCCCATGGGCCACATCGCTCATCTGAGCAACAACAGACATAATGAAATCAGCTTTATAGAGTTATATACAAAATATCTGAACAATGTCTATATAATAGATCCTGTATAAAAAAAAAAATTCCCCTGCATATTCTTATGTTTATCATTGACCCCCTTTGTAACAGGATGATTTTACAGTCATATCACATATTGAGCATTGCAGTTCTCGAGAAGATGATCAGACCTAAACAACTGTTTATATATATAGACTATAAACCTACATCAAACTTTGAACCCCTTTTGAGGTCCAAGAATTGTCCAGGGGCCAGAGTCTAAACAATTTTAAAGAATCAACAATATGTCAAAATGCTTGCATATAAGTAAAACCATATATAAAAACCATCTGAATTTTTGTGAACAATCTAAATGTTTTCCTTTGAAAAATTGGAACCCCCCCCTCCCCCCCCCCCCCCCCCCCCCCCCCCCCCCCCCCCCCATGTGGCCCAACCCTACTCCTGAAGAATATGATTTTGACAAATTTTAATCTAGACTATTTGAAGACTGAACTGACTAAAGCTTTTCTAGACAATTTTTGTTTTAGAAAGTTTTTCCCTCTATATTCCTATATAATAATTTGACCCCCCCCCCCCCTCAGAATGTGGCCCCACCCTAACCACAGGGATCATAATCTGAATAATTTGAATTTTCCCTATCTGAGGATGCTTCCAGACAAGTTGCAGCTTTTCTGCCCAATTTGTTTTTGAGAAGAAGATTTTTCAAGATTTTTCTCTATATATTCCTATGTAAAAATTTGACCCCCCATTGTGGCCCCATCCTACCCCCAGGGATCATGATTTGAACAAACTTGAATCTACACTACCTGAGGATGCTTCCACACAAGTTACAGCTTTTCTGGCTGATCAGTTTCAGAGAAGAAGATTTTTAAAGAATGACTCTATATATTCCTATGTAAAACATTTGACCCCCCATTGTGGCCCCATCCTACCAACGTGGATCATGATTTGAATAAACTTGAATCTACACTACCTGAGGATGCTTCCACACAAGTATCAGCTTTCTGGCTGATCAGTTTCAGAGAAGAAGATTTTTAAAGATTTACTCTATATATTCCTATGTAAAATTTCAACCCCCCATTGTGGCCCCACCCTACCCCCAGGGATCATGATTTGAACAAACTTGAATCTACACTACCTGAGGATGCTTCCACACAAGTTACAGCTTTTCTGGCCGAATGGTTTTTGAGAAGAACATATTTAAAGATTTACTCTATATATTCCTATGTAAAAATTCAACCCCCCATTGTGGCTCCACCCTACCCACGGGGATCATGATTTGCACAAACTTGAATCTACACTACCTGAGGATGCTTCCACACAAGTTTCAGCTTTCCTGGCTGATCAGTTTCAGAGAAGAAGATTTTTAAAAATTTACTCTATATATTCCTATGTAAAAATTCAACCCCCCATTGTGGTCCCACCCTACCCCCGGGGATCATGATTTGAACAAACTTGAATCTACACTACCTGAGGATGCTTCCACACAAGTTTTGACTTTCCTGGCTGATCAGTTTCAGAGAAGAAAATATTTAAAGATTTACTCTATATATTCCTATGTAAAACATTTGACCCCCCATTGTGGCCCCACCCTACCCACGGGGATCATGATTTATACAAACTTGAATCTACACCACCTGAGGATGCTTCCACACAAGTTTCAGCTTTTCTGGTCAAATGGCTTATAAGAAGAAGATTTTCAAAGATTTACTCTATATATTCCTATGTAAAAATTCAACCCCCCATTGTGGCCCCATCCTTCACCCGTGAATCATGATTTGAATAAACTTGAATCTACACTACCTGAGGATGCTTCCACACAAGTTTCAGCTTTCCTGGCTGATTAGTTTCAGAGAAGAAGATTTTTTAAGATTTACTCTATATATTCCTATGTAAAAATTCGACCCCCCATTGGGGCCCCACCCTACCCCCAGGGATCATGATTTGAACAAACTTGAATCTACACTACCTAGGATGCTTCCATACAAGTTTCAGCTTTTCTGGCCGAATGGTTTTTGAGAAGAAGATTTTTAAAGATTTACTCTATATATTCCTATGTAAAAATGCAACCCCCCCTTTGTGGCCCCATCCTACCCCCGGGGATCATGATTTGAACAAACTTGAATCTACACTACCTGAGGATGCTTCCACACAAGTTTCAGCTTTTCTGGCCAAATGGTTTTTGAGAAGAAGATTTTTGAAAAATACCAACAAATTTTCAATGATTTTTAATTATCTCCCCTTGAAAGAGGGTGTGGCCCTTCATTTTAACAAACTTGAATCCCCTTTACCTAAGGATGCTTTGTGCCAAGTTTGGTTAAAATCGGCCCAGTGGTTCTGGAGAAGAAGTCAAAAATGTAAAAAGTTTACGGACAGACAGACAGACAGACGGACGCCGGACAAAAAGTGATCAGAAAAGCTCACTTGACCTTTCAGCTCAGGTGAGCTAAAAACTGAACCCCCCATTGTGGCCCCACCCTACCTCGGGGATCATAATTTGAACAAACTTGAATTTACACTACTACCTGACGATGCTTTCACACAAGTTACACCTTGTCTAGCCAATTGGTTTTTGAGAACATTTTTAAATATTTTACTCTACATATTCCTTCTTAACCAAGAGATGTTTGTGAAACAATTATGCCCCCCTCCATCTGAGATCTCTACGAAGAAAATGAACGGAATGTGCAAACAATTGGAATTTTTCTAAATCCAAGGGTCATAACTCTGTCAAAAATTGCTCGAGCGTACCCAAAATCAAACTTGACCTGAATTTTTTAATGATAAATCTGTATACCAAATTTCCTTTGAGTAAGTGCAAGCCCTGCAAAGAAAATGAATGGAAACTGCAATAAATGGAATTTTTTAAATCCAAGTGGCATGACTCTGTCAAAAATTGCTCGATCGTACCCAAAATTGAATTTGACCTAGATATTGTTTTGATAAATCTGTATACCAAATTTCATTTCAGAAAGTGCAACCTCTGCAAAGAAAATGAATGGAAACTTGGTGGACTGACCGACTGACTGACAGATGGACAGCAACAAAGCAATATGCCCTCCCTTCTTGAAAGGGGGAGGGGGGGGCATAAAAATTGACCTCCCCATTGTGGCCCCACCCTACCTGCGGGGATCATCATTTGAACAAACCTAAATCTACACTACCTAAGGATGCTTCCACACAAGTTACAGCTTTTCTGGCCGAATGGTTTTTGAGAAGATTCAAGAAGATTTTTAAAGATTTTTCTCTAAATATATTCTTATGTAAAAATTTGATCCCCTCAATGTGGCCCCAACCTACCTCCAGGGATCATGATTTGAACAAACATGAATCTACGCTACCTGAGGATGCTTCCACACAAGTTACAGCTTTTCTGGTCAACTGGTTTTTGAGAAAATACAGACAAATTTTCAATAATTTTAAATTATCTCTCCTTAAAAGGGGACCTGGCCCTTAATTTGAACAATCTTGACAGCCCTTCCCCAAAATATGCTTTGTGCTAAGTTTGGTTGAAATTGGCCCAGTGCTTCTGAAGAAGAAGATGAAAATGTGAAAAGTTTTCAAAAATGACAACAATGACAACAATGCCAACGGCAACAACAGTGACAGACAACAGACAAATTTTGATCATAAACATTCACAGAAGTCACTGTAATACAGATAATGTTAAAAAAAAATCCTCCATAATTATGTATGAAAATTAATACTGATTCTACAAATTACTTCCCTTAAATGCAAAGATTATAAAACATAACACTTTTGGATCCTCTCACTGACAATAAATTTATTCAAAATCTTTTAAAACAGAGTACAAATCTTTTGTTACAGTTTAGTTGTAATATCCAATCTCCTTCAGTTTTGGATCTGCATCTTCTCTTCTTAACACTGCATTAAAAAATAAACATTACTATAAACAATTTAATCAGGATCTCTTTATAAATGCTGTGGTCATCCCTTTATTAACATGTATCATAGATACTGGCTAGTGAGCATACATTTAAGCGATAATTTAAAATACTTTCTTTGGCGATTCATGCAGGTATGAATTATGATAGCAGGCATTGTAGAAAAAATACATAACACGCTTACGGGGGTTATGTAAATTTTTTCTGCAATATTTGCTACATTCATAGCTCTCACTCTTTTAACGAATTATCAAATTAATCTTAAATAGTAATCAAGATAACCAAATTATAGTATGTTAGATAGAAGAAATAGCAAATTCTTTATATATGGGAAATTGAGTCTTACGTCATTATGCACAGTCTATCATACGCACAATGCAGCACATTTAAAACAGTCCATTATAAAATATGGCCCTGAATGTCTTGACAAACAGTTCTTTGCTCATGATGGTTATAGCAGTAAATTTCATAAAAATTTGTTGCCATTTTATTAAGATAGAAATCTTACCTCTGTAGTGACAATGGTAAGCTTTCTCTACAAAATTGATCCGATCATGATGTTTCAGTATTGGAATAAGTCCCAACAGTACTGTAAAGAATATAGATGACCCTGATTAGTGATTACACTGCATTTCATCATAAAGCATTATAAGTTGTACTTATCAAGCTGCCCGTAAAGTAATGAAAAATCATAAAATTTTCTAAATGTATCATATTTCGAATTCTTCACATTTTGGTTTGCCTTCACATTTTATGGAGCTATATACATATAATATGCATACCTTGAACAAATGCTTAATTATGTTCTTAGAATACCAGTATACTACATTCACTAATATCTGTATCAGCAATGACATCATGTCAACACTAATACAGATTCTTAAACTATCTTAAACAGGAAACCACACATCATCTAGTGTTCTTATGCCACACTGTGAGTTCATAGAATGTAAATTATGTGCTACTTACATAATATACTGCCCGCCAACATGAATGTTACTCCTGGGTTATTACTGGCATGAAATTTCAATTCAACACGCCCTTGGAAAATTAATATTCACAGTTAAAATGTAAAACACTCAATCACTCATGAACACAATAAGTACATTATTCATATGCATTCTCATCATCTACTGGTAATAGGGAATTTATTATATACAGGATGATATCTTAGGAACTCATAAATAGCGAATTATAAAGCAAACTGTACTGCAAGGATATCTTGGGACAGAGAGTACACAACGGCCCAATGCTCCATTGTACACTCACTGATTTTCCTATTTAGTGTTGCAAATAACAGGAGTGTGTGTGTGTGTATATATATATATATATATATATATATATATATATATATATATATATATATATAGCAAGAACCTTATTTTATAACGATTAAGCAAGAACAAATATGTCCATAAATGGAAGTTTCCCCTGGAAGGAGAATTTACTTTGGGGTTACAATAATCAGAGAAGTGGGGCTTGGTTTCTTGATAAATTATTATCAAAATCATCTATGCCTATAAGGATTAATAATTTCATTATATACAAAAACTGATATATAAAGCATATTATACTAACACTTGTAATGAATTCACAAAATTTGAGTCCCAAAGAACTACAATTGAGGAAATTCGAACTACTGTACTTTTCTCCGTTTTCCCCCTATTCTTATATGTTTCAGCAAACAAAAAGTTTAAAGCTTACTTGCAGGTTTGAGATATGCAAAATAATTTCGCAATGTGAATTCGTATGGATTGTTAACAGGTCCATACTTCTTCCCTCCTCCCGTTTCCTTTGACATTTTGTTTGTTGAAACTCTCTTGTCGCTTGTCGGGATCGTGTAAAAGTAGAGACCTAGTACCAAAACATGTCAATTAAGGACGGATAACTAATGAGCATTTTTTTTTCTATTTAATCTGTTTTATTTCATATCATACATAATTGCAGAAGCATAAGCATTGGTTATGATCTGCATGTATCTCGAAATATCTCGAAATACTCCACGAACAAATTTCTTATAGCCTGCGACAAAGATGGCTGCGCCCAGAGAGGACGACTCAGAACAAACCGATTATGGGTCTGCAAGTAAACCTTGCACTTCCAGAACATGTTTTGATTTTTCCACATTCATGAAAATGCAGGGAAAGAAAATTGAAGTAGGTATTATTCGAGGGATGTGTGATAAGAGGTCGAGATTAAAGAATGATGTGTTTCAAAAATGTTGAGGTCATTATCTAGAATAAAATAATGAATAACCCTATTGCAGAAGAAAGTAATTTGACGACATTATCCAGAATAAGTAGTTTTCTTCATACACTTAAGTTTAATGCTTGAAACATGTAATCATGTCCAGTAAATGGCTTAACTTGAATTAGTTGCATTTTTTTGGTCAGAAAATGTTTCTCAGATATAGCTCTCTACTGGCGTGCAACCAGTTCTCGCCGAGTACCATTTCTCGCCAGTGCATTGTTACGTCATTTTATCAACACATAAAATTGTATACGAAAAATGACATAACAATGCACTGGTGAGAAATGGTACTCAGCGAGAACTGATTGCACGCCAGTATATATAGTAGTTAAATTTTAAGCTACGTAAATACATAATACCCCCAGGAGCTTCCAGGAGGTGGGGGGCTCTGCTGCCCTGCACCTGCTTATTTTATTTTCTCCTATATCTTACTTTGCTAATACCATCCCTGAACGTCACAGTTTGTTTGCCTCCTATACTCTGTCCCAAGATATCCTCGATCCACATTTTGCTTAATTACTCGATATTTATAAATACCTCAGGGTTCAAACGATGTTCATTCAAAAGTATGAAAAATTTCCAAGATTTCTCAGTTGAAACGCCCCCTTTAACTGATCAGGTTTCAATACATGGCTAAAAAATTCGATGTCTATGGGGATTTTGTATTGCAGCAGACCCGGATGATAACGTTAAAAAATTGTGTGAGGTATTCCGAGTGACTTCCGAATAGAGAAAAGATGTCAACATTCCCCATTATAAATCTCTGTAAGAAATCTGTTTTCATTCCTGTGAACTTTTCAGAGTGAAAAATGATACTGTGTCAATGAAGATATCTTGGAAATTTTCCCTTTTATTACTGTACTTCAATTGCACTTCTTTCACAGGTATGTGTATTTTTATTAAAAATCAAATGTGCTGCATAAATATCTTGGGACAGACTATAGTATATCACAGTACTTGTTATTTGAGAGAAACGGTGCATGTGAGCATAGTCACAACAGACAATAAGGTGTCTACTTAGGTGAAACTGAAAATATAACCTACCTTGTTTTTTGTTTTTCAACACTTTAAACTCAAGCTGCAAGTGATGTCACAGTAGGCCTAATTAGTTTCCTTTTTCCTCAGAGGAATAAGGTTTACTTAATGTCACCTAAAGGTCGGGGTTTTTAACTGATCAGTTTACCTCAGGTAAGTTTAGGTGGGGGTAGAGCCTAATTTATAAAGGTGTGAAACCCTGTGGGAAACATGCTCGCCTGTGTATGCAGTCTATTTACACGGGGTGTAAAAATGCTCTCAACATAGTTTTTCCGATGATCTAGAAAACTATCACATTTATATATGTTCAAGGAAAAACAAATTGTGAATTAAAGAATGAATAACTATAAGCAACATGGGCAAAATCTGTTGTTTATGTAATATATCGTACTCAAATACTAATGGCATTAGTATTTGAGTACAATATGCAACATTCATGCAATGTATAACTTATCTGATCAGCTGCTAATGTGCACAAAAATTCTACCAGCTGCACATGTACTAGAGTTGTCTGTACTTGTTTCTCTTCCGTTATCGGCTTATGAAATGTCTCAAAGGAACATTAATTACATAATTTCTCAAAGGAATGTGATACCTATAATTTGTGGACACATGATTTGATGTAGTTTCATTTTTCATTCTCAATTATTCACAAATAAACATCTTTATTAATAAAAGAACTTTTTCATGGATAATTGGTGACATGGGATTTTGATAGACTAGGCAATCAAGCCCATTTGGTTTGGTTCATAGACTAAGTACGAGTAAATTTTTAATTCGTATCTTTCAATTTCAAAAATAAAAAATTTCATCTCCATCAACAGTAATGTCTTTTCATTATAGTGCTAATAGTTTAACCCAAGAGAGGTTAGGTAACTGCATCATCCTGTGTATGAAAGAGTCTTTAACTTTAAAATGATGTGTCAGATCTTTTTTTTTACTTAAACTTTGTATAACTATGACATAATGGTGCCAAGTGTGGGATAAAAAACTTAGTTCTATTTTCAAATTAATGTTTATTATGTTTAACAATTTACACTTTAAGCAAGATTTTAGATTTTCTAAGCACGTATAAATTCCTTCTTTTTAATGTTAAAATTCAAAGTATCGTAATAAGCAATAATGCATTTCCTTCTCTACTTCTTGATATCTTTTAGGTAAACTCTGCACATAAGTAATAACAAAAAATGAGGTTTCCAACAAAACACATCCATGATCAGACCCCTTGGGTAAGAGATTTGAGCCTCAGAGTTGAGGTCCAGAAATGTAAATTAACATGTTACAATTATTTAGGTATCCTTTTCTGTTCCAGTTTTTTTCATGAAAAAGCTTTGCTAGTGTAACAAACAAGCCAAAGAAACAACTCAGAAAACAATCTTTTTTATCACAGGACATAATTTTGCTGCCATTATTAACATGAAAGACATATAATTCAAACATCGCATGCCAGTTGAAACAAAATAATAAATACACTAGTACATGTATTCATCTTTCTCTCTCTCTTTCTCTCTCTCTCATCACATATTCATTGAGATTCCCTTGAGTTCAACATTTCAACATTTAGTCAGACCATTTTCGGACGCTGAACATATTGTGTTTGCTGGGATTGATATACTCCCGACCGTTCATCACAACATATACTGCACATCCACTCTGCAATTTAAACATGACAGGCCCTAGTTGCTTTCCAAACATCTGCTTTGGTCCAAGGATAAATTTTTCTTCCATCAAAGTTTTGACATGGCCATCAACAGCCATTACATTCACAGCAAATCTTATCAAAATCTCCTTGGAAGGCTGCATATCCACTGTGTAGGTGTCCAGCTGAACTCTGGCCTGTACATCATAGTAACCAGTAGATGGCAGCACCAAATACTTGTCTTCTGTTAGATCTATCCCACCATGTACATAAGTGCTCCTTTCAGTTTGTGTCCAGCTTAAAATTCCTATGGATGAAAGATTGAAGGTAAATAGTGCCTGGATATGGTTAACAAAATGTGAATAAGTACAATGAATTCCAGCATATATCCAACGCATTTACCATGTTTTTTCTTGGACTGTCTGTACTGTAATAAGGCAATAGGACTGTGGATTAGATTTCTCACTACAAAAAAAGTCATTATCATATTTATCATCATCATCATCATCATCATAAAAATCATATATATCATCATTGCCTTTTATCATAATCATCATTGAGAACCAAAGAATTTAAAGATTATATAAAACACTTACGTGTGTTGTTATTATCCAAAGAGTTGGTTGGATATGCTATAATCTGAAGAAGAAAAAAATACAGCAAATTGAAAGTGATGCCTGACGTTGATGTTAAAAAGGATAAGTAGCTGTTATACAGTAAATATCAATATAAATACAATATCAGTCATTGTAAAGTTTAAACACACCTGGAAATCTACAAAAAGGTATGCAATGAAGAAAAAACAGGAGGCTTCTAAAGAATGCATGGTCATTAACTAATGACTTCTAACTGTTAAAGAACAGCGTCTTTAAACGACAGAATGGCTTTATATATATAGTCTATATTTCCCTTGTTACTATATTTGATAAAGCTGTCATACATTTTTAGTAATTACCTACACCGATGTTGAGTAATGGTTGTGAAATCCCGGATTGATTCTGGAATAAGCACACACACCTTGGTTTCTTTACAGATAAAACGGACATTTAGATGTTCACATGGGTACCACGTAGCGTAAAATCCCGCGCGGAATGATATCATCCATAGAGCAAACCATGCAGAGCGCCTCCGATATATTTGTGTCAAATCCCTTTAAAAGGAAAAGCAATGAATAATAAAATTCAATTTTAAAAAAAAATCCTAGAGAAAAAGGAAGGTTAAAAAATCACACACAATCCCCCTGCCATACTGTTAATGGAACTACGTCACTCTCGGATCTTTACGCAAGAGTAGCCACGCTAACGGTGGTCGCCGGGAATGGGCTTAGCTTTCTCTTTCATTTATTTGCTAATTAATTTATTTTGCATAGCGCATTTTTTTTTTTTTTTTTTTGCAGACGTAAGGTAGATTGATAGGTGGGCGTTGTGTGGTTTTTCTGAACTATTTAAGATATGTAACCATTGTGTTGGTATAACTATTGCTAGGGTCATCATCCGTCACAGAGGGCGACCGTCTCCTACAGCGCTCTGAAATATTTGATTTAATCGATTTAAAATTAATGGGGATTTTGCGGAGGTGTACATAGACTATATGACTGCATGAGTTTGCCATTTTAATTTGACCATGATAATGAGTTGATGACCTTCGAGTATGAGTTTCATCATTTTCGCTCTCCGAGACGTCTGCGATGAATTTCATTTTCTGTACATCTATACTATTATCTATGATAAGTTCACATCATTTGAAAAATTGAATAATCATTGAATGCATCATCTGGAGAAAAAGGATTTAAAGTTTTGGAGACATTAATATTTACCAACGTGAGTAAAACTGTAAAGAAACAAGAGGATGCTTTCTTTTGGTTCTCTTCATACGGATACACCCATACTGAAAATCTGCGGATTATGTATTTTATTTTTTAATTTTATTTTTTGCAATGATGACAACCTTTACAATCCGAAATGTAAATAAAGAATGCATTTGGTTTTTTTTTATATTTGTATCTTGCTTGAACTTAACGTGTAATGTGTAAATCGAATCTTCCGAAGTGGGTGCTCATGAGTGTGAGAGATATGTACACCGTCGTCTAACACTCCAATTAAAAGCTCTTTATCTAGAAGCAAAATAGATATCAATTTTTAAACCTAAATAATATAAGCAACTTATAATTTATAGCACATGCAAATTGTCGTCCAATTAAGAAATAAATACGGAAGTGAACTCGGTAGTGTTATAGCACAATTGCATCAAGAAAAAATGTAAAAATTCAGTCGCACCTTACTGCAATTACGTTTAGTTGAAAGCAATTGGATTTTCTTGCAAAATGTTTGAAAATACAAATAAAATACTCAATCGATGTAAATAAAGTGCAATATTGTATTGAATTATTTTCCTTCCAGAAAAAAATGGAAAATAAGAAAAAAGAGGAAGAGAAGCCTTGTCCGCTAGATAAGGACAGTCTGGGTCGGAATACATGGGCATTCCTCCACACCATGGCGGCTTATTACCCCGACAAACCCACACCCAACCAACAGAACGACATGTCCCAGTTCATTCATTTATTCTCGAAATTCTTCCCCTGTGACTATTGTGCCGAGGATCTCCGTAAAGAGTAAGAGTTTTAAAGCAGAGCCTCGCCAGACCGTCTGAAACAAAGTCTAGATTCATGTGTTATTTCCTCTCTTTTTTTCAGGCTAAAAACAAACAAGCCACAGACATCATCGCGTGAGGAACTTTCTCAGTGGATGTGTAGATTACATAATCAGGTGAACAGAAAGACTGGGAAGCCAGAGTTCGACTGTAGCCTCGTAGACGAGAGATGGCGAGATGGATGGAAGGACGGTAGCTGTGGCTGAGTACCTTAAACATTCCTGGTGAAAAGCGACTGTGATATATGGAAATTCATTCTGCCTCCGCCTCCACAACATGTACAATTTGTCAGTTATTTGTTTTTACATAAAATTTAATGCTGCTTTTAAAGGATTTACAATTTAGCATGCAAATCTTCATCTCTTTACTAGATTGATGATTGCGTCAGTTTGTATTACACTAGCAGATATGGTTGTTCGGAATCAAATACCTCAGGATTAAACGATATACAATGTACATGTAGTTATTTTTTTGCTATTCTCTATGTCAATGATGCAATTAATTTCATTTGACAGTCAATATGAATGCGTTGTACTGTCTATAAATAAGGATGAAAAACTAAAGCATGAAAGACTTTACTGATGATGTAATACTTTTTATAGAATTTTCAATCATTTAAAAAAATTCGTAGTTTATTGGGAGAGGGAGGGGGTGTCAATTAAAGGTACTTGGATATTACCATCAACATACATGCACTTTTCATTATGCCCCACGTAACAGGTTTTTTTTTAGTGTAAAATGTTTTGACCCCTCCATAAGTCAGTCAGTTCTATTTTTTGTGATTGGCTTTGGCGTCGTTGTTGTCGTAAACTTTTCACATTTTCATCTTCTTCTCCCAAACCACTGGGCCAGTTTCAATAAAACTTGGCACAAAGCATTATTGGGATTCAAGTTATTTAAATGAAGGGCCTCGTCCTCTTTAAAGTGGAGATAATTAAGAATTACTAGTATTGAAAATTTGTTGGTATTTTTCAAAAATCTTCTCAAAAACCATTTGGCCAGAATAGCTGAAACTTGTGTGGAAGTATTCCCAGGTACTATAGATTTAAGTTTGTTTAAATCATGATTCCTGGGGTAGGGTGGGGTTACAATGGGGAAGGGGTCGAAATTTTTCATAGGAATATATAGAGAAAAATCTTCTTCTGTAACTTGTGTAGAAGCATCCTCAGGTAGTAGAAATTCAATTTTGTTCAAATCATGGTCCCGGGGGGGGGGGGGGGGGGGGGGGGGGGGGGGGGGGGGGGGGGTATAGTTTTTACTTTTGAATAAATACAGAAAAACTTTTTAAAATCTTATCAAAAACTGAAACAACAAAAGGAGCTAATTGTTTAACATAAGAATATGTGGAGAAAAAAAAATCTTTATAAACAAGATATACTCTACTATATTCTGTCCCAAGTTATTGCTTCCGTCACTTTTTGATGTTTTTAATTAAAATAATGAAGTACAATTCAAATCGATAAAAGGGAATATCCAATATTTCTTCATTGATACATCGTCTGTTTATCTCTGTAGGGTTTTTGTTTTCACATGAACAAAAACAAAAACCCTACGGAGATTCAAAATGGAAAATGTTTACATCTTTTCTCTATTCGGAAGTACTCGGGACACCTCGCACAATTTTTTAACGTTATCATCCGGGATACTTAATTTTGTTTACAATGCAAAATCCCCGTAGACTTTCTATTTTTGGTTGTGTTTTGAAACCTGACAAGTTAAAAGGGGCGTTTCAAAGGATAAATCTTGGGATATTTTCATACTATTTGATGAACATCGTTTGAATCCAGAGGTATGTATAAATATAGAATAATTTAAGAACATATGCGGCAAAAATAACATGGGACAGAGTATAAGTTATTTATGTGTATATTTGATACTCTCAAGACGGCCTAAAGCTTTTCTTTTCAGTTATGGCTATTGTTGCTTAATTGAGCGATGTGGCCCCATGGGCCTCTTGTTTTCTGGAAGTTATGTAATTTTTTCGAATATTTAGAAATTTTCGCTGCCTATTAATAATTACTCCGGGGATATCGCCAAAATCACACTAAAGATATCGAACACAACAGAAGCTATATAGTATGGACAACAAATATTACTATCTTTTCTTGTATATTTACTTCCATAAAAGTTATACACAAATTCTTTTATCAAAAATACATTATATAAGCATAATGTGCAATTCCATATGATGCATGATGATGATAAACATGTAACATGACAAAGTCTTTACCGAGGCGTCACGCTAAGTCTCTTGGCAGTGGCCAAGCCCTAAAACCATAGACTGAAATCAAACTCGTCAAAAATTATGTACATGTATTTGAGATTTTGATTAACATGCCCATAGCAACAAGTTCCTTTAATTATTGGTTTGAGCGTAGTTTATTGAAATCAATTTAATTAATTAAATTTAATTTTTGAAAGTAATCCACAAGTTAGATCTATATCAATTAAAAATTTAGTCATAGGGCTATTCTCAGATGGTCTTTGGAAGTTTTGACTGAGAGCGAAATCTCCCAGATGACGTCATCTCTACATCCTGTAGGGAACCCGGACGTAGGTAGTGTGTACGTCTGAAAACTGAGCTCTATTCAGAAACCTAACTCTTGGGCCGTGGCGAGACACCTGGTGAAAAAAAAATAAAAACAAATCAAATATCGAACTCTAACATAAAACAATGAAAGTAAACCACAATTTAACAACGACAGAAGGTAAATATTATTTTGTTGGTTACAAAATCAAACCTGCCCGGTATTTTGAATAAAACCTAGAAATTATAAATTATCTAGCCCCAAAGTTTTCAACCAAAGCCCTTATTGATAATGTTTTTTTGCCAATTGAAAGTACATATTTCAAGCACACATAGGTATAATTTTTTCCGATTGTTTTATCATCGTAAAGAAATCATACATAGGTATACTTTTTTTCTAATTTAAGCGTGTTCTATTATCGTATATTTTCTTATTTTAAAATTAACCTGCCTCTGTGTAAGACTTTAGACTTTTTGAATTCCTTATTAAATAATGTCCCTGTCGTGCAATTTTTAATTCCACTAGTCGTAACCTGATTTATTATGCTATTTTTTATAAACTATTTTAGGAGGTTCTCTTCTTATTTGAGAAAACCATGCGTTTTGTTCACAAAAATAAAATTCATTGTGATTTATTAACCAGTATTATCAATACGTAATAGCCGATGTGAAAGATTTGACGGGCGCATTTCTTGCATCAAAACAAGTTGAAAATGACGTTGGTTTCAAGTGAAATATACACAGAATACGTAGTCTTAGCTCAAAAGCCATGGCCGAGAGGCCAGCAACGAAATCGACAGGCCTACATCACATTGCTGTTTGACACAACTACCCAAAGTCTTAATTCCTGTTAAGATGGTTCTAAGCAATCAACGCTTTCTGCTGTAGCTGTTTGTTTGACCGTCAGATTGACTCACCAGTGTCATCTGTCTCAGGGCTGGGTTGTCACACACCCACGGGTTCCCTACAATCACAAAAAACCCTCATTTTAAAATGTTCTGAAGTGTTACGATAACTCAATAGCGCTAGCATTGTCTGAACAAATCTAAGGCATATACTCTGGACTCGGTCTTTGTTGTTTGGTCGACCTAAATAGAATCTAGGTTTCTGAATCGCTTGTAAATCAAAAGGGATGAGAACCTCTTATACAGATGGAAAAATGTATCCACACAAAAGCTACATTTTGCATACCAATCCCGTATGTATGATCAGCAAAAATACTGTTGAACCGTAAAGAATCATAAGGAGAAAAATTAATGAACTTGGTACATACTATTTTGAATGGCTCCTGCCGTTTTGGGTCGACCGACTTTGAGATCAAGAGGATAATCCAGACTTATGCTTGACCGGGGGCGCTCCGGCCGCCGATAGAGAATGTCCGGGTGCCAGTCAAACTAGTGGAAAATACCACAAACTCAGATTGACTAATTATATGTACGGTTAATATACAATCAATTCGAAGTACCTTATGAACGGCGTAACGAAGACTGACTGACGGACGCATCAATACACGTCACTTACATGTATCAGCCAGATTATCGTCATTTTCTGAACATTGTCCTTACCATTTGGTAATTTTATAACTTAATGAGTAATTAGTGAATTTCATCATATTTTGTGCTTCTGAGTACTCATGGAATGACACATAAATTAAACTTCTGCTCTTTTTCATATTGTTTGAAGAAAAATTCATATATATATATGAACCCCTATACCTACCTCTTCCTCTTTCGCTCCCAGCTTGACGAGCAATTCGCTTTCCGCTCGATGTTTGAGTTCCGAAGATTCAAACTCCGCGTTGTGGGGTGGGGGTCTCTGTCCAATTACCGACATTGTCTTCTAGGGCTTCAGTCACACCATACTCTCTAATCTCTTTGTCCTGGTGAAAAAAAATCAAAACCGTTTGGTACAGAAATCAATCGCTCATCATGCATATACTAGCTTTAGAAAAGCAGATAAGGCGTTTTTAGTTTCTTTTGAGTCTTTATCTTTTTTTTTTCATTCGAGATGTGGGGTACACATGTCGATTGAATGTCAAACTACCCAGTAATCCAAGACTTCACGGGCATTCAACAACTTCTGTTTGATCATTTAAACGTTCCTATCCAATTATATAACACATGAAAAAAATCTGAATATTAATTGTGTCGTTTTTATAT